>VZSF01010043.1:1703282-1840226 GCA_013398295.1 Chionis minor
GCGGGGGCCCGGTGTGTGTGTGCGTGTTCCCCTCCGACCTGCCGGGAGGGGGGGGGAATCTCCGCCAGACCCGCCCCGCACCTGCCGGCGGGCCCGCGGTGAGGGGCGCTGAGTCGCCCGCCCGGAGCGCGGCAGGTGCCCGCGGGGAGGCCCGGCCCGGCCCCGGCCAGGCGGGAGGGCGTGTGCGGAGCCCGGCTCGGTCGCGCTCCGGCTGCCGGCGGGCCGGGGAGCGAAGGGGCGGTTTGGCCTGAATTAATTGCTCCGGCGGCGTAATGACTTCCTCTCGTCGGCCTTCGCTCCCGCCGGCGGGCGGTTGGGAAAGAGCCGCCGTGGTTCCGTGGTGTTACAAGAAGGAAGGATCCGAGCGGTTTCCGCCGGCCGCGCTGCAAGGGGCTTGAGAGACGTCTCGTTTATAAATAACGCGGCCCTCGGTGGGGAAACCGAGCTGGGTTAAACATTAGGCAAAAGGCTTGTGCAGGGAACGTGCTGGGAGTCCACCGTGTCCGCTTAGACGGTTTGTGGAGGTGATGGGATGACGATCACACCTGCATGGAAAACGCAGCTTTCAGTGGTTTTGCTCAGCTCACTGGGTCTTAACAGCACCCTGAAAATTGATTGTGGGGTGGGTTTTTTTGGAAATCCCTGCTTTCGGTAGATCTGTGGCTTGCTTAATCCCGCTTTATGAGGGATGTGCCCAGGGAAGCGAAGGGGTGTATCGGTGCTACCTTTCAGCAGGCTCGGGGTGAGATACAGGCTTGCAGCAGAGGCAGAGGAAATCCAGCCGGCCTGCACGGATGTCGCTGGGAGACGTTCTCACCTTTTCATCACCTTTTCTTCTCTCCAGTCCTGAATTTATCCGCCTGGTTAATAAAATTCATGAGGAGTTCAGAATACAAACTTTGCAAAAGTTTTTGGTTTCTTGTCGCAGAAGGAAAAAAGTATATAAATGCTACAGATAACAGTTAAAATAGCAAAATGGGACCCCCAGCGTGTGGCACTAGACTGTCTGCACCCTGCAGCGTAAGTAACAGGCTTAGTCCATGCACCGCTTTCACCTTAGGTGTGTATCTACCCCCTTCACTTCCACGGGAGCAGGCACTGTCTCACCCTACCAACCTTCTCCGGTGATCGCTCACTTACTTGGGAGTTTTCCCTTAAGCCATATCTCGTTTCTGCTTTTGTTTGGGTATAGGGTGTTTTTTGGTGAGGTGGTTGGTTTTGAAGGGGTGTTTAAATGTTTGTACATATGGAAGTTAAGGTATCAGGATCCTCAGTGCAGATGAAACCTCCTACCTGTCAAGCTAAGGGGAAATCCCAAAGCAAAACAGGCCGGTTGTTTTGTGTTATGCTGGAAAGCTGTAGATAGGCAGAAAAGTAGATGCTGAAAACATAGTTCTTTACCTGGTCTACTCTGTAATACTCCGTAATACAAAATTAGTAAAGTTGGTCATATTTCTATTTGCAGATCAAGCGCTTAACCAAAAGTTGACCTAACAAAAGTTTTGACTGAGCCCTCCTGAAAAAAACGTTCTTACCTGCACTCTTAGCTGTGGAGTTCTTAAGTTAGAAAACTGCTCAATTCTATTTTGAGAAAACACAATTTAGAAAAAGGATCCTTCGTGGGAATTCTTGTCTGTCTTTCCCATTCTGTCATTTTTTTTCCCCTTTTATAAAATGGAGAGCTTTTCTTGAGAGAATGATGTAACTGTGACAACACCAGTATTTTGGCCCTCACTATTACACCCTGTGAGCAACACAGCTGCCCAAAAATGAGCAAAAAAGAGTCAGATCAGAAAGTCATTCCTTATAGTATGTTGCATATATGGAGAAATATAGCGATGTGTTTTAGTTCTTAGGATGCCCTCAGTTCTCCATTATCCTAGGTCTAACCAGCTGCTGCCTGGGCACCTCTCTGGGCGGCAGTCCTTAGCAGCTAGCAAAGCTTTGTAGATGTGCTTACCCCACTTTGCATCTTATCTGCCCACCTTTCTTACGTGTAGGAGGTGCCGCTGCTGGGCTTTAGCCTCATCTGCCATTGCTGGTGGGTTTTTTTTTTTTCCTAATCTTCTATTAAAAACATTGCGGGGTTTTTTTGAGTGCCAAAAAGGCTTTGTGTGCCTTACAGTCTGTTATATATTAACAGAAGTTATGTTGTGGTGAGTGAGGTTGGGCTTAAGTGCCCAATACAAAAATGCTGACTGTCAGATGTTTGCATCTCAATAAGGTTGTCTGTGCTGGAGAGCTTTCAGGGATAAAGTCCCAAATAGTTTAAGTATCACGCTGCATGTTTTCCTCTGCCACAACGGAGAACAGCTTAATAGTTTGCAAACATTTTTAGAACAGCACTTTTCTGCTTTCTTACCCAAAAAAATCTTCAGGGTATTTTTAAGGCCTAGAAATAAAATTCATTTTATTAGCTACGTTTTAAGCTGGCATAATGACAAGGGTCCCTAAGCCTTAAGATAGTGGATTTTATATACTCATTATTATGGAATGAGGCTCTCCCCTAGAGGTAAAATTACCACCAGGATTGGGTAGGATCGTCTTGATCTCTTTTGCCAGGCAAAAAACAAACACTTCATTTTTCAATTTAGAATAAACTCCAATATTTATTCTTAAAATCTTGAGGAAATGAAGTGCCTTTTGGAGTTGGGCACTTTAAAGCTGGTTCCTTTGTAAAGGGTTGCAAGCTGTTAAAGGTTTTTTTTGCAATTTCTTCCAGAGATTCAACCAGATTATCCGACCTTATTAAGGTTCTGTGTACAAGTTTATCTGAGCCGTAACCTTTTCTGAAGTGGCAGTTTTCAAGGGCTGGAAAATAAAGTAGCGAACAAAATAACATATTATTGACCGAGGAAATTAAGGACAACATCCAAATCCCTGCCCAATGTCTGTTTGCTTGTTACCATCGGGCTCCAAGCTGAGCAAACATTTGTTATACCCACCGGTGCTGGTGTCCTCTCCACTGAAACGTTCGCCCCCAGTCACCCTCTTCAGCATCTCTGGAAGCTCTCCCCAAAGCCTCTGTTGAGATTCCTCTATTTGCCTGCCTGTCTCTCAAACACACGTACTCATCCTTCTCTGGACTTCACCCCGCCTCTGCCCGTCTCACCTGAACTTCCATGGAACTTCCCTGCTTAGTGCGCCCACCTACTGCTCCCCGTATCTGATCCCCTTTGAAGTCCATTCAGTCGGCATTCTTCAGGTTTCTTCTCCCAATACAAACTTTTTCAGCCACATACTTGTTCTACCTGCTTTAGCACTTGTGCTTTCTTAAGCTAGGTTTATTGAGATTGCTCCGGTGCTGTCCCATTAAATCTTCCCCCTTTGCTGCTTTAAATTTCACCTGCCAGACAATCCTCACACCCATCACTATCCCACAGCTAATCTAGCTACCTACTAATTTCTGCACTGTGCTTCCATAAATGCCGTTGCTTAAAATTGGTATGAGTCAGTGAAATCTTACTGCCATCTTTTTGTAGAAATACCTGTTCCTCTCTTTATCCATAAAATTTCAAAAACCTCTCTTTAAACCTTTCACATTAAATCTCTTACCATAACTTCCCTCTGACCTTCCTGTGAAATCCCCACCTATGCTCCGTGACATTTCTAATGTCAGATCTCCCTGTAAAATAATCCTCAGACATAGCACTACTATTCCTCTTGACTCTTCCTTTTAACTGTTTCTTACTAATGCTTTCCAAGCCTGTGCTCTGCTGTCCTGCAGCAGTACTTGGGCTCCTCTCTCCAGCCACTTAGACCATTCTCTGCCTTAGACCACGTGCCTAGGATGAAATAAAACCTAGTGAAACACACTTTGCAAGCGTCTTCCTCCTTGCAGTCTGTGGTTATTCCCAGTTATATCGCTAGCAGAACATCTAATATCCATCAGAGACGGTCAGAAGAATTAAAAAACTTAAGTGGTGCTCTGTAGTCTTGACCATTGGCCTCTTTCCTATGACTTCAGGATGGATTTGTTTGTAGCAGATGTCAGGGAAGGCATGAAGCTGTGAAGGGTAACGTGGAGACGCTGGTAGTCTCATGTCTGGACAGTGAAGCGATGGCATATTTTGCCTCTAACTGATTTCCATTTTTTTTAAGTAGACGGAGTTTTTATTTCTGTTTATATCTGTACTGTTTGATTTCAAATTCTGTCTTAATCTGTGGTTTATCTCCTTTTACCTACCAAATTCTGTTATCGCTTGGTCTTGGTTGTTCTTGCATTTTTGTCTAAATGCAGACAAATTTCTATCCCTTGCAATTTAATACCACTTTCTGCTACTTTGGAGCTATGCACGCTATCTAAATCTGAGAGGCTTAGCCTATCAACATGGGTTTTTATTTCCTTTCCTTCCAGGAATTAATTAAATTATTCTCTTTTCCCCCTTGCTGGAGCTTAGTGTCACAGTGCTAACCTTCTGGCAAGGTTTTCCTCTGTAAGGTTCTAACAATTAATTATGTCGTAGTCACTGTAGTCAGTGGTTTAACTAGATTACTTTGTTATGACTTGCGCCTGGAACCTCATACAAATCTGACAGTCCCACTTTTACTGCAGTATCAACTTTATCCTATTTGCTGTGCTACTGAATTGGATGCTTAGTGGGTTTTTTTTTCCCAAGTGCTAGGGTCTGATCTGAAATCTTGCATGTAAATACAACAGAGCTTTGTGAAATGGCTGGATTTACCAGGAGATTTTAGCGTTCAAGATCAGTCCTAGAGTCCATCTTCTAGTCTGGTTTCTGTATGTGTTGTACCATTTCTTGAACTCTGCTCTCATTTGACCAAAAATAACTTTGTAGTTTCTTTGGAATAGTTTGGTTTGACAGACAAACTAATGTTGTTTCTTGCAGGAAAGTTTATTCATCTAGTGGATGGTGGAATGCAGCGTGAAAAGGAAAAAAACCAAACTTACAGAAAGAAGTTTGCTTGGTTTTTGAAGTACGTCATCTTACAGTATTAGAAATCAGCGTGTAGATTGCCATCTGTCTCCAGCTGGCACTTGTTGGGTAAGAATGACAGTGGGGATGGGAATGGATTCAGGATCTGTGCAGATGACTTCAAAGGCGTTTTCTGCCACAATTCACAATCTCGCTCTGTGAGATGGTCTGTTACTGCTTCTCGTGTTCTGCACCGTATGAGGGTACAGACCAATGACCTGCCTTGTCTTGCTATTTGTGATGAAGTTCAATCATATAGCTTTGAAACAGTTTATCAAGCAACCATGCTACCTCTTTTTATTATTTTTTCTGCCCAAATAGGTACTTTCTAGGGCCAGATTTGAACAGTGAACCGGATAAACGTGCCCTAGAGCAACCTCTTGAGGAGTAGGGATGAAAAGCAAATGGGAGTCAAAACATTACACAGCGAGGTATAAGCAGGTAGAGAAAAACTGATGCTGACAAGCCTCACAGGGCTTGGGAGAGAAGGGAGGGAAGGGTGGGTGCTGTAAGGCAGGCTATAAATATGCTTGAGGACCAGTTTGTAAACGACATAGAAGGAAATCCTCCTGAAGGCAAATCAGTAGGGCCAGGATAGGATCACCATACAAAAGAAGCACTTGGAGGAGACAGTTTTTCCATTATGGCTCCCGCTTTTGTGTTCGCTGTGAAGGAACCCAGGGAGCATCTCGCGGCGGAGCGGTTCATTATGGAGGATCCATCAAAATCCAAGTATCAGAAAGAAACAAACTGAGAAAGTGAAAAATAACCAATTGCCAAACTGAGTGGCAGTGATAATGGAATTCAGTGTAGATAAATGTAAAGTGACTTAGGTTGGGGAAAATTTTCTACGGTAACGAGCTACCTAGACATACCTGAGCAGCACTGAGTCTGTCAAACAGAAACACTCCTGCAGAATGCCTGTGCTGCCTCGCAGTGAGAATGCCAGGGAGCGTAATGCAGAGGAATTAAGATTTGTCCGTGCACTGGCTCATCAGTCCAGCCTTCACACTTGCCCTTTCGGGAAAAAACTGCTTTCAGACAGAGGTGTTTCTGTGTCTCTGAGCGACACAGGACTAATTTCTCTTCTAATGCTTGGGAAAACTGCACTTTTAGAAGACCAGCGTCTGAAGCTGTGAAAATATTTACTTTATAGCCAGCTATGGTGTGTGGGTTTCAAGGTCTCAGTGTTTTCAAGTTAGCCAGGTGTGGGAATAAGGAGGAGCGAAACCTGGGTGCTTGACCCAAGCTGGCCAACAGGGTTATTTCATCCGTGAACGTCACATTCAGTATAAATTAGGAAGTTTGCTACCAAGTGCTCTATATCCCTCCATGACAGCAATCCAGAGAACTAACTTCCCTGGTGCGAGACCCCTGAGGCCTTCCCTTCCTCCCACAGCCGTAGCGCTCGCAGTGTCTCACATTCAGTGTCCACTGCTGGGAGCGCTCAGCTTCCGACTGATAGAACTGGCTGAGTGTAATCCTTGAATATTTTATATTGGTATTGGGATCAATATTGGTTCTTTAGTGTTATTAATGTTAATTACCTAGTCTTATTCTATTAAATCTGTTTATATTTCAGCCCCTGGGTTTCCTTGTTTTTCCTGATGCCCTTTCCTGGGTGGGCTGGGGAGGGGTCATTGGATGATAGAATAATTGTCTAACGACAATAAATTGTTGTGGGTTTCTCAAACCATAACACTCTGGTATCTTTGCATTCCTCCACAGGAGAGAGTGCTCATGTAGTCTTTCAGACATAAGTGAGCCTTGGGTGCTTTCTGTGGCACGTCTTTGTGCCACATTGTCCACTAGACTGCCACCATCTTGGCTAGTGGGGGAGTGTCCTGCTTTCAGATGGGATAGAGTTAATTTTCTTTCTAGTAGCTGCTGTGTTTGGGATTTAGCATGAGAATAATGTTGATAACACATACTGGTCTAGCTGTTGCTAAGTAATGTTTCCATTAGTCAAGGACTTTTTCAGCTTCCCATAGAAGCTGAGAGATACCATAAACAGGACAAACTGGCCAAAGGAATATTCCATACCATAGACATCATGCTCAGTATATAGATGGGGGTTGGCCGGGGGTCAGGAATCCGCGATCACTGCTCAGGACAGGTTGGGCAACCGATCATTGGGTGGTGAGAGCAACTTGCGTTGCGTCATTTTATTTTGTATATTATTTTACCATTATTAGTAGTAATAGTAGTTACTGTTTTATTAAACTGTCTTTATCTCAACGCACAAGGTTTTTTTTCCCCTTCCTTTTCTCCCTCTTCTCNAGGGAGTGAGCAACTGCGTGGTCCTAGTTGCTGGCTGGGCTTAAACCACGACAGGGAGCCACCGGGTTATCAAGCTGATGTGCCATCTAAGATACTGTCTGTCACCTTGGTAATTCATAGGGCAGAAATAATATCATAGGTTTAAGTTGCCCTTAAGATGAACTTAAGCTATCTGAATAATGCTGCTTTTGTTGCTTTTTATATTTATGATGCGTTTCCAGCACCTACAGACCCCATTCTTCGCAAGGACAGCATCCTCCGGCCATACTCGCCTCTACACAGCTAACCCTCATTACAGTTTAAAACACTGTTAACCAGATTTTGGTCCTCACTAAAGACAATACGGTTCCTGTCTTTCTACATCTCCAAATGTAAGCATGCAAATGAATAATTAGAAACCAAATCCAGTGGTTACTGGCTTACTGTCAGTTTGTGTCTTGTTAGTGCTGGTTACCATTCATAACCCCTCAGGGCTTTTTTTTTTTTTTNAAACCCCCCCGGGGTTTTTTTTTTTTTTTTTTTTTTAAATTAGCAGCCCTCTAGCTCTTCAGAATTATTTTGATTTGTTGAAGGACCAATACAAAGTCAGTAAAAATGAGTTGGGTCTCTCGATTCTCGCTGTGTACCGCTTGGTTAAACTGTTACACTGCATCCTTTTGATCTAAGCTCATGCAGGTGACAAGCTGCACACAGTAGAAAAGTGCAGCGGGCACAAAACTATGTCCCAAAAGAATCATAGTTAGGGCTGACGGGTCTCCTCAGAGAGCTGACTAAGAAACTTGGCCTTCACTGAAACGCAGTAGATGATGCATGCAGAATTTAGTGTGATGGCTTTTTACAATGCTTTGTTTGAACTATCCGTTCATTTGGCAATTCTTTTTCTCCCGCACCACAGTATTCCTAGGGCCTACTGTGTTTCATATGACGGACCATAACGAAGTTGCCTTGTAAAAGGAATCAGGCAGATATTTCAGGAATTTAGTACTGATTATTAGTAGCAATCATCTGGAAGTGTCCAAACCAAACACAAACAGCAATCAATCAATGGCTGCGACATATCAGTGAGTGTAAGCAGAGGAGGGACAAGCACTTGGAAGGGTTCTGAGTCGGCGCGTATGAAACCAAACAGACGACAAAGGGAGAGAACAGCTTAAAGAACATAAAAAATAAAGCATACTTCCTATTGTTAAAATCATGTCGCTATTTCATATTATGAAACTATTTCAGTGATATATGACCATGCTATAAACATCCAGGATGAAAGCTTGGGACTGAATTTCTGTGTGAACAAAGTCTATAAGCCTACGTTGTAATGATTTTTATAAACAAACGGGGACAATGCTTAAGAATGAATTTTGTGTTTTGCTCATAATACACCTTCTTCACTGTTTCAAGGTGACAACTGCTAAAGTATTTAAGATGCCAAGCTTTAAATACGTTTTGAAAAGAAGTTTTACCTTAAAAAGTTACTTGAACGACAACAAGCTGCATACTTTTTCCTGCCCGCAAGCAAATCTACAGGCAATGCTCAGTTTATACTATTTATTCCCAAATTAGGCATTAGGACCAACAGGCACCCCCTTATATGTTTGCTTTATTGTTGGACACTTACAAAGGGATGAAAGGAAACTGGTGAAGAAACAGCGAATGGCTGTTGGCCTGCAAACACCTTGACGGGTTGAAAACAAGGGAAGACGACCCTTGTAAGACCTTGTAAGACCTGTCACTGCTTTCACCGTGAAACCTTTTAGAAGTACGGAGGAGAAAAATATGAAAAATAGTGCTAATTCCTGAGGAGGGGAGTAACTGGATTAAGTGGGACAGGTGACTTCTAGAGTGCTTAGTTTATGGGAAAACCATCTCCTTGGACTGGAGAGAAATAAGGTGGGAACTAAATGGCTGGGTAGAGACATTCCTACTGAGTAAAGATTAGATTGTCGGTGATAGAAAAGAGATCCAGCGGTCAGGAAAAGATTAATGGGGTCTTTGAAACCATGAGGGATGTGTGCTTCTGAGGAGCTCGGGATAAGCAAGGAAAGGGGGAGTGGGAGGTGAGTAACAGAGGCGGAGGGAGAGCACGTAAAGTGCCGAGGCTTCTGAGTTGTGGGGAGAGGAATTGTGGAGAGTAGGGAAGTCAAGACACAACCGTGGAGCAGTGCGCCTGGGAAGCGGTGACGAGTGGGTAGGTCTGCAGGGGCAGTGAAATGGGAGAGAGAAGCAGCGAGTGAGTAGAAAATGCAAGCAGAAGCAAGCAGAAAGGTGGGAGATGGTCTAAGAGGGCAGAAGGAAGCGGCAAGGACTGAATGAGATGTGTTGGGAACTGAATGTCCGAGGAGGGTCTTGGCGATGTGGGTGGCACACAGGAGTGACTCGCTGGGAAGACTGGCAGCTGGGATGAGCAGAAGATGGGGGAGAGCCTGTTCTCTCCAGCCGCTGTGGCATGCCGGTAAGCTTGTAGTGACTTGTTAGTAAAATATGAAGGGAGTTCTTGCACTCAGTGTCTGCCTGTAGCAATTCCGAGTGCCACTCCCCAGACACAGAAATGCGGAATGCTCAGTGTCCCAGGGGGAAGCGGCTTCTGGGGTCTTTTGGTTCTTGTGGCTATCACCCATCACCCTGAATAACAAGGAACGTAATTAGACCTCAAAGCCCCTCTCTTGGGCAGAAAATAATCATATATGGCAGCTTGGAAACAGGGCAGAACCCTGTCCACGCAGAGCTGAGGAGAGAAGGTTGAGGAGACTGGGGAACGATGTGAGCGTGCGTGGGGTGCTGTACGGGCTTGCAAGGCAAGGAACAGGGAGGAGAGGCTGAAGGGGGCAAAGGGAGGACTACCAGGACCTCACAGGGCTCAAGGACCACCGAGTGCTCCGGTTGCAAAGCCCAGCAACGTGCTTCTGTAGCGATCGTATTGAAAGGGGGCTGAGCAAGAAGGAGTTAACCAAGAGTTTGGTCATTTCAGCCAAGTTCAGCGCTGCTGTGAGCTGCTGGCATGACAACTCCTCATAGGGAGGAGTGGTTTTTTGCTTTCCCCCCCTGTCTCAGCTGTAGCAGAGCCGTCCTGTGGCGCTTGGCGAGCGTCTCCTCCTCCTCGGAAGGTCTCTTGAGGCAGTGCGGGAGCGCTCACCCTGCAGCGGGTCCCGACACGGATCCCTTCTGCCCCCAGACCCGCCGGCCAGCCCTCCTTGGGTTAGTTTCTGCTTCCCGGTGGGATGGATTTCAGCTCACCGGCCAAGCCCGGAGCTCTCTCTCCGCCATTCCCAGGGTGTTAAATCACACAGCTCCCGTCGCAGGCTTTCAGTAGGAGATATTTAAAGGCAGTCCGGGCCGCGTTCAAACTCACTCGGCGCATCCCGTGTGCCTCAATGAATTTGTGGTTGCTGTTCTCTGCCAGGCTTCATCCCTCCTGCTAGAACTGGCTTTAACTTAGAGCAGAGGCAGGGTTTCCTCCGGTCGTTGGAGGCATTTCGGAGGGGGGGTGAGCGGGGAGGGAGGAAAAAAAAAAAAGAAAAACCCAAAGGGGGTGTCGGAGGCCGTGCCTCGCTGCCTGGGCCAGGGCTCTCCGACCCCGGTGGCCGCTCGCCCCGCGGAGAAGCCCGGGCTCCTGCCGGGAGAAGCCCTGGAGAAGCGAAGCCGTCTGGTGCCACCTCCCGGCCCGGCCGCCAGCGGCCCTGCCCCGGCCGGGCTCTCCCCCACGGGCTGGAAACGCAGCTCTGCGCCCTCGTTTTTAGGCAGAAACCGGTAAAGTAATATAAACCTTTCAGTCCCCGAGTAGCGTTGCGTCCGCGTCCCCCCCGCCCCCTTGTCGTTTTGAATAGAGTCGCTCCTTTTTTTTTAATGCCCGGGACTAACGAAGCATAATAAAAGCCCGTGGGGAAAGCTCTTATTTTCCTATTTTCGTGTGCTTTCTATACAAGAGGAGCTGAGGATGAGTTACTAGGCGATTTGCTTAACATAATGCAGCACCTATAGCCCGCGATTAAGTGGGAGGAAAGAACTTGGTGTTAATTAGCTGCTTTTCATAGAGCTAAAAATAAGAGAGGTGAGCTGATGAGAGTTGGAGAATCATGCCCATCCCATCAGCAGTTGATGCGAATGGGCATTTTTATTTTTAAACCCACTTTTTCACGAAACCTTCTTTCTGGGCAGTGGCTGGACTGTGTAGCTAGACGTGTATTTTGTGTAGATTTGGCGTAAATGTGTGTTTCGTACCAGCTGATAAAACGAAGTCACTCCTTTGGCTTTGGAAGGTTTGGGGTGCAGGTCCGGGTGACCCCTCACAGGGAGCAGTAGCTTTATTTTAGCTGCAACGTAGCAACTCCCTCAGATCAGGCCTGTCCTTTTTTTGAGGTGGAGACGCATCGTTAAAACAGGGGTATATAACGCAGACACGAACGAGGGTAACTGGGTTAATTTCCGTTCTCTTTTGGGGGGAGGTGAGGGGGCAAGGGGAGGCAGAGCAGCTGGGGGTCCCGCCGGGGGCGGCGACAGGACAGCGAGACCTGCAGCAGCTTTTTGCTAAAAGAGGAATTCAGCCCAGCGAGCCTCCGCTCGAAGGACTCTCCGGGAGCACAGAAAGATGCTACCAGGGAAATAAATAGGTTCTTCTCACCCACCCCCCACCAACCCCCATGATTTTTTTATTTTTTTTTTTCTCCGGCAAATAAAGCAAAGGGAAAAGACCACACTGGAAGATGAATTGTGCTGTCTTGGCGAACTACTTCTGCTAAGCTTTAATAGGTTTGCAAAACAGACGGGTAGAACCCAAGTTAAGAAGGGTGAAATGATTAGAGTTGGAATGTGGGGCTTTTGTCCCTGCTGTAATTATCCCTGGGCCAGATGAGAAACATTAGACATCCAACAGGTGACGTTTTTAGAGGAAAAAAACCCGAACAGTTCCTCCTTTCTCTAAAGGCTACATACTTTCCCTATCTAATCAGGAATACAAAATGGGGAGGTGCTGACACAAGCAAGAATAGCCGATGACTTCATCGGTGTGGCAGTAGCTCTCCCTTTACAGCGTGAGCAATTCGCTGTGGGTTGGGGAGGTTTTGTGTCGTTTTTTAATTCTGCCTTCTGTGCAGGAACCTGCAGTCACCTTTAGGACTGTTCTAGTCTTAATCCATGCCGAGGCAGAGCACAATAATACTTGCTGTTACTCGCTAACAAACCCCAACTGCTGCTCTTGCAGTCGAAACAAATGTAAAGCAAATAACTCCAGACACCGGCATTTCTTACCCTTGTCATTAGTGGCTTTGACCTAAGAACTTGAGGAAGCTGAATCACCATAGCAAAATGTTAACATTGTGTACATAACCATGAACAGCAAGAACTTCTTCTGAAAAACTTGAGCAAATGGTTTCCTCTGTTCCCCAAGCAGGCAGAGCAGCTATACCTACCTGGGAAAAACCCGTAATTTCATAGAGGTGACGGGCAGAGCTGCAAAAGCAGGTGGGAAAGCAACCCTCTACAATGCAGTTACAGTTGCTTCTCCACCCTCTTTGAAAACAGGCTCCATAAAAAATGTTTGTATAGCAGTGGAGTTTTCCTTTTTTTTCAAACTGTACATTATGTAGTGAATTCCAACATAAGAAGGGCATGGACCTGCTGCAGCGTGTCCGGAGGAGAGCCACGAGGATGGTCTGAGGGCTGTAGCACCTCTCCTATGAGGAGAGGCTGAAAGAGTTGCGGCTGTTCAGCCTGGAGAAGAGCAGGCTCCGGGGAGATCTTATTGTGGCCTTCCAGTACCTAAAAGGGGCTACAGGAGAGCGGGGGAAGGACTTTTTACTAGGGCATGTAGTGATAGGACGAGGGGGAATGGCTTTAAACTGGAAGAGGGCAGGTTTAGATTAAACATTAGGAAGAAATTTTTGACTTTGAGGGTGGTGAGGCACTGGCACAGGTTGCCCAGAGAGGTTGTTGAGGCCCCATCCCTGGAGGTGTTTAAGGCCAGGCTGGATGTGGCCTTGGGCAACCTGCTCTAGCGGGAGGTGTCCCTGCCCATGGCAGGGGGGTTGGAACTGGATGATCTGCAAGGTCCCTTCCAACCCAAACCATTCGATGATTCTATGATTCTGTGAATTTGTCTTGTGTTTTGCTGTGACAGTCCTCTGGACTATAAAGCGTATCAACCTCTCAGTTGCACAACTAAGGTGTCAGAATTATCTCCTGCCCACACCGCATCATGTCAAGTTAGAGAAGCGGAAGCTACCACTGAACGGGGAAAAGTGACTTTCGGCGTAACCAAAAACGTGGCTGCCTGCACTTTCCCTGCCGGACAGGCCGAGTACGACAGCATCGACAGAGCCCTCGGCACCCCTCGCCCCACGGAGGGCCTGGCGCTCTGGGGAGGCCTGGCTGGAGCTCCCGGGATGGGTGGCTGCACTGCACCGCGGCGGGGCAGATTTGGCCACCTCCGTTTACGCCGCTGCCACGAGACCACACGCGACCCCACAGAGACAGATGGGCGCACGTTCCTTTCCGGAGGAGCCGGTGAGCTGCACAGCTGGGCAAGATCCCTGGATGCCCATAAAGGAACCGTACGGTGCCAGCTGTGGAGAGTCAAGCCACTTCCAGGATCACCCAGATCAAGTACAAGTCAGCGTAATGGTTATTTTTGTCATCAATCACAGCTTCATTTAGCAAGGAATTAATACCTTCCCCGAGCCACAGTAGAAGCCAGAAGCAAGGCATAGTTCATACTATTGCTAACTTTGGACAATTTTCCTCTGTTCAGGAGTTTGGATGCGATAGGGCCCCGACTTCTGGCCGGTTTTGTTCTGATGTGTTCCCTACCTTTCTCCGTGCGAACTGTTCGTTTTCTGACATGGTGTTGCTTTTCCGCATCCGGCATCGTGGCATACTTCCTCCTCACCACCTGCTTTTCTTTATGTATATTTCCTGTCTACCGTCATACGGGTGTTTTGGGGATATGTGGTGCCCTCACTCTTGCCTCTAAACCTCACAGTTAAGTCAGCTAGCAGGGGCACAGCCATCTCATATGGAGCTCGTATGTATGATAAAGGTGAAGGAAATAATTAAAATTTCTCCCTTGATGCACATCTAAAGCAGGTGTCTCCAGCTCCCCCAAAACATGCTTTTTATCTCCTCTGTAAGATGCCGTGTAAATAGTTACCTTTTTCTAAAACAAAGATGAGAGAACACTTGCTCTGTGACACCACATTTGCTCTTTAAAGACCACCAGAGGGACAGGGGCCAGGAATACTAAACAGGCAAGATTAATAGCTGTTGGTCTAATGTTCATCTGAACACAAGCCAAAGCTTAGCATGGAAGCCATTCCTAAAGGAGAGGAACACCGAGACTCACATTTTGCACTTGGTGCTGAGCAAACAAATGCACCAACCTACAGAGTATGAATTATAACTGCTCTTTTTGGAAGCTGGCAAGGACATAGCAAAAGTCTGACAATGGCACATAGGAGGAATTGAGGGGGTCTGGAGGGAATTGTTTATGATGAGGGAGATGAGGTGGGGAAAAAATGAAGTTCCAGCTCCAGAGTCTTTTTTCCTAGGTTACTGGTACCGTGTGGAGCCGATAAGTCAGACAGTCCTTCCCCAGCCACGCCGCCGCCCCCCCCCCCCCCCCCCCCCCCCCCCCAACCCCCCCGCACGGCCCCGCCTGCACAGGCTGCTGTCCCACCTGCGTTCCTCCTTCTCCTCCTCCTCTTCCTCCCCGTGTTCTGGCTCCCCTCCTGGCTGGGGCTGGTTCTGGGCACACCCTTTGCCCCTCAGCCCTCCAAACACCAGCTACTTCCACGCCTCCGTGTGTATTTGATGTTAATTCTGAGATGAGTCCCCTGAAAATAGAAAGTTGCTGTTCCGAATGCCCACTTAAGCCACCAGTTGCTTAAGGAAGCTTGCCAGAGCCAGCAGGCAGCAATAATGTATTTCTCATTTGCAGACTGTCTCCTAAATAATAAAAGTGTCTTCCGCTACCTGTGTTGTCTCTGTGGTGGCTGGATTTTCTGGGGATGTGTTTGATCTGCGACACGATCAGTACAACGTGACGGTGACGCAGGTTTAGCAATAGCTTTGTGAGATGCAGTTAATACCACGTAAAAAATGGTTCTCAGATTCTGCACACAGACAGGTTTATGTAAAATATATAAACATTTGTCCAAGTTGTTACAGATTGCATAAATATGGCATTTTTACTGTTGCATTTACAGATGTGCATGTACAATGATGTGCAAATAATCACAATTTGATTACAATCTTTGAAAGGTACTTGAACTTTGCATCCAAGTAACGCAATGGAGGAAAAATGCCCACCAAGGAATTTAAATAGCAAACTTATAACATGGTTTAAATCCATAACAAATTTCAATGTCGTCTTCTCAGGAAAACTTTCACACATTTAAAATAGTTTGTATTCATTTTATTTGTATATGTCAAAATACAATTTTTTTTTTTCCAAAATAGTGGGTTTTGCAACTAGTTTCATGCAGATACAAGGTCTGCTCAGTACTACCAATAAAATCAATATAGCACAGTAGCCATTCATTTTTTAGATATAAAGAATAAATAACCTAAATATAAAACACTAAAATATTAGAAACACGTATTTAATCATTCACAGGCACCCAAACTTTACCAAATATAACCCAGAATATGCCTAACTGTCTTGTAACAGAACTCAATACGTTGCAGCCATTCAATTCTTTACGTTAGCGTAAGACAATGGAAGTCCCTATGGTTCAGACCCACCTCTCATACAGATCAATTACAATAAGATATCTCGAACTATCTGTGTACCTTTAAAATCAAGAATCCTGAGCTTGGTAGTAAGAGCATAACCTTACATCTTCAAAAAACCAATCAACAGAGAGAGGACATCATGTCTTCCTTACCAAAACATATCCCACCCTCGTAAAACTAACCCCCACCCCCCAAGTAGGCAGTAGAACACAATGACCTTTTTAAATGAAGGGGTACAAATTCACATTTAATATAGTATACAATATAGTCAATAATACAATAGCTACTACAAGCTTTACAATGTACAATTTGTTTTAACGGCTGATCTGTTCAGTGGTTTTTAGGCAATAGACTATGTGCCAATAGGATGTCGTATTTTGAATGGTTTAGTGAAAATATAAAAGCTGTTTCTAACAAAAGCGATTTTCACTTAAGTACTTTCTTTGTTTTTAAAGGCCACTGAAATGTATAAAATGGTCTGACATGATGGTGTTATCAAATTGGATGCCTTCTCACATGGCAACAACAGTGCATATAAACATTAATGTGAGTGTAATGGGTTATGTTTTTCAGATGATTTAGTACATTACTTTGGCTAGCACAACAGTTTTGGACAGCACTCAGATAAATACAGGTATGTGAAATGTAGTGAAGCAGTTATAGTTATGCAATTTTTTATTATGGTGAACACTATCAAATGAAAAAAAAATGGGAGGAAAAGATAATAAAGTATTTTATATAGTTTAGACCTTTTGTAAAGATAGGGCTCCATACAATGTACAATGTCTAAATTCTTTATACCATAAAAATTAATGAATTTCGTTAAACACACTATTCTGGAGTAGCCTAATTTGCATTAACAGACATTTGCAATAGGGAAATATATTCAAGCATGCCACGTGGTGGTCTGAAAAATCAAACCAGTACACATTTATATATACAGCATCACTCAGTACCTGCTCAAATGAATGTGACGATTACAGGATCTAACATCTTTCACTACAAACTTCTTTTTTTTTTATTTTTTAAAGTGACCAATAAAGGCAGAAAACAGGACTCTTAAAATATTTCTAGTTTCAACTGACTTTTAAAGCATTTTGTATAGGAAATAAATGCATATTGCACAAACAGTGAAAGCAAATGTTCCACCAAACATCTCTGTTCCAGGTGGTTGGACGATACAACTCTAGGTAGCTACACAAATACGTAATTTAAAAGGGTGTGTGGTCTCTGCAAATGGTAAAGCTGTGAAAACACTGTACAAGAAAATCTGGTACATGAATAATTAGAAGGGGGAAAAAAAATCCAAACTTAAGATTTAAAGAAAAACTGAGTATAGAAAAAAACCTGGGAATTGTGGCACAACAAAAACATTATTGAGTAACTGTCTTCTGTGAGAGCTGAAAGCTTTTGTTGATGTAAAAGTGTTTATGTACAACTAAGGCTTACTGGTTAAATATCTGAGGCGTATCTGGCCTTGAACACTTTCCTTATTATGCTGTAGCTGTAAACAAGATTTCTCAGTCATTTTATCTTCTCAGCAGCTGCATTTTAACAGAAACAATGATCTTGATACAAAAAAACACACAGGTAAGAGGGCGTTTGGCAGGATATCTGAAAATGACAGTCTCCAAGGGATCTTCCCACACTTCCAGTGACTGCCACAGTATGGTCCACTGGAGTTACTAGTGATGTGCAATACCGTTACTTGCTGCTGTAGTAAACCCTTTATTTGGAAAGTTTGCTTATAACTCTGATCAAGGCCCCATTTTCATCTTTTAGCCTCTGGTTGTCTGCCTTCAGATCTGGTAGCATCTATGAAAAATGAAACACGATGGTTATTTGCTGTTGTATCCCAAGTAAAAAAGCAGCAAGACTAGGCCAGCAAGACTAGGCAAGCACCGGGGATAAAAATCTTTATTCAGCTTAAGCATCTTGGCAGTTCTTCCCCTTCGTATCAGCCGTTCAGAAAAATATCACCTTTTAGCATGATACAGTTGAGAGTTACAGATTAGGAGTTTTCATTTGCTTGGACTAGGTGCACTAAAACTTGGTGCTGCAGATGACAAGCCTCTAACCAAAGCATTTATAATAGCACGAGGAAAGTAATTAAATGCTTCAAATTTCAGTGCAAAACAAAGAAATGTTAATTGCCAACAATTTAAAGAGGTTTGTCTGTACCGCACTTGCACACTTTCAAAAAAACCCCACATGCTGTGGCTGAGCCGTATCTGTGCGTATCAAGAGCCACTGTGCTCTTGGATGATTTCATCCTGATCAGATACAGGGTGATTCAGCTCGTTAGCTCATAGCATTAATCTTCCAACCACTTCCAAACTCGTGTTGAAGCACACATCCTCTAATTTGAGATCACATCCCTCAGCAGCACAGTTCACACGAGATCAAATCACCGTAAGAGACGGCTGGAACACCGGGCTGCATACTCAGGCATACAAGTTAGGAGATGGCAAGTTAAGGTTGCCACGGGAGATGGGTGACACGCAAGCACAAAAGCTGGAAGGCAGAAGCCAAGTGAGGTGAGATTTGGACAGGATCAGACAGGAAAGGAGGACATGTCAGTGCACCGAGGTTTGTGCTGGGAGAATATAACTTGTCAGGGAAACCAGAAGTAATCTCAGCAGCTCCCCGTATCTACGTTCACACACTGATAACAAACCACCCCTAATACTCATGGTGAAATTAGATGTAGGGTTTCGAGCAGCAGGTTTACCCAGGAGGCAACGGCCTACTCCTGCAGAGGATAACCTCCGGTGCAAGCGCATGCTAGAGGTCTAAGTCCAGCGGGTGACCTATGTCACAACTGCCACACCATTTTTCACAATGAAATTTCCTTGCCACTGGTTTTGTTGCCATTTTATTCGAACAAAATTATGCTTTCAGCCCTGTTATATTCAGGGAATTATAATGGAACAGAAAGAACTGAGAAGTTTAAAAATGCAGGGTTAATTACCTGTGCATTACACTAGAGGCTGCATTTGCCCATTTCCTCCAAAGGAGTCCCGGCCACACTCAATTCAAACAGCAGACCCTCTCCCAGAGTAAAACATTACGGTGCACTGAAGATAACTGAGGTTACAGGATCTTCAGTTTATTTACCTGCCATTATCAGAGTATGTGAAATGAAGATGACAGGAGATCATAAAGAGGAAAAAAGGTGGTCTCTGCACTTAAGAGTAAGTAAAAATCATTCTGCTAACCTGGATTCCAACCCTGCTCCAACTCTGCTCCATAGTAGAGCTCACGGCAAGCCACCTAAACAGAGACTCTTCATGGAGTCAGAGGGAAGCTTCCACCATAGAAGTGAGAGCTGTCCTCTGAACATAAAGGGCTGGAAAATGCTGATTACTTTCAAAAAGCATGTCAAGGTGTTTGAAACTGGGCAACGCAAGTAAACACTTGGCAATTTTCAAGTATTAGCTGCGCTAAGTTTTCTAAGCTGTAAAAAGCAACTACTGTTGTCTGAGACACACGTGCCAGGGGTCATACCCAGCTAACAAGCGTGTGTACCGTGCATTTGTGTGTGCACCTGTAATGTCAGGATAAACCTGGGGTGGTGCCATGATGTGCATCTGCAAACAATGAAACAACCATTTGTTCAGGCAAACCAACTAACACCTTTCCTTCCTCACTGTCGTTTTGTTACAGACTTCATACCAAAGATCCTGGGTGAAACCACAACAGCCTTCGCGTAGCTATGCACAAGGAAGCAAGGAAATACCGTTTTGTTCTTGTTAATTGTGTATCTTAAAAGGTGGTGTCGTGTATGCCTTCCAATGAAAGCTTAAAGTGACCTTCACAGTCCTCTTTCAACTCATTGACTAAGGACCTGCGGCCAATAACGCTTAATTACATACAGGCAGACCCACAGACTGGTATATTTTCCAGTGAACTATTTTAACAAAAAAGCTGAGGTTCAGATTGAGAGCTTTAACATAATCCAGTACCACTGCATGTCTGCAAATCTCTGTCGACATTTTTAATCCCGATTAAACTAGCAGGTAGAATATGTATTAAGAAAATATTTTCTCTTTTGTTGTGAGTCTGCTAAAGAATAAGGGAAGACCAGCAGGAGACAAAACCAGTTAATGAGTAATAGGAGACTGATCAGGAAGGATAAGCTCAGGTAACCTCAAATACTTATGCTTCCCATATATACTAATCCCCACATACTTTAAACCTAGCCAAAGACATTTATACTGTTTTCTTGGAGCAGTGCATTCCTATGGTACTCAAACTTCTCGTGAGGTGACACCACACACCTTTCACGTGCAGAGGCAGGAAAAAAAAAGCTTTGCAGTAAATCCAGTAAAATTACAGTTACATACTGTACTTAACACTTTCAATTCCAATTTGCTTCTTGCTAAAATAGTACAGGATGTGATGAGATTCTTCAATAAGATTACAAATGCACTATTTTGCCTGTCTGTATTATATGACTAGCTAGTAACTTCGCAGTGCTGTAGTTGAGCAAATAATTATCCAATAATCACCTGACATAGGTGGAGCCAAGTCAGATCTGTACAGTAATAATAATGTCTGTGTTTGCTGGAGGATTTAACAGTTTTTACATACAAAAGAGCTTTGTAAGTAGAGATTCTAAAAAGCTCAAGAACTGTTATGGTACCTGTTCAGATTAATCGGGCACACCGCTACGGTTAAGCTACCACCATAATGTCAAGCCTCGCTGCTGTGTTTCCATTGCTTTTCCTTTGCTAGCCTAGCTCCTTGAGCTCCAGGATGATCTGCCGTTGAAAGCTCCCACTACAAAAAGGAATACTGAATAGTTTTCTGTGGGTTAACACCCTGAACTGGCTTACCATGGTTAAAGGAATGCCAGTGCTAGCAAAAAAAGGCGGTATGGACGTACGGCTGTGGACAGCAGTCATTAGATCCGCTCGGCTGTGTTGAAAACCCACACTGTTGGCTGAAGCTGATGCGAGACGGGCTGCCCTAAAGGGACGGCTCCCCCTTGGCACGCAGCAGTGTGCTCTGTGCTCCTGCTGCCTTCCGCAGGGCAGTTTAGTGATTCAGCAACGCTGGGGCGAGATGGATCAAGTAATCTAACAAATAACGGGATTTGTTTTCAGCCAGGTCGGTGAGCTGACTTGACTCGCTCAGCAAGGGTTAACACAAGGGATTGTTAAGGAATGCAGGGCCTGGAGCAGGAACAACCTTCCTATCCACATCCGACAGTCAGACCAGCTCCAGAAAGGACACCAAGCCAAAGGATAAACCTCTTTATTTCTTCTTGGTGGGGAAAACCTGGGATTGGGCTCCGTGGGCAGAATGCAAAAATGTAGGCTTACTGCCTTGCTTCTAAGCAGGAAGGGGGTAGGCGAGGGGAAGCAGTTTAGCAAGTCACTGTGCAGAAGGATTTATTTTTTTTTTGTTCCACCTACAGATCTTAAAAGCTCACTGAAACCTCCATCCTGTACAGTTGTTACATAAGAGGAGGAAGAAAGGCATAGAGATTTGATGTGGAATGAAACCACATTTTGTTCCTCATAGAAGTTTTGAGCCTTCAGTAGGTTTCTGAACAGCCCTGCAGTAACACTAAGGACAACAAACTGGCCTTTTTTCCCCAAGATGAAACTCAAAACAGTGCACACCTTTAACAGAAGGGGACTGAACCAGATGCCCTAGTCTGACACATTAGGCAGGGTTTTTTGTGTCTGTGCTTGCAGCCCTTGCCTGATAGGATTCTGATCCACGACTGGAATGCCTGCATATATAGCAATATAAATCAATAACCATAACTCAGTGCCGAAACTGGCTATTTTAAGCTGTCTAGATAAAAAAAAGGATTGGTCAGAACCACAGGAGAAGTTAATATGTGAAAATATTAATTGACTTGAAATTCCAGTACACTTCTGAAAGAAAAGACTCTGGTCCCCTCTAAAAACTAAACCACAGCAATGTAAGAAATAAAGTTGCTAATGCAACTGTTCAGGAATTCACAGTTCTGAAACCACTTCTCCAACATCCTTTAGTTGAGATTTATATCAATTCTATGCACTTATAGTGCAGTAAGGAAGCTTGATTCTTAATTTCAAATCTTTTCGAAAACTAGAGGCAAACCTATCTATTGGAGCATTTACTCCAACATCAAAACAAGGGAGTGACTTCAGTGTATCCTAGGGGGAACGCAAATCCTTTTCAATTGTTGCCAAGGTTTTAACATGTCAAAGGTCTCCTGGGCCACTGCCAGTTTATCTTCGGGGAAGCGAGGACAAGCTCCAGTGCTAGTACACCACACCATACCAACACATCTGCCACACCTGTAGTCGCTATGCCGGACACCATGCTTTAGCCACACTTCCAGAACAGAGCAGCAGTAAGTCAGTTTCTGACACACAAGTGTTAATAGTAAAATTCTACCCAAGCACAAACCGAATGTCAACACCTGCCTGGCTACACAAAGGAGAAGGAAGAAATTACAAGTCCACAGAGCGCAGACGCCTACAGGCCCCTGACAGCTTGGCAACCACCCGGGTCAAGGCCCTATTCTCAGTCACCAGTCGCTCATTTATGTGTCTCAAAGACTGAATCTGCTTTATTTGTTGCAGGTTCTGCAGGAATCAAAGAAACAGGAGTGAAAACGAAGGAAAAAAGCATACAACTATTATGTTTAAAAGAACTGAAGATGAGCAGGATTTAAAGAAAACTTAGAAGACAGAGTCCTGTTTAAAGTAGGTAAGTCGCTGTGAAAGGAAAGTATCAAACAAGTGGCACATTCTTGAAAAGCAATCTAAGCACCAGCAGTGATTAGTCACAGCTTTCCAAAACAGTTCAGGATACATTAACAATGAGAGCTATTCCTGGAATTCTTTACTTAACATCCTAATTGCACAAGCTAAATCTCCTATTCAAAAGTCTGTAAATAATGACACATTTAACATATATGCAGCAGTGGAACAAATGATAGGAAGAGAATCTTTAATTCAAAACTTTCACATTGCTTACTGAAAGTAAGCTTTTGAAAAAAAAGGCAATATATTTGCATTCTCTATTTTTCCTCGGAAGCCCAGCCCTCCGTAACAGTAATTAACAGGTTGATTATAGAGGCTCACATCCTGTCTTCCACTTTTAGACACAGTTATTTTCCTATACCAGTTTGTTTTCTATGTATTTCACTTCTAAAGACCCCTGAAGGAACCACAGACATTGTGTCCTCCCTTACAGCAAACTATCTTGGCCTGAATCCAAGAGAGCTGGAGGCATCGTGGTTGCCTTCTGCCTACATCTGCCTGTCAGCTTCAATTATTTCAACAAAACTTCGTGTTTTTTAATGAAAAGTATTTGGAAGTTAATACCATTTCCAAGCACCAGAGGGAGCTCAAAAATGAGCTTGAAAGGAAACTTTTTATTAATCAATGACAAATATAAAATGTCAAAACACTGCTACTTCTTTAAAGTTTTGGAGTGCAAAAATGTTTTCTATTTCATCACATTCCACTGGTTTTCTGGACATACTTTAGTTCTATCCGTTTGGTTGGCCCTCTCCAATATTATATCCAAGGACATAATACGAAGCAAACCTGCCAAACCTTCTTAACCATATTGGAGGACTTAACATTGATAAACCAGGAAATGAGAAAAGTCATACGATGACTGGTTAAAAAAAAGGTTAGAAACGTATTAAAAAAAAGGTATTTTCCTTCTAGGATTCAGTTTATACATAGCTGAAAAAAACCCCCATGAATCAGTGCATGTGGCAAATGGTACTTATTTGTCAATGCCTGAAATCTATCCACTGCTTTTGCTTAACTAAAACCTGATAATTATTCACTCTATAGAAACAAAAGTTTTGATATTGGTAACATGCTGTCTAATACATAATTTCAAGAGCATGAGATAAAGGTTGAAGCAACATTTAATGCTTAAATAGCTATGATATTATACGCTACTGTTATTTTTAAGTTATAAATATATGTGTAAAATATAGAGTATCACATAAAAAACAATTCCATCTTCATTAGAGCAAGACACATTTCCCTCCAACCATCTCTGAATGTTTCTTGTTAGCCAGTATGTTTTAGAAGTGTAAGTCTCAGTGCCTTCATAGAAGCCCTACACGCATGACTACTTACGCTGGTGTAAGAGCTTCACTACAAGCTATATGACATGAGGGATTTTGAAACACAGCTGTAACGCAGTTATTTTCTGATGAAATTATATAGAGACCAGTAATACTGCCAGACTACGTTGCCCTGACGTAGTCATACGCTTTATTATTAATAGTTTAACGTGTAATAGTTTACTTACTTTCAGTTCCTCTTCCATTTCAGATATCCTTCTTTCTAGAGCCCTTCTTTCCTAAATCAAAAGATGCGTGTTAACACTGAACAATACCATTTTAGAACAATTACTGCTTGTAAATACTGTGGTAACAGTGAAATACTTCAAGTTTCAAAGATCATACAACCAAAAGCACAGTGTGGACAGGAAACTTGTGATGGCAGTGATATATAGAAATTCTGTCAATATGGAATTTTAATATCTGAGGAGGAAGAGATAATTTACATCAAGTCCTACAAAATATACCCCTTCCTTTACACAAATTTAGACAGGTCGTAAGTACCATTTGTTCGAATTCATTTTCCATGAGCTAGGCTTCCGTAATTGCTTAATATACAAGAAATGCAGAAAATGATCAGAAACAAACAAGAACATTAAAAGAAACAAGCACAAACGTGTAAGCTTTCACAGACAAGAAAAAGCAGCGGAAACCTCTGTCTCAGCTCCATGGGATGTGTCCACACTATAAACTGCAACTTAGTGTAGACACCCCCAAATTTACATTAAAGGAGTTCAGCTGAGGACCAAAGAAATCTAGCTCTGTAAGACCACCTGCTTCTTGAGCAAACGCTTCCTGAATATTTTCTGCATTTCTAGTATAGTTTTATTATCTTTTTTTTTTTCTTTTTACCTGAGAAGCAGGAGAAATTATCCTTTGTAGAGAACTTCAAGTTGTTTTGATTACACTGACTACAGTACCCAAGCAAGCTAGCTTATTGAAAGTTAGCTTAGGGTTTTCTACACTATGCTGCAGTCTGCAATGCAGACACACCACCACACTTCTATATGGCATTATTTTCTTTAAACCTCATTTTCCAAACATCTGACAGGTGAATAGCTAATGCAATAGACTTCAGGAGTTTGTAGCTTGATTGCTTGCTTTCCCGTGTCAGACAATGCAGTGTATCTCATTTAAAAGCAGCTGCGGTTATCAGTACTCTACATTCAGATTTTTCCAAAGTGTGAGAGGCAAAAGCAATAGATTATTGCGAAGTGGACATATGCATCTGCATACAACAGTGTTACGCAAACAGCAAGCAGCATTGACTGAGGTGTGTAAAACTTTGGTTAGATCATACCGCCCAGTAGATACTGACTCTTGCCGGTCACCTTTCAGATATAAATCATTTGAATTTAGTTTAATCATAGTGCAGTTATACTCCAACATTTTCCCATTTTAGCAAACAACTTTAAAGGTTTATCAAAGTAATAGATTACTGCAGTTGTCGGTACTTAACGTACTTAACTCCTTTGAGTTAAGACTCTTCCCATAATGGTACTGACTGACAGTAATGGGACTAGTAAGTACCAGCGAGTTAACTGCAGTAAGCGAGTGACTAACAAAAACCCCACCCCATCTTACATTACTTAGAATTGTACCAGTTAACTACTGGCTTCGCAGAATACCATATATTATCAGTGCCCTTATATTAAGCAGTATTTGACAACTCCTGCGATCACCAAGCGAGGAACGATCAAACAACTCTCACAGTTTCAGAAGGTTAAACATCATTAGTCCTTTTGATGCATCTGCTTAACTAGCAAGTTGAACTCCTCCAAGAACAACTACTAGCAATAAAAGCCAATTAAATAAAATCCTTATTTCATTAATTTTGTATACTCCACATTACATAAACGAAACATTTAGATGGACTAACCTAGATATAAGATTTATTGGAAACACGTCTTGTTCTAATTAGATAAAGCTATGCTGCTCTTTTTCCCAAACTACTTGCTATTTTAGGAGCTGGCTTGAGGAATGCCAACTAAGTAACACATTGCAGTTTCACTGGGAAGGTTTGCCAGTATTATTTGATTAGTCCCTGAACTCAAAGAAAGGGTTTGCAATTTATGCAGTCTAAAACTTTATGATATACAAGTCTATAAGGCACGCCAAGGAACACCTGTAACCCTCAAAACGAAAAAAAAAAAAAAAATCATGGCAGTCTCTCAGCTTATAAAATACAATAGCTCATTGTATTTTTCAAAGCAAGGAGGAAGCACAGCCTTGGTGCAGCAGCATTGAGCTATGGGGATACACACAGGTTAATAACTGACCTCAGAGTTACAAAATTATTAAAAAGTAAAACCAGATGTATATGTCTACATATATTTATATATTCAGTGATACCAAAAAATATACCTCTCCACAACCCAGATTCCCAGATGATGAATTCTAAATTTGGGGGAAACTTGCTAAAGGTACCTACAATTCTGAATTCTGATCCAGATCAAAACATGGCAGTTTGAGTTTTATTATCACATCATATGAAATTCTGCACAGGACTTTTAGCGTACTTTTCAGAGTGACAGGTCATTAATGAAACCCTTATTTTTGCCTACGTATTGCTAGGATCTTGCATCTGTGATCCAGTCTGCACCCCCAGGCCCATGGAAACAGCCCCTTTCTGGTAAACAGTTCTCAAATGAACAATATAGACAATGCATCGCCAAATCACATCATGGAAACCTACTGCTGAAGGCTGAGTTCAAATAAAATTTAAAGTATTTTCTAAATTTTGTCACTCTGCAATTGTAGGTTTAATAAATGTTCCCATCTTCTTTACTGAAAAGGTATGTTTCGGCTTGAAACTGTCATAGTTCAATAACGCCTTCAGGTTTTTCTCTGCCAGCCTTTTATTTCTTCCAATTTATTCTCACCACTTTACTTTCCCCCCTCCCCTTTTCTCTATGTAATTTACAGAAACATTTTAAGTTTTATATTTTTAGTGAATTCATATACTTGCAAAAGTATACATAGAAAAGCTCTGCAATTTGTTTCTACCTTTTACATTTATATCATTACATTACATACTAAAAGAGCGGTTCTAAAATGATTCTTAAAGATCCCCAATCTGAACTGAATTTGGTAAGCTTATTTCTGGAGATCAGCTCTTGATGACCAGCAGCTGAGAATCCCACTTCTGTCACTTTCAAAGTGAAAGCAACTCCAGATTTTAACAACAACAAGGGAAATACAATCACAAATAAATTAGTTGTAAGTTCTTGTCTGAAAAGAAGTTTAAACATCTCCTAAATCTTGTGTAAATCATAATTCAGCCATACAGCATTATCGCTAACTTTTATTTTTTTACCTGCTATCTTTAGTACTAATACATTTAGGAAGAGTAACATTTCTGAAAGACATTTTGCAGTCGGACTAGCTAATTGTTGTAGGTCACTTCCAACTGAAATAGTCTAGTCTGGTCTTGTCTATGCTATGGTATTTGCTGCTGGCCTAAATGTCTTTACAGAAAAAAGGGGCAAGAATTCCTATATAGCTAATTGTTTTAATGCAATGGCCTATTCTGGGAAAATGCACAGCAGCAGTTTAAAACTGAAGTCATGTCTAGCTATGCCGTGCTGAATGCTCTGCAGGATGGAACCTGGACAGTAATGGGCACAGCTAAATCTATGAAATAATTCAATGTCCACTTCGGTGGCCATGATAGCAAGCAAGAAACCAATTAAAGATGCTGATGAAACTTTTCTACTGATGAAATCACTGTCTACCGCAGGATGCCAAAAAATCAAGGAGAAATAGGTGCTAGAAGACCTGGAGAGATTATTAAGATAAAGACAATGGAAGTTCAGGAAGTGCCTGAGAGCATTTCTACATTTCCTTGTGCTCCTATAAAATCTACCGAGTGTTAGTTTATACACCTGACATGTTTGTAGAACTAAAGATTGTTTTCTAAACCTCAAATACTGGAAAGTAAACATATAAAGCTAGTGAATGTGGTTTACCAGGGATAAATAAATGTACACTGTATCACTTATTACTGTCAAAGTCCATTTACTTTTCTTCCTGTTTAGATGTCTAATGTGTCACTCCAAGATCAGGGGAGGAGAAAGGAACGTGGACAAGGTCATTAAGAAAGCCAGGACCGCAACAAAACCAATGTAGTTTGCTTTACATTGCTGTAAAACGAAACTTTTATAGGGATTGATTTTAAACTAGCACAGAACTACAGCCTAAAATTATCATGTGTCCAACTTCTGAAATAATTCCTGCAGTCTATCTCACATATGGATTTATCACGTGACTCCTTTCCCATTCAATTTAGGGTTGTCCCTGAGCTTGATGCCCCTCTTCCCAAACTGCTTACTCATTCTTGCCCCCCACCTACCCAGTATCTTGTTCCCTCTGGAAAAAGCTGAAGTACAAGGAAACAGGCAGATTATGATTAATTTTATATTCTTAGCAGGTTTTAGGTCGCACGTCTATGAGGCAGAAACAGCTACTTCATTACCAAAAGTAATTGGTAGAACAACACGCATGCCTCTGGAAAGCTCCGAGGAAATTAAAGTCTCTGAATGTTGGAAATGCATTAGAAGATGAGACACCCCGAAGCTGCTTAACCCTCTGGAGTGCCAACACTGTTTTGGATGAGATGGAACAAGTGGCAGATCCCTGGAGGGCAGGGGAGCTTAAAACCTGGCCATCATGAACCAACAGGCAGCTTGAAGGCAATTCTTAAGAGTAATTCCATCCATCTCACAGTATCTCACATTCATTGCCAATTTGAAACCTAAAATCCCTGAATAGTCTAAAAAATGCAAGTTATAAGAAAGGTTTCTGTTTCCACTAAAATATGTCCAAGCCAGGGGTTGCAAAACAAACCAAAAAAAAGCCTGAATTGGAGTACTTAAGAGATCTTTGGCAGAAACTCACCCTTTTCTCCATTTCCAAGAGTGATCTGTCAGCAAATCTTTCCTGTCTCTGAAACACAAAATTAATAAAGACATCGGTACTTGTTCTTAAACAACATAAAACTGAGGAAAAACAATTCAATTGGACATTTTAGTATTCTGTCCGAAGTATGTCTTCAAAAGCATTTTAAAGTGTGTTCAGGGAAGTAACACTGAAATAAAGAATAAAGAAGAATGAACCGGATTTATCACGCACTTCCTTTGTGACCATCCCTAAGTAATTTAATCAGTACATAGCCTTTGGCAAATAGGAGCCATATAGTATTTCTATCTAAAAGCATTACAAAACAAACATCTTTTTAAGGTACTTCATGGATATTCGTGGGGTACACGTGTAAGATGCGACACAGGTAAGTTGTGGCAAATGTGATCTGAGACTAGGAAATGCTCTTTCTACAGCAATTTAAGATGAATTTACCTGTTGTGTACCTATTTGGTATTACTGTATGCAGCACTGTTATCTGACAGCAGCTATCTGTAACTGGAGTGCACTATTTGCTCTTCAGTTCTAAGATAAGGCTACCTAAACCAGCCAGGAAGATCTGGCAGGTTATACCCATCTGCCAGCAGGTTTACGAATGTATCAATCAGTCCCAACTGGCAGTCTGAATGTAAGCTTAACAGTGTAGAAAATCTTTATCCCTACCCTGCAAAGAAGTTCCAGATACGTGCTGGCAAGAACCACTACTGAAACAGGCAGGACGCAGTCTCACCCATTTTGCTCACAGCTGAAGACCAGAATCCTGCACTCTTTTCTCTTTAGAAACAGAGGGGTAACTCTTCTTCACTCCCATTTGGCTAAGAAACAAAGCTGATGCCTTGTAAAGAGCAGCCCATACCCTGGGGTGCTTCTAGTTTACTATCAACCTTGTCAGCTAAGTATGTGCTTTTTTGCGTTGTACAAACCTGAGTGGTCTTCTCCAACTGTAGCTTAAGATCTGTAAGTTCCATGTTGGTATCATGTAACTGTGCTTTCAGTTTTTCATTTTCAGCTAGAATCTGTTCATAAAGCTAAAAGAAAATATTCATTTAAAAAAATACCAGATAATAGTTCAGTGAGATTATCTGAAAAATTCAAAAGCCATGATTGAGCTGCATGCAAAATGAACAAATACATTCATAGCCTAAGATGTAAAAATCAGTTACAGAGTTCTAAAGACAGTCAGAATTAGCAAGGACTTTAAGGAACTGTTACCAAATATTTCTGGAAACAAGCAACTTTGCATAGGGAGGATGTAACATAATTTACACATATTAAAAGAAATACTTGCCTTTTTTTTTTCTTCAGACTTCACAAATTAGACACCACAACAAAATCCTTCTCTATTTAAAAACAGTATCTAAACAAAACTTTACATTATATGTATGTGAGCTAGCAAACATATAAACGGCTTCACCTATGTAGAAAGCAGTTTTAATGACACAATCAATTAAAAAAAATTATATGATAGTATTCATCATAAAAAAATGTATCTTGGCTCCTCTGGATTTCTCCTTGCCTTGAAGAGAAAACTGCAAAAGCCAGAAGCTGTTTTGTAATGTCTGTTTTTCCACACTGTAGTGGTTGCTCTGCTCCTCCATTCAGCTGAGTTCCTTTAAGCAGCATTTGTGATGCAATGTGAGATTATTTCCAGACAATATATGAAAAAGAGTAATAAAGTTCTATCTTCACACCAAAATTATTGGATTAGATACCTTCTTAAAATCAGTGCTATCCTCTTTTTCTAGTCTACTGCAGTACGGTTTTCGATCTTCAAGGTAACTCTGTGACCCCGATCGCCCCTGCGCTGAATCGTAACGATCACCTGAAGACATGCTGAGGGATCCCGTATCATATCTGTAAAAGAAAAGTTCTTATTTTTGTTTGTGTTTAAACTGAGACCACTCAATCAAATGTTGTGAGTTTGCTGTTACCCAGCTGAAAATAACCAAATGCAATTATATATTTTAGTTAAGCCACCACCTCTTACTTCGATGCAAATTTAATTTTTACATTCCCTCAGTACTTCAAGATTCTCTGTGAGAAAATTTATAAATAAATTATTTAATTCAAGCAAATATTTACATCTTAAAGGACTTAATACTAGCTTTGATACTTTAATTCTTCTTTATTTATAAAGAAGACCTATTCTTAAAAAACATATTACTTTAATTGAAGGGTTTTAAAAATGTAATCTCTAAAATATTGGCCTAGAGGAATTCTCCAAGTTTTATTAGAGAAACCAGGAAGATTTCAAAGCTTTTTGTTGTGAATTCCAGTATTTCAACAGAAGCAGTTTATGAAACAAATCTTCAGCAAAGTCTTTATGTTATTAATCACTAAACTACAACCAGTATTAATAAAATTTAGAATAATTTCACACTGGTCACTCATTACCTGCTGTAATTTAACAGGTTTTTAGCACAGACGGAACATAATAAAATCCAATAACTATTTCTAAAGATCTAAAACCAAATGAAAACTACTTTAAAAAATGATTGATATTTCTGCATTTCCTTTTTAACAAATCTTAAGGAAATCAGATTTTCAGAGCCTGTAGTACCTTTCTTGAGATTCATTAGAAAATTTTCAGCAGGGTATTCTAAAAGAGGGGGTAACAAGAACCTTTTGTCTTCTTTGTAAAAGCTGATTTCAAGCTAAAAAATTTTACAGGGAATGGTACTGCATCCACTGTGTTCTACAAAATTACCAGCCTGCTTTCAGACAAATATACAGTCCAATAAATTCCCCAGACTGGAGTATCCCACCCACACATGGAAAAAAATATTCAGTACTGTAGCTTTACAACCATATTTCATACGAATATTAAATATCATTAATGCCTTTTAAAGTTCAACTCAGTTGACTACTGGGGTTAAGCTGAATTTGTGCATAAAGAACTTAAGATGAGAATATGCGAACAAAAAGCCTAACAATTTTAAATGCATTTGTTTAAATTGCACATACCTTGAAAGGCTGTCACTCTGAGGTGGGGAGAGGTAAAAAGAGAGAAAAAGAATAGTCAATAATTTAATTAAGTAAAATATATAACAATCTGTGAACAAGTACAGCTAAACAGTTATGTTAAATGCATACACTATCCAACAGTATGTGTTATCTGAACATTGTCAAGCTTCAATTTTGTTATGTCTGGAACAGAAAAGAAATATGTGCTAGAATGCGCTTGCCAAAGTATGATTTACAAGGACGTTAACGTTACACTCTAAAAGTCTGGACTGTCCTAAACACTGGAGTCATTTCACCGGTCAGTGCATTCTGCAATTTGCCTGCCTGTTATCAAAGGCATCAGAACTGTGTTCCCCGAATTCCTTCTTCCTCTTCTCTAACATTAGCAATAATGTTTTGCAAGGTCAACATAATAATGACTTCAGCTCAGAATAATAATAAAAAATACAAGATCATTGTTTCAGCTCGATGGGAAACAAGCTACTATACCAACAACATAAGTAAGTACTAATTAAACCTAATTTAAATGACATAATTTCATTTTTTATATTACTTTCATTCATTCATTTATTCCAGGTGAATCCACAGGCACAAAGTTCACTCACTTTACTTGGCAAGCGAAATTGAATTAGAAGTGATGATTTAAGAGTGAGGGAGTGCCCTCTAACCATTACAGCAGTCATACAAACGTTCTTCTCCTCTGGGTGGTCAATACAGATTCATCATTTATTCCAGTTGTAATAATTTTGAGTGAAGACATTTCAGTCAAGAAACTCTACTGATGTATCATCACCCTGGACATCCTCCAACATCATACACTTAGCAGTGGCTGCAGCCAACCCCATTGGTAGGGGGTTTTTTGGGGGTGGTGTGGTTGGTTTGTTTTCCTTTTTTATAAGGAAACGGTATTTTTTCAGCTTGTGTAGAAGAAAATAGCCACATTCTCCATGATAAACTCAATTTCCCCTGACACATTGAAGTGCATTTACTACACAGAGGATATCAAAAGTACGTGCTGTAGCCTAACCGCTCCTAACAAAACATTGTTATTTTCTGTTAAGAGCACAAATAATGCTAAGAATGCAAGCTTTTGTAGAAAATGTCACAGCTAGGTGGTAAACATGCCTATACATGGATAGTTTTTAAGCTACTGGCCACAAGATTAACTTCCACCTAAGCATGAGTCCTATCTTGCATTATCATACGTTTAAGTAAGATTGGTGTGAGATTACAGAATTCCACCATGTAATCAATGACCTACAAAAATCCCTTTTCCACTGCTTCCTTCTCACCTCAAGAAAACAGAGGAAGCTTTGTCCGTAAAGACTTGAGGTTTTCTCTTTTTACATTGAAGGAATGCAGTATACAGAAAAATGCTAAGCTGATCCTTTTAACCTTTACCTACGATGTAGGACAGCCACCTCAAGAAGGTAAACCACTTCTACCTGATTTCTTAACAAATACACTTTCTAAAGGCTGTTTTTCTTTGCTTCTAGTGGGCTCCCCATGGTGCCCTGGGAACGTGAAACCCTCCCTCCCAGATCTCCATTCCCCTGCTGCGCTATAGCTTTCCAAACAGAAAGGCAAGCTATTAAGTCACACGCAGATGACATTAGAAACAAAATTTTCCAGCTACACAGGGGGACGACAAATGAACTAGTGAGGTAAGAAAGCACTAATCGCTAGAGGTAGGAAAACACAGATGCAGCCCATTCCTGTTCTCAGCTGAGGCTGAGACCCTAAGCAGCTGGACAAGGACTCCATAGTCTTCAGGACAGTGTCTCAGCGGTTTCTGTTCCCTGAAAGCTGTGAATCCCTGCTCCTGCTGCTCAAGCACCATCCAGCCTCCACGTCTCACTGAAACAGCAGCATGTTCCTCAAGCACGTGTCTGTTCTTGTTCCCCTGAAAAATCAGACTTCACAGACACACTTTTTTACTTAGAATCTCTCAGTTGTCCCAGCGGTCTTCCGACTTCCTTATTTTTGAACTGCTACCCTACAACTTAGTTCTAAGACTATCCTTCTTGCAGGAACGCCAATCTCCTTTAAATAACATGACATTTTTTGTGCAAATTGATGAAATTCTCAGCCTTTTAAAAGCCTAAAAAAAAAGCCTTAACAACATTTAAAGAGCCTGAAGAAAACTCCATTAGAACCACCTCCAACTGTTGAAGTGCTTAGCAAAGTCTGACTTCTCTTTAATAGCTCTCCTTTATGGACAAATGATCAGCTAAAAAGCCAAAAGACAGTTCTGAAGAACTGAAGAACAAGAAAGCACAAATTGAAACCTTACAAGACAGTTCTTTCAAAGACTTCTGAGATAAGTAAGATGATAATTTTCCTGGTTCCTTAAAGATTTCAGGCTAGAAATTATTTTGTCTAAGGTCCTTCCATCTTCTTTGTAGCATGCACTCATTTGCAAGGCTTGTTCTTGACCTCTCGTTAGTTTAAATTCCTGAGTTACCGCCAAAGCCCTTGGAAGTTTATAGTTACCATCTTCTACCTCTGGCTTGTAGCTTCACCAAGCAAAAAAAACAACAGCAGCACCACATAAGGGAGAAACAGAGAATTTCAGTATTTCCAAAGTTTCTGTCTTCTGAATAGCACTACATCAAATAGTCAGCACAACGGAAAAACCGTAAATATTTTCTGAATGTCTTTCATTATAATTCTAGTTTATTCATATCTCTTCCTTTTCTCTTCCTCGAACGGAAATGCATTTATAAGCAAAAAATGGTAACTGTCTACAATAAAGCATGCAAGATTAGTGTTAAAGCAGATCTAGCACCTGCAAAAAGGAAAGTGCAATTTCTTTAGGCAATTAAAAAAGAAAAAAAACCCATACTCTTTGCCATGGATTTGGGAACAAATTGCCTATTAGAATGCTCACGATCTGTTCCACTGTTATTTCTCTAAGGTGGCAAAATACTGCATTGTCCAAAGTAATATATTTAGTTCTCGGTTTATCACTTTAAATGCTAAATAGTTGTTTATCAAAGAGAGGAAGTTACTTGAAATCTACATAATGCTTTAAATCTCTGACAAACTAACTGTATGCGAAAAACCTCCACCTTAGTATGACAACAATGAAATTATTATATACAAATTCTAAGACGTATCATAGTTAATAGGATTATAATAATTACAAGGCTGGGACATTTTCTGCAATTTTGATACTATTCTGGAAATTCCATACTAGGTTCGACAAAATTTGAAAAGAAAACTTAAAAACACATGAAATACTTATTTTGATATTCAACTCACTTTCACTCTGTTTTCATATTTTCTGCAGCTGATGTGACAAAAGAGCTTGTATCAATAAAGCAAGATCAATTTACATAGCTAGGTGACAGTGAACTTGGTTCACACATTCAATTTATTTCAGGGCTCTCCATGAACTCAAAACTGATTATTATATTGATTTATAATGAAACCAAACTACCAAAGTCTTTTGTAGGAAGTATACAGGCTAGGAGAATGTTTTGACTCCTAAGTCAAGCCATGATTAGGTAGCCAATTCTACACTTCTCCACCATCCCACCCCAAACACACCCACCCTTTCAATTATACATCATATTTATAATTTTGGGTCTGATTTACCACTATTTCACAGCAGTTTTATGAGTCTAATTCTATTAGAAGCACCACATGCACATTCTACCAAAATTAACTTCTACCGAACAGGATGTGGAGTAGTTACAGATATAGGAATAATGATATGTACTACCGGAAGGAAAGGAAACAGGACTAAGCATTTATGTTAAAGGGACAGAGAAATAAAAAATACAGCAAACCAAAACAGCACAGAATGAATCTCTTAACTAAAAATATTTAAGAAATGTGCAATGGAAACTTTTATAAAAAGGAGAGGAACATCATTTGAGTTTTATTCCTGAGTAATGAACCCGATTCTATAGCGTGTTACTCCAGGGTTTAGGACAAAAGAAATACATTCTGCTATACCATTTTATAGTACAGTTTAAGTCACTACTTCTCTTTTAACCCCTCCTCATCCCACTGCCACATTCCATGAGGACTTTTCCCATCCAATCAAACCTATTACACTGTTTTCCACTAACAAGTCTAATAATACTGAAATAGGATGTTCAGAAATCCATTTTCTTCAATGGAGAAATCAGGTACATTGTGCTCTTCAGCTTTCTATGCTTCATTATATTAACTTCTCATATTATTTGTTAATTACGTTATTGACAGCAGTGGGTTTCGTTTTAAAAGGTTTTAATTAGTGTGCCTAAACCACCGGATGTCATTTATCTGAAAATAACAGAGCAGATGAAGCAAAGATTTTTGCAAGGTACACTCTGAAAGCTCCCTCCAGTAACTTGCTGCAACATGCCCCTGACCCACATGTCAGAAATTTCACCCACATTTTCTCGATGCTCATTCTACACAATCAGAATGGAAGAGAAAAGCATCCGTTTTAGCTACTGGCAATACGTTAAAAATTGCTATTGAAGGCTGCAAAGGAAATGGCACTGAACCATAGCCACAAATTATGAATCAGAAAGCACTCTTAAGAACTCTACCATATGTACTCTTTTAATCGAATCCACTGCAACAGAAATTTTACAATCCAAATGTAGCTGTTAGAAAGTTAATAAACTAACTATCTTTTTTAAATTACCTGGGTTTCTTTCTTATTTGTTCCTTCTTCTGAATCAGATTGGTGTTCCTGTTCATTTTCATCACTCTGGTGAAAGAGGTGGGAAAGAAAAAATAATTAAACTGTTGAAAGTTTACTGAGATTTTAAGGCATTCCAGACTTTCAATATGAAAATCTATGAATTCTACCTAACTACCTACCTAAAATGTACAGAGAATATATAGGATATACAATGAAAATTTTTAAACAAGTTTTTAGTACCAGAAGGAGAGGAAACAGGACTTTGCATTTGGCACAAGAAAATCTTACTTTTACAAAATTACGTACAGATCCCATGACAAAGAAAAGGGAAAATGAATCAGCTGAAACATCAACTATACCCCTTCCAATCTGGCAGCAGTTCTTTCAGTTACAAGTACATGGCTACTTTTAATGTGCCAGATAATGAGTCACATTCTTCCAGCTTTGGCATGCACGCCATAGAAAAGAATTGTTCAACGATTATTTTTTCCTTAGATTATGATTAATACCTGTTATGGTTATTACAGTATTTTAGAACTCTTTTTAGCATTATCAACAAAACTAAGACTTAATTTTGATTTTAAGAGCCTTGAAACAGAGAATACATAGCTTGAACAAGCATCAATTTTCCCAGAACAATTAGTTATTTACTGTATTACTCGAAACTATTCTGTTTTAAGAATACACTATACATATTCCATACTGGTAGAAGCTAAGGCTATAAATCAGCAGTAGCAGTCATTTACTTACATCTTGAGTCCAAAAAGAAACTCCTGTAGATCGTCGTTTTTCTCTTGGTCGCCGCCTTTCCCTTATAGACTTAGGCTGTGACTTATCTTCTTCCTTTTCTTCCTCTTTTTTGCCCCCTTCTGTTAATAACAACTTTCTTATTCATTTAAGTATGACACAGTCTAATTTCCTGAAAATTTTCTGAAATAATTATCAGCATTTAAAATGCTTACAATTTTTTTTTTACCTGAAATAAATTTGCTAAAGAGCTTCCTAGCACATACCAGGTTTGCTTCAATATACATTCCCCAGAATACAGCTCTAAAACACTGTAAATATTGTTCCAGTTCTTGAACAGCAACTGCAAAATACTAATTCCACCTCAGCCATCTAAACAAAACATTTCAATTTAACAGTAATACACTACAAATTGGATTTAAATTCAGTTTTCAAAACTGTCATGTAATAATTCAAACAACTGTGTCAGCAGACATAAAGGTACAAAATAAGAGGAAATAACTCTTCACCATTCTTCATCAAACAAGGTTTTTTTGTTTACTTCCAGAATTTGATGTTAAAAAACCCCCAACTTTTAAAAGTCTGTTAAAGCCTCCTTAAGAGTCCCCTTTTCATCACAGTCCTCTCCATTTTTGCTACAAGGAAGAATAAAATGAGATCTCCTAGATTATATTAATACCATTTTACAGATTTCCTCCTTCTTCATAAGAAATGCAATTGCAATTCAAAACTGCCATAATACCTCAGGATTGTGTTTGTTCCCCTGTGTGTGTACAAGTAATTTGTACAAAAAGCCTATTAAACAAACCTGCCCGAACTGAAGTTATTTACCTATTATTATGCAGTCTATTCAGTCTGCTGTTCTTTTATTACAGAAAGAGACCACAGATTGGAGTTCAGATAGAAGCATCACTAATAACATTGCCACCACTAGTCTTCAGAGGTAAACAAGCATTTTAGTGTGAAGCAAGAATTAAACAGAATAGAAGGAAATACAAATATTCATGGAACGTACACCTTTCCTAATTAAATAAACGATGATTTTTACCTCTGGGCTTTCCAACGGTAATGCGTTTCTCCCCCTAAAGTCATAATTTGAAAAAAAAGCCTACTGTATCTAATATTTACCCATGAAAATCTTTTCCACAGAATAGTCTAGAAAGCATTTCCTAGAGCACGCATGCATTACCGAAGAACCTTTATCCAACTTTTGGTTCATGTTAGGACAGAGGGAAAAAAAAATCAGAAAGCATATCCCTGAAGCTTAGCCCCAATAACTCCCTCAGAAAATATCAGTCTAGGGAACATGGCGATACCACTACATATTAAATGGAGATTTGACGAATGGATCGTTTAATTTGATCCTCTGTGTAACGAAATTATTGATTTCAGTCAGTAATTCTATTGAAGTCAATGATCAACAATTTGAATTCAAGTATTTCTCTGAAATCAACTGTGGCGTGCCTCCAAGAGAGAACAAGAGATCACACTGTATATGAACAGCCTCCTCCTTTGACAGGCAACTAGTCAGACATAACATCTCTGAGAATTACAGCAGGTGACTCACATTTGAAATGAGGGCAAAAACTGTGACATCAGAGAAAAGCTTTTTTCTGACCTCTGAATCATGCACCTGATCCTTAGCTTAAGATTGCATAAACCAGTTAAGTATCTGGAAGTATGGTTCCATTAAATATTCTGAACTACCACTGGAAATAACCCTTCCCTTTGTTTTCAGCTGCTTATGAAACCCTGAGAGGTCCTTAAAGCATTAAAGCCTCGTTCCAGTCCTTCAACGTGGAAGGACTGAAACAAAAGCCATTATGTAGAAATTATTTAATCAAGTAAAATTCCTGCTCAACATCTACAAGTATTTAAACTCTGAAATGTCATATGTTATTATTCTTGCTGTGTTAAACCAGAAATGAAAGCATTATGTAAGTACTGATGTCAGTCTATCTGTTTCTACATCCCACCAATGGAAAATACAGATTCACAAACTAAACTGCTGCAAAACACCACCAAGTACAGAAAATCTTTTTTTCTCTCTATAGCAAGTTTTTAAATTTTTTACAGAAGGTGGGAGAAAGATACATCTCCAGTGGTCTTACATATTCCATCTCATTTTGAACTATCTTTAGAAACGTGAGATGCCTTTTGTCACCTAAAACAACAAAAAAACCCCCTTCACAACAGTACTCCTACCTCTCTCGCTTTCCTTTGTTCCACTCCGAGAATAGGCAGAAGTTATACCTATAAGGCTGTTTGGTCTGTTTAGTTGACTTGAAGTTGAAAGTGAGCTAGTGGACGTGGAGAGCGAAGAGGTGGATGATGAAGAAGCTGAAGTTGAAGTTGGTCTATAGCGATGATATGGCTATTCAGAAGAAAAATGTCATAATTAATTTCACAAGATTAAACAAATAGAAACCACAGGATATTGAAACATTTAAATATATAAATAATCCTTATAGTAGTACCACAATTAAAATCTTATAGTTGGAGTTAAGATTCATGTAATTTCTCTACCTAAAGAGACCCATCATGAAAATACCTCTTCAACAGTTCGGGAATATCTTTGTCTATAATCATCATCTTTAGTTTCAGATTCTTTCTTTTCTTCTTGTTTTTCTTTGTCTTGCTTTTCTTTCTCTTCTTTTTCTTCATTTTCCTGTTCTCTGGTTCGCGTGGGACGACTTCTTCCTATAGTTTTTTCAGCTTCTTGAAGATCTGTCAGTGTTACACCCTGTGAAAAGAGCAGTCAGCAAAAAACATTTCAATGTATCACTCGTATTAATGTAGATGATCACATTATAGAAATATGTATTTTAAAGAAAAAACTCAGCTTAAGAAAATTAATTCTATCTATTAAGAAATAAATTTTACCTATATATTCTATGTATAAGCTTTTCTCTCAAATCTTGGAACAAAACATCCCTCTTTGAATAGTGGCAAGTGTTTGCTGTAATGTGATCTACCACAGATTCTCCAGCAACATAATTTTTAGTTGAACTAGTACATTCAGATCAAGTAGAAAGTCGTATCTAAATCATTTAAAGACCCACTAGATCCTTCCAATCATAAGCATACCAAATATTACTGCAAAAACCCTAAAAATACAATACTTATCAAATTTTCAGAAGCGTTGATACTTTATAAATTCACTCACTGCCAACTGGGTTTTTAGGTCAACAACACATAAAAAAACTGCATTGACAGCACCAGAGAAAGTTGCAACTCATTTCTTATGACCTTGATATTCTGATGCTCAAAACTAGTTTTGAAATAAGCTCAGAAAGCTAACCATTTTTTGAAGAAAGCTTTTCTCTACTGCACTTTTCAGCTGATTTGTCTTACTGAGATACTGCTCAAAACACTTCGTATCCTATTCTTCAAAGCCAGCTTTGCAGCTTTATTAGTTATTTAATTGCTTTTTGTGTTGATAGTGTTTTAATACAGTAATTCCTGGTAGGCTTTTTCACTGTAAAGATTCGACAATATTTGGCCTGTAGTTTCACCATCTCTCAGGGCTCTGATTTAGTATCAAGGTGTGAAAAAGAACTCCAGTAAGATGAAGTTGTATCAAGCAGTGTGGCGCTCTCAATAGAAAAGGTAACCAGAAAAATTTGAGGGGTTCAAAACTAGCAAAGATTTGAAAATAACATCAGTAAACAATGTAGATAGAGACTCAGCCTTAAAGCGGGTAAGAATGACGGCTAGAGTGTTTCCATTTGTGCTGTTTTATCCAGGGGCTATTTCCTGACTATTCCCTTTGTCAGCAGAAACAAGAAGTGGGTAGACACGCTCCAGAGGACAGTGGTTGGCAATTGCCCCTCTGCCCACAGAGCATACAAGTACAGTTTAGAGACCATCTATTTTGCTACTGTCGCATCGTTCCCTATGTTAGGACTGCACTGGTTGCAATTCAGTACGAGGTAGTTCTGATAGAAATGGGGAAGAACCAGCAAATACATCAGCATGTAAACTGAGAGAGAAATGCTGAAAGGAGACATGCAGTTAGATTCTAGATTATTAGCAAGTAACAAAATACTCTTTTGTGTCTGCAGAAACTAGGCTGAATGTATTTTTTTCTATGTCACAGATCTTATTGGATCCATATGGATCCACGGATCCATACGCTGGTCAGCTCAATCACATTATCTTCAATAGTCCACGCAGAGAAGACTTAGAAATGGAAGTAAATACAGTACACTACGCCTATTTCTCAAGTATTAAGTCTTCAGCCAGAAGCATATAGCTGTTAGTTCTTGAAGAATTCAAAGTCTTAAGAGTTAAACATCTACATGACATCAGATACAATTACTTGAATAAGCCATTTTACCATAATCGGAAACTTCCTTTCACTGGAGGAGTCTGTGCTTTCAAATTTGTATTAAGTCACTCTTCAGTGATTAAGAAAAAGCAACTTTCAGTACACAATGAAGGGTCCTAGATCTTTCACGGAAGAAAGGGGAAAAAAAGAGGCTTTATTTCATCTGGTACAAATTATGTTATACCAGGAAGACCCATCAGTTTATCTGGAGCTTTACTGGGAAATTAAAACTTCACTATACTCAGGGAGCCACATGGGTATGTTTCCATAAATGTAGAAGCTTTAATAAAACTATACCTGCGTAGATCTTCTAGACTGTCTTGCTTGCCTGGATCTAGCTTTTCTTTGGGACTCTGACTCTTCATCCCGTACTGGAGTGAGGTATGATCTAAAGAGTTAATCACAAACAAAATTGGCAAATGATAATTTTTGTACAAATGTATTAAATGGTCAGAAAAAACTCCACAACACAATATGACTGAAAACTAAAGCAGTTGGAAGAAAATCTTTAACTATATAAAATGATTACATTTTAGACATTTCATCTATATCATAGTAATCTATTCATCAAGATAGCAGCCTTAGAACTTAATTAAAATACATAGTGTTTTCCTACTTAATTTAGATTTCTTTTTACTGTTTTCTCTAAAAATAACTTAAGCTTTTTTGGTATTTCACTAGTCTAGGAACTTAGGGGTAGGAGACCTCAGAGATTCAGTCAGTTACATATATGTACATCAAATAGGTGTTGGGGTGTGCGTATTAACTTTTTACATAACTTGTAGGCTTTTAGAAAAAGCCTAATGCAGAAAACCCAATTATACCATCTATTACACTAGAGATTAAAAATCCTTGAGGAGGTGGTTACCATATTTTCACATGAATCATCCATGCTTTGAAGAATCCAACTCCTTTTGAAAAAACTGTGCTTAAAAATAAATCTTCATGAAACCCACAAAAATCCTGCAGAGTAAGCAGGTAATTGTAATCGCAGCCAGAAGGCTACTAGAGTAGACATACAAGGTCTGGACTCTTCAAAGACATTCTCCAATTCAGAATATTCTGGGAATGCTGTTATAACCAAACATTTTAAAAAAATCCTTAGATCAGGTAAAAATTAGAAAAATTTGAAAAAGCAAAATCAGAAGGTTGCTAAAAGGTTGCTTAAACCACAAAACTTCTCCAAGCTTTTTTAGATCATAAAATTAGCTATATTAAAAATAGTAGAGTCAGATACTGTAATATTTTCTGATTGTTTATATTTTAAAATGTCATTAGTTAAGAATAATTGGCTAGTGATTATGCTTCAAAAGCCATCACCTATTAATACTTTTTACCATTTATCTGTGCAAAGAGCAGCTCTTTGCTCACCTACTTTCATATTTGTTAGCATACACTAAAACCACTTCTAAAACAATTCTAAGTTTTAAAAATAAACTTCATTGACACAGACCTACAGATTATTACACCCATGCTCTATCTATATTAAACAAACTACCCCCAAAACACAGCTGATACACTTACAAATGTAGAAATACCGTCTATCTTATGACACATCTTAAAAAAACTGCCAGTATATTAATTTGATTTTTCCTATCTTGTTCTCCTGCAAACAGCATTTTGGATAGTATTTCCATTTCCCTAGAGTCCTAGGCTCTATCTGTATCAGGAAAAGGGGACCTGTTAGCTGCTTTACTAACATGACCTGAAATACTATCTACCTAGGAGATTTTGATTGCAGAGCAGGTGTAATTTTTAGGGCTTGAAAACTGCTACAAATTACTGCGTATAACTTTCTCTTCAGTAAGTGGGGTACATATTCCTATCCTTCAATAAATCTGAAAAACTTTAAACCTCACTGAGGGAAAATGAGAACTCTCAGCTTGCCAGGTGCACGCTATAGCTACTGTCAGAGTAGAAACTGCCCTTCCCTGCCATCCCTCGTGTATGCTACACGGGTTACCTAAGCAGCTTTATTCATGATACAAAGATTTAAAGATTCAAGTTTGTCATTCTCTCCCCTGTTTCTCTAAACCAATCCTAAAAATTAGATAAAGAATATAGCTTCTTCAGCTGTTCCAAAAGGATGTGCCATTACATGCTTCATGACTAAGAGCAGTAGTCTTTACTTTTCAAATATTCTTTGAAATAATATTTTAAACCTACTTTCTAAATACACACCTTCAGTCCATAAATATGAATTAACCAACTTCATTTCTTAAGAAAATGTTTAGCATATATTTCATATACAGGCAAGTTTTTCCTGTGTGTATAAACATACATAGATACACACAAACGCACGTATCTATATATATTTGTTTATCTAGATAGATATGCATGTGCTGATATTTACAGCACTGCCTTCTCACATGCATGCAGTAATTATTCCAGTTTGGCTCATTTCTAAGATTTAATGGATATTTTATTAAGCCATCAAGACTACATCTGTAACAGTATATTACACAATGGGCCCAGAGTCAGGTAAAACCAAGGAATTTCAGGCCAATTGCAAGTATCTAAAACCTATGTAGTATGTGTATATTAGTATACACACACTAGCAAGTGCAAACAAGACAGCAAAAGCCTTAATTCTAAATTTCCTTGCTTTTCTAGCTCATGTGAGACTGAAATAATGTTCATATTTTAAAATTGGAACTACTTTTGAAAAAAAGATGCATTTTTCTGGTTTTGCTTTTTGGTTTTTTGGGTTCAGTCAGATTTCGCTATGGAAAATGCAGGTCCAGACTACAGTTGTTACTGAAATGCACTGTAAGCACATGTGGGCACCTCCTAAATCATGGTGGGCAAGAAAAAAAAATAAAAAATCCCCATTTCACAGAGGTTATTTCATCTCAGTTTTGGGTACGAAAGGAAGGCTACGGAAAACAGACTACTCTAAACAGGCCTAAAGCTATGAGGAAACTTTAAATGTTATTGCCGCCTTAAATGAACCAAAAAGTTTCTTTGGTAACAACGAACAGCTTCATTACCTCTGTGAACATAGAGATACACACATCTGGTACTGATACAGGAGCTACAGTGCAAAACTACTACAGGAGCAACACAGAAATCCAAACTTGCATTTCAGCGGAAGGGTTAAAAGCATAAACATTTATAAAATATCCAGAAGAAGGACCCAAGGAAAGCTAACAGGAGTTAGCAACATTACGAAATCTTACTTTTGCTTCCATAAATAGCAGGCAACAACTCTTCATGGAAACATAAATATGCACCAATCTTAACTCATCCACCATGTAAGTGTAACAGAAAAAACACTGTATTCTTAAAATAAGATTTACATCAGATTCTTACTTATTCTTCATACTGAATAATACTCTTAAACCATTGCATTTACAACTGTGTATTACGTTTCAAATAGAAGAGACCCTAAACGATGCAATGAAATAAACAGAATGTGTTGGGTTCAATGCTCTTTTCTCAGTAGTGCCAGACATACAAAAACACTGGAAAAATGCTATGTTGTAACTTATTAGCATACCGCCAGCAGCACAGTAGCTCAATCAGCAGCGATGCACTCGTAGCAGGTAACTAATTATTGATTTTCTTATTTTTAATTCAGCATTTTTGCAGTTGCATTCTTGGTGTTTTAAAGAGAATTCGTTTAATCTATTCGCAGAAACACAAATATGAAAATACTGCATACCAAATGAGAAGGCCAGTCAAAAATATATAATATCAAAGTTTAAGTTTCACGAGCGGTCTCTATCAGTACTAAGCTCTAACATAAATCGAGGCACATTGTTAGTTGTTTCAATACACAGGAAGCGAGCAACACTGCTTTTACATACTGTACTACCCAAATTTGCCGTAACCAACACATTCCTTTAAATAAGAAAGAAAAATATAACTTTTGTAAAAGAGTGACATTACTCTTTGGACCTATACACACCTCCGTCTCTCCCTGACCTCTGACGTTGAGGACACAGTGCCAGAAGTAGCTGTAGTCATGGCTGTGGTAGTGGCTGTAGCATTTACAACAGATGGTGCAACAGGAACGGTCACTGCTGTAGGAACACTGTCCTTTTCTTTCTCAGTACTATCCTCAGCCCACAAACGATTTGAGGTACTACAGCATAACAAGCAGCAACACAAAAAAAGAGAAAAGGAAACAGCTAAACAATGAAAGCACTCTACTAAACAACTAGTAACATGTACATTGAGGGATGGATTTTTTTTTTAAAAGCAAACTGAGAAATGTCTCTACTAAGAAAGCTCAATTTGAGCTATAAAATTGAATGAATTAAGAATTGAACAGTTCACAATAATTGAACTCTTCACCCTTCTACATTCTTTTACGCCAACATGGCTGTCACGTTACAGTAGAAAGCCATGCACAATTTTTGAGCCAAATTGTACAAAATTAAAACAAATTTATCAGGAAAGTGAAAAAATCCAGAGCCCCAGGATCTACTAAACAAGAACGCATGCACGTACATAAGCACACAGTAGACCTGACAAAAAAAAAAAAAGAAAAAAGGGAAAAAAGAAGCCTGCTGGTGTCGTTACCTGCTTTGTACACCTGCTGAAGTAGAACCCGTTGTACTCTTTGTAGTAGTGTTTGCGCTGGCAGGCAGTGTTTTCTGAAGACCAGCAGAAGAGGTAACTGTTGATGCAGTACTTGGAACATTAGAACTAATCAAATCATCTTGTCTTCTACCAAAGGAGCCACTGAAAGAGAGAAATGTACAATAAATGCATTGTATTACTTATCTTTGCTAATTAAAACATTACAAAGCTGTGAATGATGCATTAAATTCCTGGCCATGTATTCTGTGTCTCAGTTGAATCTCAGAAAGTTCCGGGGCAAAAGAATCATTTTCAAAAGCCATTTTCTTCACTATTTCCTTGCATAAAACTTTTAACTTACGACTTCAGAGGGCAGCAGAAGTGTCTCTTAGTCCCAACCATTCCTCCACAAGAAGACGAGATAAAGAATGGAATCTCACTGGTTTATGTACGGCTGTCTTGATCACAGCTACTGAAGTATTTATATAGGACCCCTAATGTCCCATTTTTAAATTGCTGTTTCACCCACACTGAATACCTCAGAAAATGCAGAAATTTATTCCACAGCTTGTCAGAAAAGAAAATGTCATCAGTATCACTCCTCTCATAATTTTCTACCAATTAAATGTATTGCCTCTTTTGTTTTTTTAAACATTCTCAGAAAGATTAACCTCCCACTCATGTTTTTCCTTTGCTCTTCAAAGAAGATCCAGTGGTTTCCACTGAAAAAATTTTGCATTGCCAAGTGAGGATGTTTGCCCATGACTAAACCTCAGAATCCACAGTTAGGACAGACAGAGTATCATATTGCTAACTGCAAAAGATTTAAGGAAAGATGATGCTTTGTCATTCTGTAATTGATAATTTTCTCTGTTACATTACTATAAATTCTAAAATGATGAAGCAAAAAAAAAATGTACAAGAACAACTAAAGAAATACACCTTAAAGCACCACCTGGAGTTTATAAGTGATGAGTACATTTTGTTTGAAGACCAGAGCATAAATATTGATAGAAGATAACATGCAAAGATTGTTCTCATGGATCAGCTGTTGATACTTTCCATCCAGAACAGGATATCTGTGCAACACCTTTCCTAAACCTAAAGTTAGGAAAACTGAGTTTTCTTTTTAAGCCAGGAGCTTAGCAAAGATGTAAGATGTATTATGCTGTATGAAACAGCATGACAACATGCCATTGACCATATCACTGTCAAGACAAAAAAAAAGTTAAGTACCCACCACCACATACATCATCAGCACATATCAATATGCAGCTTAGCTACCTGAATGACAACCTTTTCTTTTGATCTATTCACTTTAGATAGCTATTGCTCCACTAATTCCAATTAAGAACTTTACTCAAAAAGCTACACTGAAACTACGCAATGGAGTAAAGTTAATGATGTATGTATTTGCAGGATATGAGTCCTTCTGAGAAAGTCCTGCAGGATAGGAACCACACACCTGGAAATTATTTTCATATTCATCATCACTTACTTTGCATTCAAGTTAGTTTAATGTATGTGTTCTATGATGCTCATACTTAAGGTAGGTGCGGCTATAATCTACCATTATGAAGAGCAGCCCAAGACCTCTGATACTGTCATGAAAAAAATCAAAATTCACCAGTGACAATACTTTTCCCCTTTTCAGATATCAAGCAGAATTACTTCTATTCCAACATTTAAAATAGTTATTTTGGGCTACTGAATTAATCTGGAAAAAGTCAAATGAACCTCAAATGGAAATAAACAACGGAAAAAGGAAGCATATAATTTTAATTATACAGCAGTTGCTGCAACACTCTAAGCTAGTTAAAATGGTGTAGCTTTAAAATCAGCACAAGCATTGCATCACCATAACTACGTACTTCACAATTATTCTGAACAACATTTTAACATGTCACCAATTTTAAACCGTCCTTACAAAGTGATTCAGTAATTAATTTGTTTCTTTTAATTTGTAAGCTTATTTTGATAAAAAAAAAGACAGGAGAAAATCCCACACCTTCTTTGATAACTTGTGTTTAATGATGTAGGACCTTCATTCAAACTGTTTTTCTTAACATCTTCCTCCCATTTTCTCCTGGTGTAGGAACTGCCACCACGTATTGAGCTAGCAGATGAGTCCCTGTAGAAAAGATTTTATTTTATCAAGCTCTTATTAAAGAAGGATGCTCTTGATGTGAGCTGAAAGGAAGTTCCAAAATAAAGATTAAAACCCTGGATAACACAAGTAAAATAAACATAGCCAAGCAGAACAGGAATAAAATGACCTTTGTGGACAATCACTTTCAAGCTCCTGTAGAAAAATACTACATTCAAACTAACACTGTTAGAAATGTAACAGAAAAGTAGCATCAAAAGAATAACTGCTAAAAAGGCAAAAAATCAAAAATCAACATGAAATCAACCATCAGCTTTTATCTGTGACCATTGCTGGCTTTGTTTTTGTCAAAAAAGGAACATGAGGCTTTTCTGTTTGCTCCTAAGATTATCCAGCGCAGTAAAGGGAAAAGTACTCGGGTTTTTTAGAAATTAATTTAATGGTTTTTTTCATTCTTGGACATTATAAAAAGTTCAAAAGCTGACTAGCCTTTAGAACTCATGATACTGTAGACTAGTGTAAAAAGGTCTGCAGTAGCCATTCCTTAGTGGCCTGTCACGTATCACTAGCTGACATTACTTTAGTCACAAGGAATTTCCAGCCTGTTGTTGCAGTTTATAGCAGCAAGAAATAACCTTGAAAAAATCTACTTAGAAAAACCACCCTGAAAACTGATACTGAGATGCAAAAAACTGATCTTCTAATAAAGACGTCACCTTAAGATTTGAAGTAAAGTTCAGAGAGAAGGAAGAAAAGAATGTCTTTCACAAGACTATCCATAAAAGGCAAACCAGGTGTGCGAGGGAAAAATAAAACAAAAATTTGTGAAGATGTATTTTATGTTCAGATACCCTTGACCTTCAGAACGTACCTCTTTTTGCACAAAAATATATGCTACCACCTCTGCGGCTGGAGACAACTTTAGAAACGGATCAAACACAAGCCACTGCAGTGTTACCTCTCACCACCAAAGAGAAACACAAATTCTCAGATATCATCTACCACAGAAAGGTCCTGCTGCATGACAATTTTTTTATAATTACTGAAGGTTTCACTTTGACAGCACTTTTGCTGTAAGCACCGGCTACTTGACTGAGGCTAGATGCCTGAAATCTATTAATCTAGAAGTCCAGCTGGGATTCATCTTGAAGTCCTTTCCATTACTCACAGTAGGATGTTAGCTGGATTACACTACATCATCAGTAAGATAAGACTAGCAGGTGTTCAGACAGGTAGAACAAGAACCCAGTATTAAGCTAAGCAACAAAGACAGAGATCTGGGACAAAGGCAGAAACCTTAATAATTTATTAAGCTACCTGTAGGGCACATGGTTAAATTCTATATGTAAAGAAGGTCAGACTAAATGTAAAAGAACTTTTATGGTTTTAATGAAGTAAGCTGGGTTGTCTGCTACATCATATACTAAGCAAAGTATCAGTCCCTAAATAGGCTGGCCTAAAAGCAGGCTTCATCTCCGGTACGCCAAGGAATACAGAAAGTTCTCAGGTCATTAGTTCGGTCAGCACCGGGACTAACTAGACTGATGACCTCAGTTCACCCAATGCATATGAGGTAAAATATGCCATTGTTGATACCCACTTTTGGAACTGTGTCTGTGTGTAGGACATGATTGTTAAGACCAGCATGTCAAGGACACAAATAAACCTCAACACTGAAGCAAAATTTAATCCCTTTGCTATAAGCAGTAACAGCTTCTAAGAAATAAAATTGCAATGAAATATTTATCCCAATCTTAAGGTATCATCTACTTAAGACACTTTCGGAGCACAAGAGTTTTTGAGAAGATCTCAGAAGAATAAAAACTGAAATAATAATCTCTCTTAGAAACAAACCAAAACTGACTAATAAACTCAGTCTCAAAGAATATACCTCTCCAGAGAATGATAAGCACAAACAGGAACTCCAAACTGCCCTGTTACAGAACTACAGACTAAAAAAATCCAGCCAAGTAACACGAGAGATGCTAACAAACTAAGATGAACTTTAGGGGATTGTGAGAGCTGGAATATTCCTGTATCAAAACAGAGTTTTTCACCCAGAAACTAAACGTAGGCAATAGTATTCTGCAAGCGTAAGAAAAGCCAGCATTTATCTTGTGTTTGCGTTGAAATGAACCATTCTCAAGAGTAGCAGCAAAGAAGTTCCTCTTCAACATATGGAGATTTATCAGTCTTACAGACAATTATTACAATAGCACATTTTGAGCAATGAGAGGATTTTCGGTTCAGGTCATCTACCGTTCAGCTATCTAGTTATGATCCAACAGAAACAAGACATTAGGGGTACTTTTTAAAGTTTTGTACTATGCGTTCTATATATAACTCAAGAAAAACTCCAAGTAGACCCTCAATCAAGGAGACAAGTGAAAAATGGGAAGGTTCTGAGAATGTAAATATGCCATAGAAGTACCCCAAAACCTAAGAGATAACAGGCCTATGCACCTAAGCTTATTTTTTTTCTTTTATACTGAAAACTACAGAAGAAATATCAGCAAAGAAAGTAAGAATCTCCAAAAGAAGACAAGAAGTCAACATGTAAACAAGAAAAACAGAAGAACTGCTGAACTATGATTTTGGCAAATTACTGCTGCTGCACAATATGGTTTTAAGCAAAGACTGTAAGAAACACAACATTTTATTATTATCAAAAGTAATAATGGAGCGCAGTAGCAGCACTCCATGGCTCAAGACAAAGCAGTAAAATGCTTTTAGCAATGTTCAGTAGCTTCAGGTTTACGACTTCACATTTTGGATTTTATTTCTTTATGTCTTCTCCCCCAAGAAGACAACACTCACTGCCCAGTTCTGCTCTTGTTACATAATACTTTGGATTTTAAAAAGGGACATTATAATTTACAAGATCAAAAAGCTTCAGGAATTGGATTAGTATAACCTACAGAGCGGAATAATGCTATAAATTAGCATTGTCTTAAAACCTGTAAGTTTGACAGCCACTCTAAAATCAAGCAATTTTATATGAACAAAACCAGTCACCTATTCTCTTTTTCATCAATGTCAGAGGTACTGGCCAGTCGTCTTGGTATTGTTGGTGCAACATATGCAAGTCGAGCTCCTTTTCCATCTTTCTCCTGAAAGACATGTAATTTTTATTACGTGTTACTATCATTGATTATACTGCTACTGGCTGGAAAATCATCATTATGACAAATTCAGCTGTATTTACTATGACCCACTCATACAAATAAGTTTTAAGCTTTAGTTAAATATCATGACTGCAATAGGAAAAGGAAATTGTTTGTTTTCGTTCTAGCAATGCAATTGACTTGATTTCTCTTTTTCTGCTTTGCTGCAGTACAATTCCAACACTGATTACTAAAAGCAACTGTTCCAGTATTTTTACATAGTGTGGCACAGCATGGCATGGTATTTTTCCTAATCCTGAAAAGATTTGTACTTGAAAAAAGAACCACAAGTTCAATGCTGTTCAGTCACCTGTTCCACGTTAGTCCTTCACTTGGTTCAGTGTATTCATGTGTTAATTACAGAACTAAATTTTTGTAAATAAAAAATGACTATGGAATACAAAAAGAGACTCCTTCTTGTAAGATTCTTTCAACATCCCTCTCCAAGTGATGCCAAAAAAATCAAATCTCTCAGTCTCCCTTAACTGTAAAAACTACTACTAGAATTGCAAGTCCCAAAAAGGGAGAAGCCCCAGACCTATGTACCAGGTAACCAGACAATGAAGGTGCATAATACACTTTAAAGAGACTACACAGAAGCTGCATAATTTAACTTTTTGGAATGTTGGTAAAGAACAGATATGCAGTACAGTCTATAGAGAATGTTTAACTTCTACAACGCTTCATAAACTTCTATACTGTGTAAGGTAGGCCAGTTCCTCAAAATGTGTTTCACGCTGAAAAATTTTTACCTTTTCTTTGTTGTCCAATGAAGAGGAAAGTCTAGGACTGGAAGCAGAACGCATAACACCTGCAGAGTCCTTTTCTTTTTGAGCTTCTTTGGAAGCAGTAATCTCTGCAAGTGCACCGTAACTACCAGTTTTTCTCAGCCCTAACCTCCACGAAGCAGGAGATTCATCTTTCCTGTCGTCTTCTTTGGGAGAAACCTTGGTTGTAGATGTTGGAAACTATAAAAAACATGTAAATGAATTTACATTATTAATTTACATTACCTGTGGTAATTCATGCTCCTTGGGCAGGTCTGAGAACACAACTACTTTTAATAACCATAGAAGTGTTGCATTTGTAGGGAAGTTGCAGTGAGAGACAACCTACACACTCTTCTCTTAAATTAGTTCATGAGATAAGAAATGTCAGACTGGTCAAGGTATACTACTCCTCTAAGAGTTAGCTTAGGAAAACTCACACTTCGTAATTCACACTGTGGTCATGAGATGCAAACTTAGAAACATGCAAATCTAGTATCAGCATTTTGATTAAATATGTTATTTTGCAACCTGTACACAAACCTGTGCACACCAGAACCTCACCATGGATTTTTCACCTTTACTAGGCACAAGAACAATGCCAGTTTTGCGCAAGCCCTGTCTCCATGATGCAGGATCTACTGACTCCACGACAGGCATGATAGGAGGAATGAAATCATACTAAAGCCAATTAAGACAAGACAAAGATGAAGATTGAAAGAATAGAAAATCGAAACAAAAGGTTGTTTTATACCCACATAGTTTGTTCCTATGTTTATGTTATGTAGCTCTTCATTACAGCACAAAATACCCAAAAAGCAGTAAGAGACTTAAAACCTTAGTAACAGATCCGTATTAAACACAACAGAGGATGTTTAGCTAATTCAGAGACAGAATTACAGTTTGCATAGAAGAGGACAGCAAAGCCTGTTGACCTAACAAGGTCCATGGCCTAAATCCTCATATGGCTGAGAATACTGGAAGATTCACACAAACATACCTGTTATCTTCTTACCATATTCCATTCATACCCCTTAATCACACACATCCCACTCTAACTTAGCTATCAAACCCTACACTTCGGGAGCTTTGGTCCCAAACTCACCTTATTTCAGTACCCTCAGACAGAAAGCAGCACTACTGAACGCTGTATAGATTGAAGAAAACCCAAATTCAAGCTTAGTACGCCGCCCCTGCACCACTTGTGTGCACCATACGGTTTGGCCGTCTATGGTGTAAAAGCGTAAGAGCAGTTGCAGTAGCACAGATGGTGCAAACCTGAAAAGGGGCAGGAGTCGGTGCAAGATCACACGTACAGTGCTGTTTTACCTTCACTAGTAAAAACAATTTAAAGCCTTTTTGTTCATTGATGAGCTGCAACTGCTTCTCCAGATAACATGCACATGCTGCGTTACAAGATGATGAGTCTTGATGTAAATATGCATTTATTCTGTAGCTACAGAAGGCCCTGAATTTTTCACATGTAGTATTAGAACGTTAACTACAGTTGACTTTTAACGTGCACCTTCTACCTTTAAGACCAAAAGATTGGTCTTAAATTAATTAATTACTGCATAATAAAATTAGAACAAACTAAATGCCAATGTATTAATGATTTAGAAAAGGGTATCATTCAGCTTAAAATCATACTTATTTCTTCTTATTATAAAAAAGTTCCCCTCACCCCCATACTTCATCATTTAATCACATACCAAAAAATTATGTCTACTTGATTATTCAACTCTGGAATATCAAGCCACACCCCAGCTCGCAACAGTTTGGTAATGTGCCATTACTGAAGGTCATACAGCTTGGAAGGCTTTTGCATAATATGAAATAAAATGATTGGAAGGGACAAGGTAGGAAACTTTTGACTTCTAAGATGAAGTTCAGACAATTACAATACAAATGAAGTGTTTGAAGTGGTCGGTATAGAATTTCCTGTGTGCAAAGAGAATTAAGTGCAGTAAAAAAAACTAGGTGGTGGAGGTCACATCGGTTAAACTGCCCCCAACTGTCACAAATGCTTGTATTATTGAAATGATTTAAAAAACCACACCTATATAAAGGAGGCCTATTTCCTTGCAGTAAATTTCACATGATGTATTTGAATTCATTCCACTTAGACACAGTTAACAAACCAGCAATTACCCACAGTGTCTTCCCTCCCTCACACATTTGCTACGGTTTGTGTGGAGAACTTGTGGCTCTTGAGTTCTGCAAAGCTCCTGAGCAATGCAAACACAGCTCCAATGACACAGAACCATAATTCCTTATTGAGCCAGCAGGAACTGTTTAGATTAGTGTCACAAGATCACCGTGGAATCTAGCCGTCTGCCCAGCCACAAAGCTCAGCGAGGGGAAACAGAAATCATTCCTGCTGGTGAGCCATGCCCACAATTTCCCTTTTGCTCTCACTTTTTTTTTTTTTTTNTATCTTGTGGACATCAGTCACAACGATTTTTGTAAAGCAGCTCTTGGGCTCATGAAGGCTGGCCCAATCCTATTGTACATGAATCATGTTATATGATGCACCTGGGCAATGTATTCCCTGCATCTGTTACATTAAAGTATAATTTGTAAGATGAATCATCATTAGGTTCTATTATTGTGAATATGAAAGTATAACTACAATAAGCTCTCGGGAGCTAAATACTATTCAACCTGCAGTATGTCTTCTCTCTGCACTATGGGTTCAGGATATCGTGGCTACCTTTTCTCCTGAACGTGCTTTTCAGAAGCATCAGCAGAGGGCTACACTTTGATTACAATGTGTATAGAAAAGTTGTAATGATTGGCAAATGAAGCCTTACTGGCTTACTATCCAGTTTGCTTTGATATTCTAGAAGTTTGCCTTGTATACCATCTTCTGACTATGCGTTATTATCTACTGCAATTGTTCTCTCCAGGCATACATATCTTCTCTTTGACAAGCAAAACTAAAATTCATTACAAATAACTTTTCACATCAAGCTGTAAAAAGCTTCCTGCGCGCCATATGACTTTGCTAGGTGTGTAAATTTTGAGCTGTGTGTTAAATAAATCACGTGTCCCAGTTCTCTAGCTCTTTCATGAGGTCATAACCATGCTGTAGTCAGGGATGGGACCTACAGCACCTTCTACTTCTTATTTCAGGTATCATTTTCAACTTCTGTGCCTACTAGCTGCATGCTTCTAAGGACTCCTGAAAGTACCTTAGTCATGCCTGCCTCCTGTGCTTTAAGTGTATCACAAATACTGGCACAGAGAGACAGTAAAACTGCAGTTTCTAAAAATGTTGGAGGAGCCTGGCACAGAAAAGACTTTCAAAAGATGAAATTTAGCTTCAGAAAAACAAGGACTCCACTCACTGTGCAACAGATTTCTGTGTTTTTAAAAGGACCTTACGTTCAGCTATTTCATAGTTCTGTATTTTAGATCCCTGTTTAGAATCAAAACCATTCAAAATTTTGAAAACATCAAACACAGTTTCTGTAGAAAAACACAAAATATTTTGGGAGTCTGTGCATATTTTCATTAATCCACTGGATAACCCAACCCACTCTTTATACCAGAAACAAATGTATGCTTACACAGAAGAAGAGAAATTTAAAAATACAAGAAAGGTAATTTATTTTACCTTCTTAACAGGTGATGTAGGTGCCCCTTGGCCACTGGCTACTGAAGGTGCCGTCACAGCTACCGATGCTGATTGTGTACTTGTGGTATTTGCATTATTAGTTACAGCTGCCAAGGTTTTGGTCTTATCTGCAAAACATTTACAAGACTTTAATTTTCATTTATCATTCACAACTTCTTCACTTCTACAAGACAGACTTAAATTTCTTTTGAACATATTTGACAGCCAACTTTCCAAACAGTATTTTATTATTTATTCCTCAGTGTTTTCCTCCTCACTCCCAATCTGTATCTTAGTTTGGTCCATCTTTTTTCTGTAACGGTCATGCATGTAACATTTTTTTCTTGTTACTCAGCAAGCATTAAACACTCAGAGATGCAGAGACAGAATCACGGAATCATTTGGGTTGAAAGTGACCTCAGGAGGTCACCTAATTCAACCTCCTGCTCAAAGCAAGGTCAATATTGTGTACAGACCAGGTTGCTCAGGACTTTGATGAGTCAGGTCTTGAAAACCTCTAGACAGAGATTCCACAGCCTCCCCAGGCAGCCTGTATTTTAGTGTATGGCTAATGATCATAAAAATCTAACAGTAGGAGGTACATTTGCATGTAAGAGTTAAATTGAGCTACAGACGAAGCTAATTGAAAGTAAAACATTTATTCTTGGATAACTGTGTACGTTGAGTGCAAAGAAATAATTAACTGCACAGAGAACCCAAGAAGGGATTCCGGTCACTAGAATGAGCTGAGGCAGGGACTTGCCTTCCAGAGCTCTGATTTTCCATTTGCTTCACTCCTCCTTTGTCCCTTGTTTTTCCTATTTAAGTTTCACTGCCTGCCTACTCTATTCTCTTCTGCTTTGTCCTTCCTGCCCACATTTCCTCCTCTGTCCTTCGTCTGTGTACCCTAAGCCCTCTTATGCAAACAAGCAGAAAACGCCATGGTTGCAATCCAACAACTGTTGTAACTGCACTTGCCTGAGCTTCATAATCTTACACCTCACTTCTGTTTCACCTATTCAAATTGCACATTCTTTGCAGCAGGATGCTACATCCTATCTGTGGAGTATGGAGCAACACGGGCTTCAATCCTCAATGGTCTTGGTCCAACCATAAACATACCTTGTGTTGACACTACCCATACAGCACAGGAGCAGTTAATTTAGAAAGTATGCCATGTTTTCACATCTAACATTCTAATTCAACAAAGTACCAATATACGACTGGAAATTGTATAATTAATGGTGTTGCCGTTGCACGTGTTTTAGTTATGAACATAGCCGAACAGATGTTCTGAATAATTACTCAGGCACTAAAATACAGATACAAAAAAATCAGCTTACATGACTAACTGTGCACTTAACGGAAAGTTCTTTTTAAACACAAGCGAAAATAAATGGTGGTAAACTTCTAGGTCATGGTGATAAAAAGTTCAACAGGGCAATGCGGACTGACAGTACGATTTGAGATGAGGCATAGGCAGATCTGCTGGAAATTTGCAAAAGAGTAATACAGCTTTAAAATATACAGAAAAAAGTTATCAGAACTGAAAGCATGGAAGGAGAAAAATGGGTTTTTCACAACTGTATTCTGAATTTTTTTCAAGGACAGCAAGAACATAGTTGTATGCATGACTGAGCTAAGATTGACTAACTTTCAAAGAAAACATTAAACTACCTCAAAGTAAGTTAAAAAAACCCTGAACTGCTGAAAATTTTATTTTTCGGCTTGTTTCCCTGTCCTTTAGGAGATGCTAGCTTCATATTCTTATCTCCTTTCTTGGTCTTACAGACAGAAACGTATTTATTTTTAAACTGTATTGTCACATAATCAATGAAACAGAATGTAAGTTTTAGGACAACATCCCAAATATCCCACCAGAGTAGAAAACATGGTTGCCAGTACTTCAGAACATTGAACAATGTTACAATATTTTACAGCCGTAATGCTCCTTATAATCTTAAGATTTTTCCACTAGAAAACTACCTTAAGCTGAATAATGCGAAAAAAGGGAAAGTACAAGCTTGGAATTTAGAGATGCAGCTCTACAGGGAAAAGCTTAAAGTCTAGCTTGCCAAATAAAGTATGATAAAGCCTTGTTTATATTAAAATCCCCAAAGTTTACATAAATTAATTCTTGTGTCACAGTCAAATTTTCCTGGCACAAACTATCTTCTGGTAACAAAGTGAACACAGTTACCAGAGTCGTAAAGTTCAGGAGACATTACAGTTAGCTCAGTGACTGAGAAATTACTACATATTATATATTACAAGAGTTTTGAGTTTATCAAAGCTCTATCTCTGCAAACAAGGGATGCAAGCATACGAAGGTGAAAGACTAATTTACAAAGCTTGACAGATGTTTTTCCCAACTTAACAATGAAATGCTGGGTTATTTCAAAATACAAAAATAATTAAACCATATTAGGCAGCTTGGTTTTGCAATTTATTTTTATTTCTGCCTATGTTCAATATTGATGATATATTGGTTACCTCTAAAATCCCTCCTAGTCTCACCTTTTCAGGTGAGGAAATTGGAAAGAATGTTTTAAAATGAGAACTGACAGCTCACCAAAAAGGGTTACTTATTTTAAAAAGTGTAAATTATTAATGACATCTATGTCTATGTATTTTATTGCTGCACTGCAATTCCAAAATGCTTTATCAGGACTGAACATACATCTTTAAAAACTGACTGCCTTACTTTAGTTTTTTTGATTTGAAAGGAAAAAACAGCATGCTCTTCTTGTATCACTACTTGCTTTAAGACTCTGATAATTGTTCAAGAAAAAAAACACATAAATTCCAATGAAGAAGTAACAGAGTAACATGTTATTTTACATAAAATACCAGAATATTCAAAGAACATTCCTCTTGAAATGAAGTTGTATATGAAGTAACTGTTAACATTAAAATAGCACCTTTAAAAGTTTATTTCAGTACACACTGAAAATATATGCACCATTAAATTACGAATACCTGAGCCGAGATTGCTGGATTAATTCAGGATGGCAAGAACAAATCAGAATGTTTGTACTTCTGTTTCAATCTCTGTACCAGTTCCACAAGCAAACATTGCTATGAAGCCTTCATTTCTGATTTGATCTTCTAACTTCTTCAATGTTTCCTGACATGCTACTTAAGGCTTATATTATTCAGACTATTTAATTAAAAGCATCAATTTTTACATAGCCAATCAAATAAGTAGGTTAATAGCTTTAACCTAAACAGCCACCAGTAAAGACACCTGTTCGATATCTCTGTTATGACTTGACTTTAGACATATATAAACTTGCTTTAAAATGTTTGGAAGCTTAGTGAAATGCAGAAGAATAAGTGAAACTTAAGATACTTAAGTCTGTATCATGTGACATTAAATCAGTAAATTTAGAAAGTAAAAACTTAAAGAAAGACAATACTCCAAATAACATACCTGTCTCTGCTTCAGATTCTGAGTCGTCATCCTCTTCCTCTTCACTAGAACAACTGGATTCATCCTTCTTTCCCTCTTCTTCCTCATCTGCTTTTTCTTGCTCCAGAGACTCTATACTAGTTGCATTCTTTTCTTGCTCCATAATCAATGTCTCCTTACTGAATTTGAAAAGAAAAATTCCCACTAAGTCCTGAAAAATTTACTAACGCCTGTCAAGCAGGACTTTGTGACGGCTTGTGAAGTTGGGTTTTTCTTTATTAAGGGCTTATAATTTTTCCTAGTTTACTTACTTTTTGAATGTTTTCTGTGTTTGATTATTATCCAGGTTGGCTGTGGATTCAATTAGGGGAGATTTCTTTTCCCGTTTTTCACTATGAAGCTTCAAAATACATAGAATGATGCAGTTACATTGATAGAATGGTATCAGTGTGACAAAATTACAAATGGAGGGAAATCTTTAACTACTACAAACACTAGAATGTGTGTAAGCTTTCAATTTGTTAAAGTTCAAAATTCTAAAATCACCGAAATTGTTATTCCAAGGAAGCAGCTCATTGCTGGTGCTTCATATCCTAAAATGCCCACTGGACAGGGCAGGTAGAAGATCACCTTCTTTCTTCCAAGGCTTTTTGGTCACCATAATTGACCAAGTGAGGGCACAAAAGATCTTTTGAGATGACTGTGACATTGCCTGAATTGGAGCCCCAAATCATATTTTTTGGTTTTAATCTATATGTTGCTCTGAGCTGTATGCCATTATCATATGTATAATAAAGTATAACACACACACACACATATATATAAAACTTTATATGCAAAAGGCCTACCAGATTCTGCTTCTTTTGTAGTTCTTCTAAATATCCCAGAATATCTTCATCTGCCACATCAAATGCTGTCTGCCCCTGAAGAAGGGGAAGAAGTAAAACACTGTAATTGTACAGAGAATTTAAATGTAATGGATTACGATGCCTTATCACATGATGATGCAGGTAAGGAGCACATTCAGAGAGAGAAATTAGAAAGTATAAGCCAAGCTCTATTACAAACTGTTAGTCTGTCAGTAGTTGAAAACAGTTTTATAATACTACTTTTTTGGGGTAATTGAAACAGAAACATCTATACCTGATGAGTAAACATGTTTTTTAAGAGATAAAAACATGACTTCAATAAAATTTTGCTGTCCTTTGAAGAAAAAAAAAAACTATCAATGAAAAGAAAAGTAGGTTGAAAGAACATGATTCTCAATATTAGTTCCAAACTATTCCAATGGCAGTTGTATGGATGGATCCTGAGCAGTTCAGTATCCTGTCCATCGCAGACTGCCACATACAGCTTCACTTTTTTAAAGTTTGAATTATTTAAGCAAGCTGTACTAAATTTAAGTAGTCGTGCTTTCACATTTTTACAGTAAAATGGTAATTTACATTTTACATTTAAGAAAACATCTGCTACAACCATTTCTTCTTATCCTCCCTTAGTGCATGATTTCCATGGGATATGTACTTGGATAAACAGACCATCATGTGATTCATTAACACAGATTAACGCTGTCAGCTGGAATTTCTTCAGCTTGCCGTATCTTACATCTACCTAGTCACTGCAGTTCTCGACTAGACCAGATGCCCACAGGACATGAGATTCTATCTTTAAGGTCTGAAAATGGTAAAGACTGCAAAAATTCCCTTTCTTCGTCTCTACTTGAAGAGGAGAAGGGCTGAAGCTCACAGTTCCATAAAGCCTAACTTACTTGGATACTGCAATACAATATTTTGTATTGGTAAGTTCGCGTTCAAATACAAGAAGGCTGGAATCTTGGCAAAGTCCTAGATCCACTGTTATAAATGCAGCTGCATCACTACGCTGAGTGGACATACTGAAACGTTGTGAGCATCATGACAAGATCAGTCAAGTCAATAACCAGCAATCAAGACAGAGGTGTCACTTCAAAGTGGTCACAGCAGCTTATAAAGACAATTAAAGGTGTTCATATTTGCCTCTGCTTATTTCAGTTTCTCAGAATGTTAACTAAAGGCAAACATATCCCTCATTACACAGTGAAGGCTATCTTAATGAGTTAGAAAGCATGGACTTCCAAACCACTAACTTTCACACATCCATAGAACTTCTGACCATACAGCAGAAGCACGTGCACCTTTCAACATCACTACCCGAACACCTTGAGATCCTCTGAGATTTGAACTATTCCATTTAGTATAACACACCACTAACCTGGAAACTAAACAACAAAATTATCTCGTTTATGTTTGCATTATTATGACTACAGTTTTTAATCTGGCCTTTTATTTTTAGGTAGCTATTAAGTGGGTTTATTTCTAAAAAGAGTATGAGTTAGACCTACTTTAACCTCAAAAAATCACTTTGCAAAAAACTGTTGTAGTTGGAAGGTTATAAATAAATCCAGTCCATAAAAGTTAACACCTGAAGTCAAGTGTCTAAACAATAATGGCTGAGAGCTCTGAGATACTAAGCACCTACAACTGAAACCAAATCCAGGAGTTTCCAATCTTCACATCTCCAAAAGCAAAAATGCTTACTAGCTTACTTAAGAACACAACAGACAAAACTTTCCTAGCTTGCACAGACAAGCCCACAGACCAAATAAAACAGCTTCTATCTCTCTGTACCTCCGTTATTCTAATTCTTGCCCCAGTTGAGTTGACCATACTTTCATGAGAGCGCTCTCCGGAATACCTCCCTCGACATTTTCACAAACCCATTAAAAAGTCTAACAGATAACTTGATAAACTGGATTCAATGAACTGCATCAGCATTTTGATTGCCTGATACAAAATATAGTTATACAGCTGATATTCAGAAGTTCTATAAGCACTATATGGAAACACACTTGAAACTATCTGAAGCTTAATTCCAGATTTCACTAATTTTGCTATAGGCAACCTGAATTTCTAAGGAAGAAAAAGTCAACAAAGACTAAAAATGTTAAGCAACAGTAGTTTTGCCCTTATATAGAGTAAATACTTGCTAACTCATGATCTGTATCTGCATATTTCCCTACTTTATTTTAAAAAGTTTATGAAAAAATTCAATGAAAAATCCATCTTAAAGGCTGGGCAAATAATTTACATATACAGTACTGACAGAAATTGGAAGCAGATCAGAATCTATCTGTAGAACATACTGCAAAGAGAAGAAAGAGAGCTTCAGCACTCACACAGCTGAATGGAAAGTTCTGGATCTTTGTGATGCCTACGGAATCATGAATATATTTCTATCTGTTGGGAGCAAGATCGTGCAAAGCCAGCAAGCTACGCAGGCCATTGCATAAGAGGCAAGGAAATATAGCCTAGGAAGCATTCAAGTTACATCTAGGGAGTCCAGAGATGCCTGTAAGTTTCTTCCAGCACACCCAAACCAGCATATAGTGATAACTCTTTAGTATGTCAACACAAGTTGATTTTAAGAGTTAAAACAATACCCAAAGGTATAAGACTGTTGTCTTCAGTGATCAAATGAAGGTCTGTAGGCAATCCAACAAGTCACTGGTTTTGTACCTCTGAAACGTCAATAAACCCATCCTATTTCGAATTTCCATGTCAAAGATTACACAGATCATTTAATAGAGAGCTAAGCATAAAGTAGGCCTAGAAATTAATTTAGACAATCAGAAAATTTAGTTTTGAACACAAACATGCTGTTTTGACAAAACATGCATTATATAAAGCTCCACGTACAGTAAACAGCAGTTTATCATCACTTTTCTTACCCTGGCTTCTAAAGTCACTTTAGAGACCAGAACTTTGTATCTTGACAAGGATTACATAAAAATCCTACCACTTTGTTGACAGCCTCCATATCACATAGGTTTTCCACTAAAATGCGACATGCTTCTTCTTTACCCCAGTGAGCAGCAGCATGAAGTGGTGTCCAGCCATCATAATCTTTAATATTTACATCGTAGCGAGCCTGTATTAAAAGCCTACAGAAATTAAAAGAATTAGATCTTGACACTGTTATCAGGGATAAATAAATTGTCCTAAAATCATAAAACTATTTTACAACAGTTTCTCCTTTTTCATCATACATATTTTAGTTCGGCTATTGACAATTGATTAATTTTATTTCCTTACAGGAACATTTGCCTTTTCATTGTTCTGTAGGTGTATATATATTTAAGGAAAATTCAAGAAAAATGGCCTTTTCCATTTTCTTCCTTATTCACTTCCTCTTCATTCAAAGTCCACTGTTTCTATACAGTTAGATATTTTTCTCTACATGTGCAGTAACAGAGAAAAGCCCTTTTAAGGAAAGGAGAGCAGTAAAATAACAAAAATTGTTAGATACAGTGTTCTTATCTAGTAAATTATTAAAACCTCTTCCTATTCTAATATTAGTTGGTTGAAACTTGCATCTCCTGTCATTAACAGTTGATGTTCTAACAGTCTAATGTTCTCGTGCGTCAATTACTCTCTGAGAGGGAGCAGAGCTCCTCAAATAGAGGACCTGCTTTTCAGCATCCATCCGACATTCAAATTTGGCACAGTTCTGATGTGAGTGTCAAAGTGACAACAGACACTTAGCCTGACAAACAGTTTGTGTAAAGGGCTATCGGCTCTCTCAAGCACTCTCCTTAATTGTTAAAAATCACATAACTGTGAAGTATTCTTCTGAAAAATTCTCTCCATTTCCCAAGAGCCAAATACTTATATCCTCCAATGAGTCAACTTTCACACATGCTGAGCTGCAAAGTCTTGCATCCTACATAGAGCACGTGTTTTTGATAATTTGAAGCCATCATGAAAATTGCCTGTACATATATTTTTCACCTCCTAGGAGAAGTACATGGACTGGACTACAAAAAAGACACTGAGAGAGCTAGCAACCCCCACACTTATACATAAAACTTCCTTACAGACACATGCGATTCTAAAACAAAAATTACTCTTTTCCAACAGAATAATTTCTCTTCATCATGTTGAAGCATCAGGGTTTTTTGAAGCAGAACTCTCATTCAGTAAATTGTATATAATGGTTATAATGATTAAAAAAGCTCTTTCATTCCACTTCTGTGTTGACAAAGCATTACAAGGCTCTGCAGACCTTAAAGGCAGCAATACTTACACAGTCAGGGTGTGTGCTCGTTTTCATTCATGTTACAATACATAACTGTTCCTAGTACTGCTAAAGCAGTCAAATACATTTACAATCACAGTAAAGCAATGTATTATTAAGTATGATTTACTTCAGTAAAAGCAGAGCTTTGATGAAAAACAAATTAAACCTCTATTACAGTGTATACTTGTATTGTGTTAACGAAAAGCTACCTGTAAGTTAGGGGACACCAAAAGGCTGAAGCTTTCCAGGAAGAATTTAAAGAATCATGATTTTCAACAACAATATCAAAAAAGCAAAATTAAATTTTCCATTCTTTAAGTCTAAAAACCTTTATTCTGGATTTCAAACTCTGCTTTATGTATGCAAATAAATATGGTGTCTTGTAAATATGCATCAACCAGAATGCTACCTGGCATTATAAAAAGTTATTAAGCTTGTTTACAGAGTTTGCTTTAGAAACAGGGCAAGTTTTTTGTCAACTTCCTTCTTTTAAATATGTATGCAGACTTAATTTGCACACTGTGTTCATATTTTGAATGATTTAACATAGACAGCATCATGATTTAGTGCTTGAAAACATAAAATCAAGCTTTGAGGAAAAGATAGTTCTAGAGATGGTTATTTTCCGAGATACAACCCCTAAAAGTAAGAAGTGTCCAATCCTATCAATTCCAAGCAGCATTACATCAACAGGACAATCAAATATGAAAAATTTCCATTTAAACCATACTTACTTTAAGACTTCCGTATAGCCCTTAGCAGCAGCTACATGAAGTGCTGTACCACCAGATTTTGCATGCCTGACATCATTTATATGGCCGCTATTGAGCCACTGCCTTGCATCTCTTAGCATTATTCGTTCTTCTTCTTTTCGAGCTGCCTCTATGTCAACCCCTAATTCAGAGGAGAAGAGGGACAGAATACAAAATATTTTAGTTCAAATACTTCAACTATGTAACAAATAAACCATGTTTATGTGATACAATAAAATAACAGCTAAATAATATGAATACTGTTCACAGTTAGATATGGGTATCTTTTTGAAGATGAATCCCAAGAGGTTATGAAAACATCCATTACTGCAGGATACTTTGCATGCATAATGCATTTTTTTTCCCCAAAAGAAGGGGAAAAAACCAAACAGAAGAAAGCTACTAAAACTGACGCTTCGATTTTAAGAATGTTTCCCACCACAGTAATAACCACTGAAGCGACCTGTTACTAAGAGCGAAAAACTGTATTTTAACCTTCTAAGCATCAAAATGTAAGTCTGGTTCAATGTATCTGTAGAAAGCAGAAAAGAGCTACGATTTTTTACAAGGAGACAGCTATGGGAAGAGGAACAGCCTAACTTCTCAACATTGATGATAAGAAAGATCGAGCTGTATTTTTTATACTTTATAAAGAATTTCTGGTCTGTCTTCTATACTGTGAAACACAAACTTAAAATAGCCAAGCCTTTGGAAATCTCCCTTCATATCTCAGGTTAAAAAAACGCCACCTAAATCACTGAAAACTTTTTATAGTACATCTCAGAAAAAATTATCATACACTGATCAAAAGGAAGGAATGCAATATAACATTTACAAGTATACACATCAGGTTAAACAGATTGAAAAAAACCCCCAGACCCTGAATGGGCAAAGCAAAACATGTATTTGCAAACATTTTTTCATTATTACCACATGGAGCGATCTGAAGAACACAGCAGGAAAGGGGTCTTGAAGAGAACTGTGCATGAGCATTGCTCTATCTATGCTGACTGAACGGTGACAATTTTGTGAGGAAAAGGGACTTCGTAATTGTCGTCACCAAAAGCATAAACTGTATCTGGGTTGATGTCTAACAGAAAATCAGTGGGCCAACCTTCAGCAAAGTCATTTTATGTGCATGATTTGTCTAATCTTAGACACTGGTATGGAGGGACTTGGAAAATATATACTGTTCTTCTGCCTTCTGAATAATTTTTAATTTCTTGTGGAGCAAAGCATTAACTTGGACATAATAAAAACAAGTGAAATCTACAAACAGGTACTGATGTACTAGCTGAAACCACAAACCTCTGTAATAGTCCTTATAGCCTACAAAATAGAAGTTAAGATGACTTTAAAAAGACTTAAGAGAGAGATGCTCCTTGACTCAGATCTAATTCTGCTGCCTTCTCGTATTTTCTGCAGAAGCTTCATCTGTCCCCAAATCGTTTTTCTCCAGCATATTTGCCTCTATCACACAACTCTCCTAACTGTCCAACACATCAATATAAAGCAGACCACAAACAAGGTTATGCAAAGCTACATCTCTTTTCAAAACTACTCTATGCAACTAATTAATCACAATTAATTTTCAAAGACTTTATAAGTGGTTTTCATTAAAGAAATTATTAATACAACAAAATGAAAAGACATAGATAATATACAGATGATCATACGTAGTGCAATGAATCATTCTACTGTGTAAAATGTGATAAAACAGATTATAATAAAGCAGATTCATGAAGCTGTTATCAATCCACTGGCAACTAGAAAGCCAGGGCAACAAACCAGTAAACTGAAAGAATTATATTGGCACTGCTGAAATACCCTTACGGTAGTGGATAACAGACTGATAGATCTATTATGTTACGTATGAATTAGTATTTCACGGATGTTCTAATTCCCCAATTACAGAGCAAGAAAACCCTTGAAAATGATGTGCCCAAATCAAAATTTCCTGAAATGCAGAAAGACAGAATGTAATTATCACATGCTTTTGGAAATACAACATGTCATTTGTGTGGTTTGCAGTAGCATATGACAGTTCACTAAAATGGAGTTCACTTCTTTTTTATTATTCTTCTGTCAATTCACCAAAAAAAAGAAAAAAAAAATTACAAAAAAACCCCCAAGCAAAACACAAAGAAAGACCAGTTTGAGAGAAGATTCTGTTCACTAAATAAATCTGCTAAAATCTTATGCTAAGGACAGATGAAAAGACAAAACTTTACTAAGTATCATAATGTAACTGAGGCATGTTATACATTAAGTGTTCTAAGCAGCTGACTGAACTCCTAGACTCGTCTACTTAACCGACTTAAGTCTTGGCAATTTAATAAAAATTAACAGAATTACGTTTTATCAGAAACTGATGAAAAACCATAATCTAGAGACTAAGCCTGCAAGATGCAGGAAGATAAAAAAGACCGCTGAAGTGCTAAGCAGAGGAAAAAGCTAAACTGTACTTGTTTGAAAGACACTGTGGCAAAAATTAAATACATGGAAGTTTCTAAAGCTGTCTCTCTCAAGACAACCCATGACTAAATAAATCTGAACAGAGATTACATTTCACATATCTAATATATCTTTATAACTCCAACAGGTATGAAGAATGAAAACCGGGAACTTTGAATCAATCAATCATTCTCATTCCTCTAGGAGGCTCCTACGTGTTGATGTATGAACTACTGCAAACTTTAACTTCCTTGGGCCTTGGCATCTGCTTGCCTTTCAGAATGACACAGCAGCGCAGACCGGCAGATCCTTGGGAAAATAATGCTCTAGAGTCCAGTCATTTACATGTCAGCGTTGCCTGTAAAACGCTACTGCACACGTAGTTTATAATAATCTGCTAGTCACACTTATGTCCATCCCCCTTCTACATGCCCGAGGTCTAACTGTGAATCCTTATCAGCATGAGTAACCTTCTCCACCTGAAGAATGTGACGTAAAGCCCTATCGGTGCACAATTGTTCATGGGTGCGGCTGGTCGTTCTGAGGCACTTTTGTATGAAGGAGGAATAGAGGGAAAAGTTCCTCCCAAACCCTGATCTTGAACTTCTGCTGGCTCATGCCTAAGCATCAGGTATGCCTAAAGACGTAGAGAATGATGTCAAAACGGCAGTGTTTTTGCAGAAAAAGTAACTAATACTGAATATAGACTTCTATCAATATCACAAACAACTGCATTTCTGAAGCCCGCACAAGATGTAATGGCTGCAGAGGACTAGTGGCTGCACCAGTGCATTATCTTACAAGACAGTCAATTTCTGATCGTATTTCAACGGAAGAAAGTACGAGAATCTTGCCAATCGACATAAAACATCCCACATTAATAACTGGCACGAAAATGGAGATTAAACTCTGCCGTAGAAAAAAAAGCTGCTCTCCGAGATCAGCTAAATACGATTCCCATTATTAACTACAGAGAACGGCACGTAAACAGCCTTTATTATACCTTGTACGGAGCTTTCTCCTTGCTTTTGTTTTCCAGACTCTATTAAGATATTGGGGAAAAAGCAAATGCTCGTCACAGGTCTCAAACCCTTTCTGCATACGGCCCATAGATGGCAATGCGCTGCTTCCCAGCCCAGCTCCAGCCCCAGCATTCCCTCACAACCCCTCCAGCTGCCTAACAACTTCTTAAACCATTAAATAATTTACTGCTAAATGCTTTCTTTTTTTTTTCTTTTTTTTTTTTTTCTGATCAACAAGTGTTATTCAACAGTTGTAAACAGGTTTGAAAACAGTGTGCCGTTCAGTGGGCATTTAATGAAATTCAGCATGAATTTAAATGCTGAATCACTGTTTCAGGACTCCTCGGCCATATAAAGGCATGTTTTATAGATACCACATGGAGGAGCAACCCACTTTTTACTTCATGTAGCGAATGTTTATATACAAGTGTAATGGTTTGCATTTTATCCACATAAACAAAGCCGAGTTAAGCAATACATCTGAGAGAGTCTCGTTACATTTACCTATAATTAAGAACGAGGAACACTTGCCTCTCCTTGGAAAAGCAGTGACCTCTCCGATTGCTGGTGAATAGCTACCATGCTGTATCATGAACTCCTGATTCACCTCACGTCACCTCTCCCCACTAACTCACTTCCCGAGAATGTTTCCTATAATTCAAAATAACTGCTTAAGCGGTTAAAAATAAATTTAAGAGGACATCTGATGATAAACAGCTAAAAAATCACTTCAAACCATTACACTTAACCCTACTCGAGACGCGAAGAGAGATGGCATTTAAAACTGGCCAGGGCTAGCCGGGACTAAAGCCATATCCCTCTCAAGCCTGCTGGTTTTCACCAGTGCAAATGAAAATTTTGCACTGCTGGCAAATGACAAGTGCCACCACTATGATATGCAGAAACACTGCACAGCAGAACCACAAGGGATCATACCGAGAAACTGTAAATAATAATATTTTTAATGAAGATAAAGAATTACGCGGATCGCAGTGGCACCTGTACACATGGGATTGGCCTGTGACAAAGGCATCAGCCATAAGCAGAAACAACAAAACAGGTCCGAAGAGAAGTTTTTTGTTACACAAAACAGTTAAAACACATGGTGTGCAAAGAAAAGAACTGTGCAGCACTACTTCGGAGTAATTTCCACAGAACACCTAGTTTTCCTACCTGTGAAACATTCATAACCCTGTCAAAAAATCTTTACACCTTAACCAGAGCATGTTGGTAATTTATCTGCTCGCAAAGTAGAAAACTAAACTAGGTTTTAAGCTGAAAACATAATTAAGCCAATAATTTCCTTTTGAAGACTAGGGTAGAAAAATGATTTCCTTGCTATCAGAGTGCTATGGCTTCGCTTGTAAGATAAGCTAGTCCATGAGCTCAGAATTACTGCATAGTCCACCGTATCAACAGGGTCCTGCCGTACGCTCAGCAGAAGACAGGTGGCCTTCTCTGGGGATCTGTGGCTCACGTAACGACTCCCGAACCAAGGGTCACAGTCTAGAAGTTCTGCATACGGAGATCAGAATAACTGAAGATAGATAGATATTGGATAACAATACTATAAAAGCTCTCTTCTTTCATATCCAACACTTCTTACAACGGAACCTGTAAAACAAGAAGACTAAATTGGATTGATGACCATCTCCTCTCCAGACAGGTCAGATTTTGGAGTCTGAATGCTAAAATAGGATGAGCAAACACTGCAGATTCTTCTTTTTACTAAGCCTGCAATGTCACATAGAGCTGAATTGTGTTGTATTCTGTAATTTATTTCTGTGAATTTAGTGTCTTCCAGAGGCTAACATTTTTTATCCATACTTAGACGTGTCCTTAAAATATAATTCAATACCTGTAAAAAGCGGGCATAAGTACAAATAAAATGATGATCTGTAGAAGGCTGAATAGTTGCACAACTGGAAGGCTCTCTTTGAACTTTTCCTATAAAGACTGAAGGTCTGCAAAAGCAGCACAAAGGGTGAGCTAACATGGTGATTCTCCTCAGATTTCTAACTGAAACAAACATGCAATGTCATCACTTAAACATATCTGAAATTGCAGTGCACCTGACTGATCTTTCCAGGCGATCTTTTGCCACCACATGACTCACCGCTGACACCAATATGTAGGAAGCCATATTCACAGCATTAACAAAGCAACACAAAAATGAAACTATAACGAATGGAGGAATAAATACACATGAAAAGGTTCAAGGCAACAATGTTACAGAAAACATCTATTTCATTTTCATGCTGCATGTTCTGCCGACACAGAGGTAAGATTTTTTGTCACCCAGGTTTGTTTAATTTCAAAATAAATAGGTTTCCACTATCTCCCACTACCGGTAGTAATGAGAGAGGGCTGACCATTCCACAGACCCCAGCTAACATGCATAATCAAAATTGAGGCACTGCTTTATTTTATACGGGGAGCAATGTGAAAGCTGGAGGGATAATTGCTTTCAGGCACATCTATAGTCAAAGATGAAACTGTCACAATGCATCAGTGTTAACTCCACATTAAGAAAAGCAATTAAGTTCCTACTTTAGACCTATTAACTTCTATAGCCACAACATACACACAATTAGGCACCTTCCCAGAGATCATGATAATGGCTAAATAATAATTCTTTATATAATATTAACTTTATATGCAAGTTAAGGATGCCACCAAAAGCATGATTAAAACCCTGTTACTGAGACAACTGTTTCATCATTAAGATACACTGCAAGTTCACATCCGGATTCATATCCTTTCTATTCCACTCTCACCCACAATCATTAAATATTTCCTATGATTTCACCCCTGCAGGTAAAAGCCCTTAGCTCATACACCTTCAGACACCAATTCAGAAGGAGGGATGCTGCATGCCTTCTTCCCTGCTTCTGTGACACTGAAATCCCGAGGTGGCCTAACAGCAAAACAAGCTAGGTAGAATACATATATATAAACCCATTCATATATATATGTGTGTGCATGTATATGAAAATATATAAACATATATATATATATATAATTTTTTTTTAAAAAAAAAATAGGCTATATATATAACCACAGGCTTCAGTATCCTGTTAAGGCCAGGAAGGCAGAAATGCTATCAAGGATGTTCACAGTGTGGTGACTCTTCAGCACAGCTTCCAGTTCTTGCTCTCCACAGAGGGAGGTCAAACCACTTTGAAGCACAATCCTAGCAAGTTTTTTTCTCACCTGACATGGTGCCTCGTTCAACCAATTTATTTTTCAAATCATCTGAGAAAGACCAATCTTCTGAAAAACCTTTAGCTAGTCAGCAAGCCAAATGACATAAAAATATAAGAGGAACGGTTGGAAAACAGGTTTTCCATAGCAAGTGAAATTTATTATTTTAAAACAACCCAAATTATACCTTTAGAGGCTAACTGCTACAGTATGGGAACATCTACACTCTTTTCAGACTCATAAACACAATAGCATAGAAAGTTTATTGTAAGCTTTAAACATGAAATACATAAACCACGCTGAAACTTTCAGTGAATTGTGGCATTTAGTTTAGGTTGCCAATGCTAATTTTACGATTGGGCTGTTCAAAATAATTAAATTTGCAAAAGAATAAAAATTAGCATGTAATGTTTAATCTTGGCATTGTAAAAATGTACAGAAAACCCCCATGTAACAAGTAACTTTTTTTTTTTTTTTAAAAAAAAGCAGTGACATACAAGTAAGAGATTTCGGAAGATTTCTCTTCCCAAATAAAGTCAATTTTACAAAGAACTACTACAGTCAATTAGTATAGCACCTCAGTAAAGTCAAACGTTTCAACAACCTTAAAGAATTTAGGCTGAGGCATATTCCAGAAACAACTCTCCAGCAAAGACTGACAGTACTGTTAGAAAAGAGAACTGTATTTTTTCCAAACTAATTAAAATAGACAAATGGTAGTACAAACAAAAAATATTCGCAACTGTCTAATCTGATATTCTTTGTGTGTTAACTGTAAGAACTGTTAATCAAAATTCCATTAACACTACTAAATAATGGAATCAAAGCCTTTGTCAAATCTACAGTCTGCTGCTCTATGTATCAGTAGGTCTCTCTTATTTCCCTGCATATCACGTCATCCACTTTCTTTTTAACATTTGCTTTGGGCATTAAACGGGTTTAACTGTACAAATTAAATCAGGGAAAGCCTGAAGCAATTACTAGTTTACTGTTAAACTACATAAATCTATCTTAGAGATATAAATTCAACATTACAAAAAAATACCATTTTCAAGGAGGAAGAAGCCTTTTAAGAGGTGGGCAGAGATCTAGAAGTAATGGGAGATGCAGTCCCCTAGCACATGCCCCACAAGGCTCCATTCTTCACCTTGAATGTCATCTCCCTTCAATATAGGATATAACTCAGACCACGTCACCCCAGTTCTTGCGCTGAGAGTTCTGAGATAGCAGTGCATTTCTATTGGACTCAAGGTGGTCAGTCAACAACAACTGACTATTCTTTCTTCTGCGGAATGGAAAAAACTGAAACTTTCAAAGACCTTTCACTGAAAAACCCACCTGAGGATTGGAACGTGGAAAACAGCAGTGTAAGGAGGGGGAAACAAGAAGGGAAAAACGAATCAATGTGCTTTTTCAAAGGCCAATTTATCTTGTAAAGACACCGCTGCCACTACTAGCAATTTTCTAGGAGCAAGGTGCATAAATTTAGGGTATATGTTTTTAAACGATACTGTCAAAACTTGACACCTATCCATTAACTGTTACATGAATGCTCACCTACATAGTGCTCTCAGAAGAGTACACAAAATGGGGAGGAACTTAAAGGTTCATGCTAGGTTCTCATGCCTAAAATAAGTGCAATCTAAGACTCTTTATCCCAAGGAGTAGTTTCAGACATTTGGCATTGCAGAAGGACATTCAGAAGGTCAGAACTAGACAGAGAGGATGATTTATGTAATACATTACAGTTGTTTACTCTTGTTTTAGCTATTCTAGGCTTTCTTGTAGTCAATGGAAAGAAAGTTGCCTAACGGCTGGATTCACCTCACGCTAAAACTGACACCTGAGTCACTCTAGAAGTGCCTATTTCTCTCCTCTCTAAGGCAGAAATTTCTTTAGACATAGTCTAAAGCTGGCATATAGAAGTCTATATCCCAGATGCACTGAATACCATTCATAGTATCTGAATACCACCTAAATTCTGTTAAGTGAATGCAGGAATCCAATTAACACCTACGTTCAATACATTTGACCTCTTTCTTCACAAGAGGCCGGGCTGAGTAAAAACACCTAGAAGACAGCTTGAGCACTGCACGTTGTGTTGACAATTCTCTTTACAAAATAAGTTGAGTGACTTTAAAATTCCTAATTTAGCATAAATTCTCAGAAATATATTTAGTGTCCAATAGACAAAACCACCCTTCCATATTCAGAATTACCTTGTCTATTTACTTCATTCTGAAGCAGCTCTTCCATTGCCTCTTCTTCAGCAATATCTAATGGAGTGTCTCCTTCACTATTTACAGCTCCTACATGTGCTCCTTGACTAATTAAATACCTGCCAATTGAAAAACAAACTGTAAGCAACATAGCAAAGCAGATGCAAAATAAATAGCAGCCACTAGAATATCATATGCAATGGGTATATACATGCACACATAAAATTCATAGTAACAACTATATTAGGTGTAAGTAAAAAACCTCATTACTGTCTACAGTCCCCCAACATATGCATGTCTTTTCACCGTAATACCCGTTAGTACAAATAGTACTCTGCTCTTCAGTTTGCCACAAAGACACATTTAAATATATACTTGCAAGAACTGAAAGAAGAAAATGGTTAGATGATGAACAAACACGAACACAGGCTAACAGAGGCTGAACCACTGGTTCCCATGACCTCCTCATATGAAATCACTCTTCCTAGAAGTTGCAAATTCAGTGACACATTATGTTTCTACGCGTTGCCAGAATGGTGACTCCTGGTCTCTGAGACCGCTTCACAAAGTTAACAAAACCAGAATCACCTCTGCTCCTCAGTATTCAAAAGGTCAGCTTTTGGTGGGGAAAGGCGAGGGAAGAAAGGAAGTAGGACTTTATACTGTATTCCAACCCCACTAACTGTTTTCTTACTTAAAGTCCTACTGTCTCAGGAGTCAACAATCCAAGCACAGTGGAATTTATTTCTGAATTTCAAATAAGTTCAAATGGATCAGTTCCAACAGTAAGTCACAAAAGGATTAAGCTATTTCATTGTATTAAACCATAAGGCTATAATGTTATCGAGAAGCTACAGCTTAATATATAGTCTGTTTCTAAGTAGACAATGAATACTAATTGAAACGTCAATATAGATCTATCTTGCACCTTCTGATCATAACATTTCCACTTCCCTAACAAATCCAACAGTTTAAGCCACCAACAGGACTCAACACAAGCAAAAAGTAGCAAACATACCTCCTGCCTTGCAGAGCTTAATTTACACTTTCCATGTATTTGACAAAAAAAAAAATAATCAGGAAATACTCAGACTCGAAGAACTAGTTATCCACTCAGTAACAAGGGTATGAAATCAAAAGTGCTTTCTTAACCTCACTACTGCCAGAATGCCACTACTACACAGAATGCCAAATTATGCAGGAGCAAATCACAAAACTAATCCAAGACTGACAAAGATCCTTGAAAGTATTTTTGCTTAACCACTGTCAATCAACAATAACAGATTCCAGATCTAGGATCATATTTTCCTTATCTTTATTCAAAAACTCAGCATCAAGCACTCATACATTTCTGGTTTTTAATGTATGATTTAAATAGCACTTGTTATTAAACCTCTGTAATTACGTCAAGACAAGGAAAGAACTGACAGATCACAGAATGGAAATGAATTCCCAGAAGTGTAACCATATCTCCTGGGATATGCATCATCAGTTGCCACCGCTAACTTTGATGCTGGTATGTGGTGCTGGTTTTATTCTGTTCCTCTTAAAAGAGTGCCGCTGTGACTCTTATCTCTCTCCCGTTTACAGATTTCACTTCTGCAGGAATGAAAAATTAATACAAAGTAATAGCATTTCTCAACAATACCAGTTGTACCGTTTCAACAGTGACACAGCCTTCCAGATTACGGATCAGATAATTGCTATGCAGGGTGTCTGCTAAACAGGCAAAACCAGCAGTGGGGAAACTAACTTTCTTACAAAGTCAGAACGCTGATTCGAAACCACAGTCAACCACCGACAGAAATATCTTTATAAAAAAATCCCAAGTCAACGTCCACATGCTTCCAACCTGTTTTTTCTAAAATAAACATGAAAAAAGTGATGTTTAAAAACCTGATTTTTACCTGTTTCTCTATAACACCTACAGGGAAAAACTACTCTACTTTTGTATGGGAAATACATATCTCATTGAAGCGGCTGTATTTGGTCAACCAGGTCAATAACTTATAGACATGATAAAAGGAGCAATGCGTAAGAAAGTGTAGGGAATGAACAAAAGGCTACAGTAGCATTTCAGAAAGTTATTATTTAGATATATGAACAACTTCAAGATCAAATGATCCTTTAAAGTAGACTCCAAAAATTAAGCTGCTTACAGACCAAAGTCAGATCAGCAGAGCTGGGGGATTAGTACGGCTGGAGAAGTAGAGTTATCCGAGTTCCCCTTGCACGTGCTTACGTTTTCCTGGGTCAGTGAAGGAAGGATGAACCTGCCCTGAGTTCACAGGATTTAAAGGAATGGAGATGGAGAAAGATGGAAGGTAGCACGCTCCTCACCAGGAGAGCGGTTCTTTCCCAGCCTTCCTTCAGCCACTCCAACCAGGCCTCCCCTCTGCTATCACCACCAAAAAATCAATAGTGATCCCCTCAAGAACATTAATAGTGGAAGAGCAATACTCAGTATAAATCTAATTATTCAAAATCCAAGTATTTTAAAGACACCTTTTAAGCCTGGTAGTGAAATACAAGTTTGTTCATCACTCAGCAACAGATGACCTTGTCCTGAAAAAGTTTATGCATTTGTTTAATGTCATTTATAGTAATGATAGTTTCAGCAAAGCAATGACTGGGTTCAGATGGTGCACAAAGTCATCCTGGTGCCCACAGGATCACAGGTTTTACTGGGAAACCTAGTGTTACCAAGGGAAGGGAGAGCAACCATTTCAGACGTGTAGGTAACTTGACTCTGCGTCACATACATAAAAGGAAGAGATTTGGCAAACGAGACCAACAGAACGATGCTCTGAGCTTGTGAGGCATAGCTGAGCAGGAGCCAGTACAAAAATAATCCTAAAAATCAGAAGGCTTTGCTGTTCTTTAAAAAAATTACTTTCCAAACAAACTGTACTTCAACCTAAACATAAATTAAAAAATTACAGTATGACTTCAAATATGGGTGGTTTTGACATTTCACTTATTTTGGTACCATATACTAAAATCTTCACATGCAACAGCAAATACAGTGTTGTAGCTATGTGTGTAGGTATGTATGCGTATTTTAAGTCATCCATGTTTTGGGAAAAAAAATCCCCACGCAAATAATTACTTGCACTTTATTTTCATTAAGTAGGTGTTACCTTCATCTTGAAATCTCATCTTTCTAAAGCAAGTAAACATAATGCAACTTTTACTTCCTCAGCTGGTATTTCATTCATACAGCTACATGCATGCAGTGAAAAAATTAGAGTTGTGTAATAAAAAGTCCAGAACCATGCCCTTTGATAACATGTCCAGAAAAAGGTGCTTTTTGCAAACTTGGATGCAGTAGAAAAGTAAAAATGTATAGGAGTCCTACTGTCACCTACTTAAAAAACCCTTTTGGTATAGCACTTAAATTTGCATCTTTTGTAATTCACTTGTTGCAAAACAGCCATGTTCAACGGACAGCTACAGAAGACTAATTCAGAAAATCCAATGAGAATGTATAAAATATTCTCATAGGTGCTCATTCAAAATGTAAATAAATAAGAAAGAAACAGTAGCTTGATCCATACAATGCTTATTTTTGGACCTAAAGCTTTCAAGAGTTGATATTGAAGCTCAAGGTAGCTCTTTTAGACACCCTTGTGGTTTAAATACACAGAATTGCAAGTATCCCAGGAATACTAGGAAAGGCAAGAGCAGGAAAATAAAATAAAATTGTTCCTGATACTTTTGCTCTCATGTTTCCATGACAAGCATTACGCAGTCTGGGTAAGACTGGAAGAACAAGTTTCCTTTGAGATACCATTGTTTTATGGAGGCGAAAATACTTGCATCTGAAATTTGTCTTTTAGAAATCACTGCTGTACATTCTTCAATAGCTACTACAGACTGAAATTAACAACCTTGAAAGAAACATGAAGCATTTATTTTCTGCCACTGGACACAACAGGACAATTTTTCACAATAAGAACAATCAGGCATTGGAACAATCTTGTCAGGGAAGTGGTGGATTCCCCATCATTGGACACTTTTCTGGACAGGGTGGTGGAACATCTTGTCTAGAGAAAGCTTTGCCAAGAAAGGTTGGACCAGATGATCCTTGAGGTCCCTTCCAACCTGGTATTCTATGATTGTCTGATTCCACAATTGTTATGAAACCCAGACTATCTCCCATCATTTTATGAAAAACGTATTTCATTACCTTTCACAAAGGGCTGGAATCTCAGCATCTCTGAGACAATAAATAACAACGTTCTGAGATTACCGTACAAAAGCCCAACAGTCCACACCAAAACCAAGCTCAGGAAGTTAAGATTTTTACCTAGCAACTTGGGCTACGCTCTGAATTAAAAGCAAACAAACAAACAAACAAGAAGCCCCTTAGAGCTGACGTGTGTGTAAGTATAGTAATAAAATGTATATAGAGACACAAAATAAACAGAGAGGAAGACGCCTCTCTCTAAAAACAGTTATATCCAAGCTTGAGTCTTATTTGTGAATATAGGAAGCATTTATTTAAGAATCTGGAAGATGCTCAAACTTTGGCTTTACTTAAGTTTGTGAGCTGCAGACAAGAAGATACGCTGCAGATAACATTTTAATATTATTTACCTTGGCAACGGAAAGAGGGGCATATGTTTACATTCGAACCTTGCCCCAGTTCACAATATCTGGAAACAAGTTTGTGAAGTCATTAGGGATATAATTAACATTAAGTAGTTGCTGAACCTGAAGGTCACCAGAACATTGGCAAGCACAAGGCAGGGCAGAGAAGTGGCTCCTGAATTGATTAAGTTCATTAAAAATTGCTTGCTGAGCTCATTGGAGACTAACTAGTGAAAACAAAAGACCCCTTCAGACTAGTCAGGAGACTGGACAGCAGTCTCTAACTCCTAAAATGTGAGGAGAGGGACCCTCCTAAAAAATCTCTTGCTGAACAGAGCTTCAAAGTGATGTATATACATTTAAAATAAACATGTTCAGCGTGGCCTTCCAGGGAAACATGGCTTAATTGCTAGGACGGACACCAACCAACAGCACAACTTGTCTGCCAACAGCTTTCAACTAATTAGCAATTTCAGCTAAACCCAGCTGTTTTTTTTAAAAAAATTCATAGATGGTGGAGTTCAAATTAATTCCATGAGTGTCTTAACTGAATGCTAATAGGGAGCCAAAGACAGAAAAAGTGTCACTGTGTTCATGCAGCTGTGCAAGCCATCATTTGAAGAAACAAACAACAAAAAAAAACATCCCCAGAGTCCACAGGACGTAAAAATAAATTCCAAAGACACAAAGTTTTTAATATGTATTTTACTTGACTTCTTTTAAAATGCCTTTCAGAATTATTTCAATCTTTTTTAAAAAACATAAACTATCTATACACTTTTAAAAGTACATCTTTGTAAATAATTCGGAACACTAGTAATAAATCTGGCCAAACAATCAGACCTTCAAGAGACATTTAACAAATAATTAAAAAAAATGTATTTAGCATTGCTGTTTCCAGTTTTTTTTTTTTTAAGTTGAAGTACACTAAAACTGTAACACCTGATCCTTTTCAGACCTTCTATTGGTTTCAGTGTCTGAGAATATTTCTTTAAATATTTTCTCACCAGAGAAAAGTTTCACTTCAAATTTAAATTCTTAACAATGTTGTTATTAACTCAGACAGAAGTAAAAATGCTACATCAAGCATCCTAGCCCTTCTCTAAGTGGTTTTGGTTTGGGTCTGGTTTTGGGTTTTTTTTTTCAAATTTGCAGCAAAAATAATACTTAAAGGCCAGTCAAGCAAAGGTATACCCACCTGCATATACAACATATCAAGAGATAAAATTACAGCCTCTACGTGATTCTTGAATTTTTAAGGTGCACTTCTCAAAATAACATATTAAAGAAAGGCCTACCCTTTTTTTGGTTTTGAGGGGTTTTTTGTTTGTTTTTGTTTGTTTGTTTGAAATAAATAATCCAAACTCGAAGCAAATAGAGTAGGATTAGAACAACATTGTGCTAAATTCTGCTGTGGTACATAGAATCATAGAATCATAGAATGGTTGGAGTTGGAAGGGACCTTAAAGATCATCAAGTTCCAACCCCCCTGCCATAGGCAGGTACATCTCTCACTCGAGCAGGTTGCTCAAAGCCCCATCCAGCCTGGCCTTAAACACTTCCAGGGATGGGGCCTCCACAACTTCTCTGGGCAACCTGTTCCAGTGCCTCACCACCCTCACAGTAAAGAACTTCTTCCTAATATCTAACCTAAATCTCCCCTCTTCCAATTTAAAACCATTACCCCTTGTCCTATCACTAGACTTCCTGACAAAGAGTCCCTCTCCAGCTCTCCTGTAGGCTCTCTTTAGATACGGAAAGGCTGCTAGCAGGTCTCCCCGGAGCCGTCTCTTCTCCAGGCTGAACAGCCCCAGCTCTCTCAGCCTGTCCTCATAGGAGAGGTGCTCCATCCCTCTAATACATAGTACGTATAAACCCTGTGTCAGTTGAATAAGTACCCAGCCACCCCTCAAATACTCTCTCGTGGATCCTCACGCTGTCACGCTCACTTCTAAATACATTATTCAAAACCCATATAAAATTATGAGGGGAAAAAAGGTCCCAATTTCACTGCTTTTGAATTATATATTGTAACCCTTGTAAGCATTTGGTGGAGAGCGCTAGAAGGTGGGCACCACAGGGCAGGTGGCTGGCAGGTCTCTCAAGGCACGGCGGAGGAGCACCCAGCTCTGCACAAACAGGTACCTCCTCACCCTCTTCAGCAACAACCTACACGTAATTTCCCTTGTCCCACTTTCTCCACAGCTGAGAGACTCTTGCAGTCATCTTTTCTCCCGAATCCGGAAGAAAATGAAGGCTCCACATTCAATATCGGAACTAAAACCGTACAGATTGAATTGGGCCAAGAATACTTTCTCCTGCGTGGTTTTAAGACCAATGTATAATAAATCAAATGACTTGAAAAACAATTAAGTCAAACTCATAGGGATGTCTTACTCAGGCACTCTGCAAAATGCTATCCCACGCTGTCAGTCGCTGCTGTGCCTCAACGTTCTGCCCCTAAACATTTAGAACTAAATAGAGACTGACATAAGAAGACAGGCTTCTGTGATGGCATTTAAATTAAAATCAAATCATGATAAACTCAGGCACTTTTAAGGTTATGTTTCTTCGCAAATTCCAGAAGATTCTCACTCACATTTTTCTCTCTTGGAAAAAAAATGCTGCAGCACTTTCTAAGCAGGAATGTTCCCGCTAGGAGCAGTAGCATCAGCCAGCAGCTACACAAAACATCAAGTTAAATAAGGCCAATTAGGATCATTTGGTAAAACTAGATAATTATTTCCCCTAAAATATGTGAGTGATGATTTTTAGACAGCTGATATCAACAAGAGATCTGAGGTGAATTTATATTTCGTCTTGCAGAACACAAGAGCTGAGAACTTCAGACAGCTAGAGACTTTAAAAAAAATAAAAAAATAAAAAAAATAGTTGAGAAACAAATGGCCAAATGTGTTTAAGCAAATGGAAGGTGACATTTCTTTTCAATTTTCACCAGTCTGATCCGGATTTCAGCATATGTCGTCTTCTAAATTATGGACCAAACAGTTTGAAAAGACTTTTTTATATCCTCCAATATGCAAGAGCTCATCTAGATAGCAGCAAATTCAGCTTCTGATTCTCCCTTGTGAAGTTGTTATAAAAGGCATCTTGGACAGCACCTTTGCTTTCAAAACTGTCAAATACTTCTGAAGTTATCAAAACAATATTCTACAGAGATGAGGGGAAAAAAATCCTCTTACACAAACAGCACTTTCTATGAATTTGCAATACCATACTTTTATGAAAAACATGTTTATGTTTTTTGAAGCCAGCGCTCCACAAGAGTGGTACCAAGACACCCCTGAGCTCTGCAGGCAGCTGGCTGTCCCTAGCCTCCACGGCAACTTGCGCACCCAAGGAAGCACAGGGAGTAGAATCACATCTGCTTTCCTTCTTGGTACACAGGAGCATACAAGAAACAGGGTAGATAACAGGATCTGGTCAGTCTTAGTCCTCCTGTGTTCCAAGAAACCTCTGAAAAAAGACAGCAATAAGCTCTAGAAATATTTGTCTGTAGGTGGCCACCTAAACGTTAATGGTGCAAAGATGCCATAGGAAAAATTCCTACTTGCGGCATATGAAGAGCAACTAAGCCTTCATATTTTACCATATCCATATAGAGGAAAGAAGACATGTGAGAGGTGACAGAGCAATGTTTAGGTGAAAGTAAACAGTGACTGAAAAGAGGAAAGTAAGAAACATGAAGAACACTATATAGGGAAACATATGCTATAACCTATGTACAAAAAAAAAAAAAAAGGAAACAAAGACCTGATGAATACAAGGCAAAAACTTCATCAGGAAAGAAAGAAAGCAAAGCAAAAAGCTGCATATCAAAACGTTAATTTCATTACGCACTTGGTGAAAAAGTGTTTATCTCCTTTACTTTGAAGTCTTTGAAAAATTAAGAAACAAATACTTCATACGCTTGCTAGGAAAATTATGTTGATTTTCAAGCAGAGGCATATGAAGTTTTGTCACAAATACTGTTGAATTCACAAAACTTCCTAAACAAAACAAAGCTAGAAAAAATTTCAATCCCCCCCAAAATTAATCAAGCTTTAAGCTATCAGAACAATGTGTTTTGAAGTCCAACATTCTCAAAAAGTATCAGAAATTTTGAGACATTAATAAGTCTGACAACAAAAATACATGTTTTTCAACCACAAAAAACAGATTCTGTTGAGGTTTTTGTTCTCCATAAAGACTAATTTATCTAAACCTGATTATCCTTCTTGCACCCTATAGTGCAAAAATGAAGGCTGAGTTTGAAAAAGGTCTTGCTGCAGCTGCAGAGGAGTACATACAGTACACACAGTAACTCTAGCTCAGAATGCTTTCCTGTAGAGATTTAAGGAAATGTCATCAAGATGAATACTTGGGATTGTGTTAACTGCTTAAAAAGAGGAGGTAACAACAGCAAGGAGGCAGAAGAGGAGAAGGAAGAAGGAAAAGCATGCTGCTGCCCACCTTCCTCGCTAACTCCTCACCAACAAGAGGTGATGGCACCCCCAGCTCACTGTCCCTCCTGCCCTGTGCCAAGAGTAGCATTGCGAGATTTGGCTATAGTAGCACCGCGAATTCTGATTTTTAACTGCTGTTTTCCATGTCAGTGGAAGTTTTGAGTTAACTTAAACACCTTATTTTCCTCAGCCACGTGTTAACATTTATATCAGAAAAATTTAAACCAAGATCAATTCTTTTACTGTGCTTAAACAGATATTAGCATAGATATAATCACTACATCACATAACTTATCTTGTCTGTAATTACACTCTGCAATAACATAGTGGCCAAATCTCTCTATGAAGCAAGACAGCTAACGCGGTGCAGCTTTTAGCATAACCCAGTAGTACTGAACTTGGTCTGACCCCTCATTAGGTATCAGCAATCTGGAATTCACAGCAGTTGTTTACCTGTCCAGTTCACGTCAAACTTCCTTGAAAACACATATCTTCCAAAAGAAACTCTTTTTCTTCATTTAAATTTGATAAGCAGTACCTCATTTGTAATCAAGAGGTTTCAAGTAATTCCTTTTTCATACTTTCTTCCTGCCATACCTGCTCTTAATAAAAAAACCTGTATTTTTGCGTATTAGTATCTGAATTGTATCCAAATAACTCATTCTTATCAACGCACAGCAGCCTTATGTCTCTAGAAATGCCACAGTCTACACAGATTTCAGAAGAATTCAAGCAGCTTTTATCCTGCCTCGGTCACGGATAAGACTAGAAAAATACACATAGATTAGGATCACTTGCACAGAAATGACGTAGTTTAGGATATCCAACAAAAGACACAGCTGTAAGAAAGGATAAGTAGGCCATAAGTTGCTTTAGTGTCATTAGAAAATCTACCGTATGTGGCAGAATAGGGTCAAACTCACAATAGAGAAAGAAGCCCAAAGAAAATAAAAACTGAGATGTGCTTAAGTGACAGCCTACACCACATCCATGTTTTCTCCTGGAAAACAACACTCAAAACCTACTTTATTTTGAATTAAATTATTTTTATACTGGATAACTGAATAAATACTATATTCACTATTTAATGGCACTAACAATTCCGTAGATTCCATAGAATCTATGAAGAAGACACTATCACCTCCTCTCTCTAAAACAACAATTTTTAATTAGTTGATGAGGTGCTCGTAAGGGACATTATGCTGTACTTATGAAGCACTTGCTCAATTCAAAACCTGGTTGCTCAGGTATCTAGGGCTGCCCTCCCACATTCCAGCCATACTTAGAAAACAGGAGTCAATCAGTGGCAATGGGCAGTTATGAGACATCATCCAGGGAGGACCTAATGCATTATGTTTCTCAGGAGACTACCTGAGCTCCCAGGCTTCCACATCTATCACTCTTCTATATGTCTTCTCCTCCATATCTATCACTTAGATGCTCACATTTGACTTCAGCATTCATAGGTAAGACATCTACTCTGTTGCTCTGAGGATACAAATAAAATCAATGCTCTGTGATAAACAATTAAGATCTTTTCTACGCATATCGCTTCTCAAGGCAGGCTGAATTTTTTAGACATGAGCTGCACTGTTAAACTCTTTTTCAGCCAAAACTCAGAGTGCTCTGAGCTTTACACCGGGCATCAGTCTCTTGACCTTTCATTAGATCCAATGAACTCCTAAAGCACATTAAAAGAAAAAAAAAGATGCTTTCCACTAAATCATATGTCCCTGAAGAAGATGTGTTTGAACTTAAAGGTCTACATGATTTACCTCTGGAAGAACAGAAATGCAATATACTTACTAACAAATATTTAGGGCCACAAGTGGAGATGCACACAGTTACCCAATCTGAAGGAGGCAGCTACAGAGCACACACTGTCTTTGTGCATTCTAGAGTGACCAGCTCTCCTAGACTACCTCAGCTGAACAGAGAGCAAATCAGTTATGTCCTGTAATTTCCTCTAACCCATCAACTGTATCTTACTATTTCTGCCAGCTGTTTTTTATCCAAACATCAGATCACAGCTACGCAGTAGAGAAGATTGACCTACCACACAATATGCTTTTAAGAAAGGGAATTTCACCATCAACCTAAACAACCAGTTTTTCATTATTCTTAGGGCATACATACATGCATGTTGAAAACAGCATAATCACAGAATCACAGGGGTTGGAAGGGACTTCTTTGTATCATCTAGTCCAACCCACCTGCCAGAGCAGGGTCACCTAGGGCAGGCTGCACAGGATGGCGTCCCGGCAGGTTTTGAATGTCTCCAGAGTCAGAGACTCCACCACCTCTCTGGGCAGCCTCTTCCAGTGCTCTGCCACCCTCAAAGGAAAGAAGTTCCTCCTCATGTTCAGATGGAACTTCCTATGTTCAAGTTTGTGCCAGTTAACTCTTGTCCTGTCACTGGGCACCACTGAAAAAGGCACCCTCCTCCTGGCACCCTCCCTTTAAGTATTTGTAACCATTGATAATAAGATTCCCCCTCAGTCTTCTCTTCTCCAGACTAAAAAGATCCAACTGCCTCAGCCTTTCCTCATAAGAAAGATGTTCCAGTCCCCTAATCGTCCTCGTAGCCCTCCACTGCACCCTCTCCAGCAGTTCCCTGTCCTTCTTAAACTGGGGAGCCCAGAACTGGACACAGTACTCCAGATATGGCCTCACCAGAGCAGAGCAAAAGGGGAGGATGACCTCTCTCGACTTGCTTGCCACACTCTTTTTGAGGCACCCCAGGATGCCTCTACTGCTGCTGCGTGGGGTTGTTCCTCCTCAAGTGTAGGACCCTGCACTTGCCTCTGTTGAACTTGATTAGGTTTCTCTCTGCCCAACTCTCCAGCCTCTCCAGGTCACGCTGAATGGCGGCACAGCCTGCTGGTGTGTCAGCCACCCCTCCCAGTTTCGTGTCATCAGCAAACTTGCTGATGGGACACTCTATGCTTTCATCCAGGTCATTGATGAATGCATTGAACAGCACTGGACCCAGTACTGACCCTTGTGGAACGCCACTTGTTAGAGGCTTCCAATGAGACTCTGTGCCACTAATCACAATCCTTTGAGCTCTGCCTGCCAGCCAGTTTTCAACCCACCCCACTGTCCATTCATCCAATCCACACTTACTAAGCTTCCCTATGAGGATGATGTGGAAGATGGTGTCGAAAGTCTTGCTGAAGTTAAGGTAGACAACATCTACTGCCGTCCCCTCATCTATACATCCAGTCATGCCATTGTAGAAGGCTATCAGATTAGTCAGACATGACTTCTGCTTTGTGAATGCATGTTGACTACTTCTGATAACCTTCTTTTCCTCCAAATGCTTGGAGACGACACCCAGAACAAGCTGTTCCATCATCTTTCCAGGGATGGAGGTGAGGCCGACTGGCCTGTAGTTTCCTGTGTCTTGCCACAGTACATCTTCATAAAAGAAAATGCCAACTGACCAGCTCACTCATCTTCTCCAAGTTCTTCTCTAATGGAATTTAGCTTCTTCCTTGCAGATACTAATACAAGTTTGGAGGAGGGGGGACTTTTATGTTGTCAATAAAGAACAAGCATTGCATGTTGATGGGGGGGGGGGGGGGGGGNGCATATTTTCTCTCCCATTACACTTTGAAATGAATTAACTGCAACAAGCTCCCAAAGCCTGCAGTGACCTTTTCACAGCTCTCAAAACAAACAATGCATCTTTACCAGTGTCAACTTGCAAGAAGACAGTCATTCTTCTAGAAGAGCTGTTCCTTCTCTGGCTAGGATTAAATCTTCTTTTCCTGCTTTTGTCACATGTCTTGTTTTATAATAGATCCTTCTGAAGTCCTCTTCTCATTTCCTGAATGAGTTGTTTCAAGTTTTATCTTTGGTCCTTTTCCTTTTAATTCTACTCCTCCAGTTAGCATTTCCTTGTGTTGTTTTAAAGTAACATCTTGAACCCTGACAAAAACCTTCATTCATCTCGAAGCATCTCTATCAGATCAAACCCCGTATCAGTGTGCATGCTCAGTTTGCGTGTGATTTTACATCAGACCACCAACTTCAGCTTGCCATTCACAAATCCAAACTTTTGATTATCCTCCAAAGATCCATTTCTGAATGTATCACTAGTAACATCATTTCATACTTGGTTAGGTAAAACCATAACGGGGAACAAAGCTAAAGGAGATGGGAGCTCTCCCTGACATTTTTATCAGTCTGCTTTGCCTAAATAGCGTCCTGCTCTTCCAGGATCATAATGGGTTACAGCAAAAGAGTTTAGATTAAAAACACTCCAGTTAGTAACATCTCCAGATGATCAAGTTATTAAAAATCCAAGAAACGGATTAGAAACAAGTGGTTTGAAACATACTTTGTGGCACCACCACCCTCAGATATGATGGAAGAACATTCAACAGTACCAGCTGGTTCAGGCTCCTGAGGTGGGAGGTGAAGGAGGGGACTCCACCTCAGCACAGGCAGCTCTCCACAGTCAGGCTTCTGATCACAGGTACTGCCTATGACTGAAAAGCAGCCCAGACTTTTTTTTTAATCCCCACATATCTATGCCAACTGCTGCTGGCAAGCCAGGTCAGCTCACCATCCAAAAGAGAATAAACCCTCCAAGCCCCCGAAGGCTAGTCTTATGCTGATAGTTCCCACAGTGTTGTGTGATCATTAGATAATGCAAGAATGGGGGATAAGAGCCTGCGGAGGAGGGAAAACCAAAGAGAAAAAGGAATGACTACCTATTTCTCCAGTACTCTCAAATTAGATCACAGGAAGCCTACTGTGACACTGCACTGAATTCCCTTTACTAGCTGTTGCCTGATGAGCGCTGGTCCCATCCTTCTACCATGGGCAGGAATCACAACGTACCACCCAGCACCTGCAGCAGTCTCCACAAGGCAATTAGAGCTGCAAGCAAACCACCTATCAATGAACATCTACATATTCAACTACAGGTTTCCAGGACTGTCTCTCACCAGACAATGATCACTCATTTAGTGTTAATGGACTGTTACTAAAATGGAGAGATCTTGGAACAATGTCTTGCTGAGGCTTCAGCAAACTAGTTTGGCTGGGTTCACTTTCAGGTATCTGCAGTCTGGAAAAACAGATGGGCGTCAGCAACAAGGCAGTGGTTACACACAAGCCTTTCAAAGCCTGCTTTAAATATTAGGGGAAGGAGGGGACACAACATAGGAAACTGGGCAGGAAGGAAAGTGAGTAGAGCAGTCGAGTTAGTCAAGCTGTTATTCTCTTCCTAAATGAACTGAGTGAGGAAGCTCTGAACTTCAGAAGTTATTGCCTTTCTAACTGTAATCATATGTAATCAAACCTTTAAAACTTGTAAAATAAAGGTGTTATTTTGAAACTGTGCTAAGTCTTAGGGTCTGTATGTGTAACTGCATGTATCAAACATGCCTCTCAAACATAAAGGCAACCATACTGAGAGAGACCAAACATCAATTTAACATTTAGCCCCTCTCCAAAAGTGAGCACATCTTTAAGGTGGATAAAAAAGGGGCAAATACATGTTACTTTTCCTGTAATACCTTTCCAGTCTTCAACTACTTTCACAGATTTTCTGAATCAGAGCTGATTTGTAGGTATGTGTTATGCAGTTGTATTTTTTTATGTATCCTCCCCTCAGCAGATTTCTCATCCCTTGAACTCATGTGAAATTTTGGTATCTACAGCAACATTTGGCAAACTGTTACTCAGATGTAATACCTACTGCATGAAGGTATGAAAACACTATTCTTCCCTCAGGAGACATCTCCCTTTCACTTGGTTTTTTTGTACAGAAGTGTAACTGTCACTGACATCTACGTTATTTTTGAAAAATGCTTTACTTATACTTGCTAGAAGATGCACCTTCTTTCATTCTGGGGACAATTAAAATGCATTCGTATTTAGGTAGTAAAACTGTATTACCACCTCTAAATACTAGCAAACAAGCTTCAAAATACATCAACTACACACTCACAACTAGGCATCATATAAAGCCCACAAGAATTTACTTTTTAAAAACAAACTTTAATTCTTGAGCAGAAAAGAAATTTCTACCACTTCAGATTTATTTTACATTAATCTGGTAGAATACAAAGCAGAGAGAAATAAAAAAGCAAGCATTTTAAAATGCTACTTTGCACTATTTTTTGTTCTCAGTTACATTTTTTGCATTCTAAAATGGAATTTGTTTGTTCCCTGACACTGACATAATATACAAGCTTTTGAACTGCAGGAGAGGTCTATCAGATAAAAAAAAATAAATCATTACATATACCCAAATGGTTTTACAACAGTTTTACAAAGGTAAATATAAGGGTCCTACCCATTAAATAGCACCTTAAAGAATGCACACAAAATTTCTGTTGAAATCTTCTGTATTAAAGTTTGTTTCTGCGTAACTATATTTTTTTCAAAGCATTTGATGCTGCCTTTTTAATTTATACAAACACACTGTAGAAAAAAAAAGGGTCCTTTGTGTAAAGCTTTCTGTATATGAAAAGAAATGGAGCAGGAATAGAAAAAGAGAACATGCTACACAAAATCCACCTGTTTTGACAATTTTGTAGATTTTTAATTTAAAACATGTTCATATTACAATTACTTGTAAGCTAATCCACATGATCAACTAGATGAACACTAACTTCAACAGGCAATTCTAAATTTAAACTATTCAAAGAATTTCCAGTAAGCTGAAGCACTCCCAGCATTACAGATCTCAGAAACAACAACAGAAACAAAAGGAGCAGTTGCCCACCATGGCAGAATTTTTGGGTTTACAGCACAACTCTCCTCTGCAACCAGCTGACACTTTATTTCACACTAAAGCATGTTCCCTTGCTGTATTTCATCTGAAGTGGGTTTCTGTTAGACTAACATTTCTTGAACTGGAAGATACATTTTTCAGAGGAGACAGGAAGCATATTCAAGAGAAGGCAGCTGTTCCAAAGGAGCAGAAAACTGAAATGGGACAGGAGAAGCTGCTGGGAGAAGATGCCATAGTGAACACAGTGGAGGATGACAGGGAATCCAATGTCCATTAGGCAGACAGCACAGTTAGTGAAAGCAAAATAAAAACCCCTGTGAGTGAGGGCCATGCCACAAACTCAGTCGGCCCACTAGCAATTAGCACCAAAGCACCAAAGTACGGCTGAAGTGGTGGCTCCCTGACACATCCCAGGTTTTTTTCGGAGAAGCTCCCTACCACCTACATACCCTGTACTTCTCCCAGATCTCCAGCAATCGGGTGCACTTACTCAGAAACATATGAGCAGCAGCAGCATTTAAAAAAAATGTGTACATTAGTAGAGCAGGAGAAGGTGAGAGGATCAGGTGTTCAGTGAAAGCACAATAAGATGGGAAGAGTACTGCACTGATCAAATAGACAGGCACCATTCCATACTAACCCAGGAGTGATTCCCAGTCATTCCCATTTACTGTACATAACAGGAAATAAGTGTTAGTAGCAAGTGGATGGGACACATAGGAAGAACAGCTGAACTGGGAGCTGGTTGTGCATAGATTCAATTATAAAGCAGTCTGAACAGAAATCCTGCTCACTCTATAAGACAGTACGTTAACTATCCCAAATATAACCCTATGGAGGGCAAATGAGCATCAGAAAAAGGAAAACTATGGTAAAGATTGTACTACAAAGGTTTGTAATTAAACTGTTGGGTTTTATTTTCATTTTCAAAGCGGAACCAAGGTTTCACGTCATATTAACAGATCTGTGAACTCCAACACACTCCATTCAGTTCTATTTCATAGACTTTAACCCTAGTGATGAATCATGCAAGAAGTATCATGAAACGTTAACAGAACTTCCGCTTTCTTCTCACCTTTTTAAGCCTGGAAAGTGATGTACACACATACATGAAGAATGTTAAGGCTGAATCATAGAATCATAGAATGGTTAGAGTTGGAAGGGACCTTAAAGATCATCAAGTTCCAACCCCCCTGCCATGGGCAGGGACACCTCTGACTACAGCAGGTTGCTCAAAGCCCCATCCAGCCTGGCCTTAAACACTTCCAGGGATGGGGCCTCCACAACTTCTCTGGGCAACCTGTTCCAGTGCCTCACCACCCTCACAGTAAAGACCTTCTTCCTAATATCTAATCTAGATCTCCCCTCTTCCAATTTAAAACCATTACCCCTTGTCCTATCACTAGATTTCCTGACAAAGAGCCCCTCTCCAGCTCTCCTGTAGGTTCCCTTCAGATACTGACCTTCAGATACTGAAAGGTGAACGTAGTCAACATAGGGCATAGTTAGTGCTAGAAAGTCCCCAAATTACATTCTAAACATAGAAATGCACTTCATAACAGAAAGTATCCCCATTCCCTAGCTCTGTTGCTTTTAGATTTTGAGACTTAAAAACTTGAAATAATGAAAGTATGCTATCATGCCACAATTCTTATGAATTGTAAAAATATAAGCATTGTGAACAAAGTCCATATATTAACTAAATTTGGTATTTGAAGGATTTTACAGACTGTGCTATTTCAAGAAAAATAAATTCCAGCTATTTACATCTGAAGAAAGTTCTAAAAAGACTTAAGATGGCAGCAGAGGAAGCAGAAATAGATTGCCAAATCTCCAGTTTGAGAAGCTCTACAAAGCTGTGCAACAGGCAGTTCCACAGGAGGAGGAGAAAGGGAAGCACAGGTCAGACTCTCCCCAGCCCTTCATTAATAAAGTTAGGAAACACCAGGAGCTGTGACTCTCTTCTCTCTTGCACCTTGTAAGAAAATAGGAAATGAAACAGAAGATAGTCTGTACAAAAATGCTAGTCCATATCATATAGGACAGAAAGATGACAAGCTATTAGCTGTAATCGTTTCGTAACTACATGTATAAGCTCCATAATTTAGCCAAATTAAAAGCTCCCTTCCATGAACCTGAAAATTTAGTGCTAAAAATGAAACATCTCGGATTCAGTCACAGACGCACACAAACACACGTTCTCATGCTTCCAAAGAAAGATGTATGGTCACTAAAGCAGATGCTAGACCCAGCATGTACTATGGGCCAAATAAGAATAAAATTTCTAACCTCTGGTAATTTATTGTATCATCCTTTCATCTTCACCCAGTTTTACCTCAGCTGCAAATTCTGCTGTCCGTTCTGTAAATTATTTGAAGCTGAGCTCCTGGAGAAGCAGTTTGAAGAAAATCTAAACTCTGTGGGCCTCATCAGATATAAATATTGCTCCATTCAGGTCAGGTTACCCCTCTCAGCTGTATGTGGAAATTTGTTTCAACAGCTTATCTCCAAAACTCTTGCACCTTAAAAACACTGCTCTTCCAACGGCTTAGCTGTTCCACATCCCACAGGATTCTACTCCAATGATTTCATTTATTTAAAAAATACCCACAGAAAATATGCAGACAGGCCCTGTCCCAGTCTGAGAGACTAAAAAACAGATGATAGCCTTCCGCAATATTATAGATTTCAGATACTCAAGTCAAAAGTGAAAAACCATCTTGTGAACAAGGGATACCACTTCTTCTTCCCTGAATATCTGCCTACATTAGAATGCAATGCCAAACCAAGAACATTTATTCATCTTTTTCCTATTATGCAAAAAGGCAGGTGTTTCACCTCCACTAAACTGAAGAAAGGCTTATATTACCTCAGTTTTTACGGAAATTCTTGTCATAGTATACAACATAGTACACAACAAGTAAACACTTTCAGCATGCATGCAAGGAAAATTACAGCATCAAACATCAGCATAGTGTAGAAAGGCAGATTATAGACGTTATCAGTCACACAGTGTCCCAGTTACAAAAGGATATACAAAGCACTTCACTCTATGAACACCCAAAAAAAGAATTTTCCCCATGAAAACAACACACGAAAGTGCCCAGAATTTTTCCTTTCCCTTAAAATTCAAGCAATTAAACCCCTCAAACTCACAGAACATCAATAAAGGATCCTCGAAACTTACAACTTCCATCTTTCACCACTGTAATTAGTACAGTAACATCATTATGTGATAAAATACTACTTTATATTTTATCCAAGTCTTACACGGGATCAGACATCACACGGAGTTTAGCAGAATTAATGAAGTCTGTGTTTACCCAAAGGGTCTTTAGAAAGACACTACTACGTTCTTTACTGCAAGAACAGCATGCTGAATAACATATGCCACACATTTTCTCAGGTCAGTCATTACTTCAGGTTAAAACAGACAACCTCTGGAAAAATTTTATTTTAGCATATCTTCAGTGGGCCTCAACAGGCTTCAAGAACAACAACAAAACCACTCCTGGAATTTAGTACTGAGCAAGCTTTAACTAATCCTGTAACAGACATCTAACTTCAACTGTAAGATTTTGATCCACAGCCAAAATAATTAGTAAAAGTCAACACTTCAGACCACACCTGAAAACCAAAAGTTTCAAGACTTCTGCAAGTCAAATTTGCAATTGCAAAATGAATCTCCTACACGGAGATTTATCCCTGGATGTTTCAGACTACTAATAAAATGTAAATTTGAACTTTCTCCCCATGCTTCCCCCCATAACAACCTTTCTACAGAAGAAAATAATTTTTAAAAAATCATCCAACAGTCATGAAGTCTTCAATGTTCACATCTTACAGTTACCTAAGATACAACATAAGAAAGCTAGAAAGAGAAAATGCAATGCACAAATAGTTAGAAACACAGCACACTTCACAACCAAAACACAATATAAAAGCATTCTCTCTCACCGCATGTCCCAGAGGCAACAAAAAAGACAATTTATGAGTGCCATCTGCTTCAAGTGCCCCTCTAATCATTCATTAGCAAAATACATGTATTTCAAGAACAGGGGAAAAAAGCCTTACTCTGCTATATCAAGATATCCACAGGAAGCAGCTGCATGTAGAGGTATCCAGCCTTCATTATCTGGTTGATTAATATTTGCTCCATTTTCCACCAGAAATTTCACCATATCTACGTTATCATCTATACAAGCCTATAAAGAAAGAAAGATTTAAGAAATAAGTTCATATTAAAGCTGTTCTACAATATTGTGCATCTTTAACCAACATCTTCAGGAAAAAAGGTAAATATTTTAAAGTCTGATGAGGAAGTAGGATTTATTTGTTGGGGTTTGACAGCAAGACAAGAAGAATTTGAGAGAAAACCAGCAGGTGTTACAGACTTGTAAAAAAATCCTTAAATAAACAAATTCAAACAGAGTTTAACAAAACCAACAAATATGATTTCCTCAGGTAAATTTGTTCTGGTTTTCTAAGCAGCTATTTACGATCCCCACTGTAACCTTCTTCGCCGGTACAAAGTGGTTCCCTTTATATAGCCCCCAGGCCCCCGCTCCATCCCAGGTGCAGCGCAGGCACTGGAGTCGATATTACACTTGAATAAACAGCTACAGCATGAAGTAGAATAGTTGTGACCAAGAGATGGGGAGCAGTTTGGAAAACAATACCATAATGTGGTTTCATTTATAATGCAGCTGAGACTAAAGAGTATGGAAGGGGATGATGCTACGTTGCATTTCAACACCCCCCCGCTGTTTTCTACTGCAGCATATTCTACACCACCATATGTCTTTTAACAGTCTATTAATCACTGCTGTTTATAAACTTACTTGAGTATCAATTTGGCATAATGCAAAGATATTATCTTTTGTGCACATGTCTTAATTAGCCAGCAAACAGTGTTGGCCAGATGCAGAACTACTGCCGTTCTCCAGCCCTCCATCCTGACTGGCTCCTATTTTGCCTTTCTTCTCTGCGTTTGAGTATTTTTCTCACAGAGTGTTCAGTGAGTTTTCTTGCCAACTTCCATACTGCTGCCCTTAAAAGGGCAGAGCAACAGAGAGAAAAGTCCCTCTGCATTTCAGGACAGCAAGGACTCAAAACAGCTAGACCCCACAAGACTGGTATTAATTTTTTAGCTTAATAAATCAACAATACTGCATAACCGGAAGGCTGAAATGAGAACTTTTACTGCTGGGCTCCTAAATCCTTCTAGAGAATTATGCCTCTAATTAAATGTAATTAAGGTATAAATTTTACTTTTCAGAATACTTCTACAGCAATAAAGACTGAAACTTACATACTGCTTTATTATGGAAAAAAAAGTCAGATTTCTTATTCAAGCAATTGTGCCTTCCAAGATGAATCCCAAAGCTTTCCTCCATTCTGTAGTGCTGAGGCAACAGTCACACCGTGAGGGAGAAGCATTGCTGCCCTGTTTAACCAGCCAAACAAAACCAGCAAGAAATTATCCCTCTTTGACCCCATTTGCTTTATTAGGTACAAACTTAAGGCTTTGTTTAGAATGTAGCACAGAACTGTTTTAACAACAAGGCTCATCTGGAGTTGTTCATCCATAAGCTTGCAGCTAGACTGCAACTCGACTGCAGTCCACTGCTTGCATTATTTTTTTTCAATTAAAAACAAGAACACATTCTTGAGTGTAAATATTCATAAACCTTCCTACCTTTTCAGGTATTCTTGAAAAATGCCTTCCTAAAGGATTTTTGGAATTATCTTTTTAGTCATATCCATCCCTAAAGTCAGCAATTCTTTTGATAATTGACAAATATAATCCAATAATAAAGTCTACAAATTTCTCAAGCATATTGTCTTTCATTTCTTCCACTTATCATCAGTGTAGAATGTTTATCTGCTAGTAACAAGCTCTGAAAGAAAAGAAACGCCTCTCTCTGTAATGCATGTTGTTACTTAAATGAAAAGGAACTAAATGCAAGACATCATAACTCAGTTCAGGAGGAAAACAAATTCAAGAAACTCAGATGTTTACACTTAACAGAAACATTAACCTGGCCGTATTTCACACATGCCATATATTCAGTTTTTCTGTATATCCAATTTGCTTGACCATTGACATCCTATGCATAGCAATATTCACCAGTTTATTATAAGGAAAATAAATTTAGATCAGAAAACTCTGAAACTGCCTAAGCATTTTAAAATATATTTTAATATTACATTTCATTATGCTGCATACTCATATATCTTAAAATTCATAATCTGTGAAAAAAAGATATCTTAGAATTGATTAGCAATATTAAAAAAAAAAACACGAAGAAAAGCAAAATAAAAAAGACAGACCATCTGGTTATGACAATACCCAACACAGAGCAATCCTTGCCCATTTTTCAAGTATACATAAGAAAAACTGGCAAGACATACTCATAAAAATACTGTTGCTAAGTGAATCAAAAGCTTACATATGCAGCACATTAAAAGACATATGACTAAGTGGCTAAAAATATTTGACCAAATTTGGGCAGTTTATTGTGCCATACATGGCAAGAACCAGGAGAGCTCAAATACACTTCTCATTTATTATCAGAGATTGCATATTCATGACAAGGAAAGATAAACAATCTGTGAGATTATATATATTAGGATGATAGAAGAGTAACTATTAAGATAGTAAAAGAATTTAGTTGCATATGCAAATGGGTGAGTACTGGCATTACTAGCGATCATATTTCTGAGGCTTAAATAATGGTCCTCATAACTGATTATAAAAGCTGAACAACTGTTCTAACAAATTTATTACAGGACAACAGCAGCCACAGAAGCTGAAGTTGATGAAGTTGTATTCTTCACAAAATTTGACCTTTGAGCTTACTCAGACAAAAATTACTTAAAAATGAGCCTTGTACCAGAGATATTTTATAGAAAACTCACTGCGGTCTCCAAGCAGGTTATTATCTGTCTTAAGGTGAAGAAAAGGAAGCACAATTGTTCCTACTGCTGAAGAAAACACACATAATACCATCCTTGTCCCCTTTTTAACAGCACCACAGGCAGGTGTTTGACTAACCCTGTCAACTCTCAGCACTTCCCATGTGAAAGACACCTCTGACTGTCAGCAGGTACCTTAAGTCGGAAAGCCCAGAAACAGATGTTATAAATTTTTTTTATCTCAGTGTTTTCCATTTCAACTCCAGTTGTTCACTGCGCTATCTTCATAGTCTCTTCTAAAAGCAAGTGCCAGAAGTGCCTCTGTTGTTATAAGACTGACGTCTCAACCCCCAGAAGAAAGTCTGTCATAACACCATGATAAATGTAAAGCAACAGCCTCCGAAAAGTCTGCCCTTCTAGATCTCAGCCTGAAAGTTATTACGAAGGAAAAAGCAACATATATGCAAGACATAAATAACAAGAGCTCCATTGATGTTACAGTGAATCAAAGAGATAAATTCCCATGATGACTTCTATCTCAGTCTCTGCACTGACGATAGACAGCCACAGGCCTCCTCTTCCACGTCGGCTTCAGTCCTTCTAGGATTAACCTCAATTCTTGGTGTCCATCTCCTCATCCCCAGTGTCTCGCTTCACGGTCCTTAGTTCCCACCTTAGTTCCCTCCGTTACCGCTTCGTGAAACAACAGGTCATCCTAAAGCTCTTTCCAAGTGTTTGCCCACCCACCAAGTCTGTAGAGCACACACACCAGCCAGCTCCTGGGCAAGCACAAGAGCCTGGGAGCTCATGCTCCAGCTTCCCTTCACCCCATGAGCTGTCTCTCAATCCCATTCCCAGCCTCCACAAACGGGTACAAAGGCAGCATTTCTGCATGAAGCACTCATTACTCTGCCAAATTTCGTGGAAGTTAGCCAGTGGGCCCCAAACAGAACAGCTGGACAGTGCAATCATATAAACCTCATTTCCTTTGGGAACTAATTTAGAAACTAGGCTAATTAGTCATAAAGGAAGCAAAACAAAGTGAAGTTGATAATACAAAGTCTGGTTACCTCTTCTGATAAGAACAGAGATGAAATCTCAAAGGAAGTATATTAAGGCCCAGGAAAGAAACCGGCTTTCTGTTTGTACAACCACCTGAAACCTGGACTGCAAAGACCAGCGAAGATGAACAGCGCGCGGCTCCCACACAGACCAACCCTAGGTAGGTCCAACTTGTCCTGGAAACAACATGTCCGTGTAAAATGAAACAACATTTTAAACTTTTCCCAGAAATACTTCCCGATCGCTCAGAAGGGGGTCACCAGATGCCTGCTGAACATGCTAGATTTTAACTGTATTCACCGTGATTTTGTATCCCAGTGCAAGTGGCAAGCGATCATGCTGGCTCTCCTTCCTACTGGGTCTTAAATACATAGGTGAAAGGTAGACCTGAGTTAGTAAGTAACCTTAAAAACAGATAGCTTTAAAAGAGCCACTTAGAGTGCTCAGTCCCTCAGTGAGTAACCACCCAAAGAATTCAGCAGACAGTACTCCTCCCCAAAAGACAGGAAAAACAAGTCTGTATTTTTTTAAAAAAATCAGAAATCTTGTAAGGAAAGAGGTAAGCGATCAGTTAGTCTGCTGTCCCATACACATGCAGCAAAGTTACATAGTATGCACCTTACTCTGGACTACAACTTTTATTGTTCTTCATCAATGATGAGATCTAATGAGGTAATGCCATGTGGTAAGGTATAAGGTTTAGATGTTCGTTATTTGACCAGTATTTTCTAGAGAGAGATTAAAACCTACCTTTTCCCATTACCTGATTAAGTATACTGATACTATTACACAAGTTAAGATGTTTTGCCTCTAATAGCAGAAAATAAACACTGCGTATTTAACCTCTGTCACCACATTTTATTTTTCCTTATTTACTCTTAGTACTGAGAGGAGTCAAAAATATGAACACAGAATAATAATACATTAAACCTAAAGGGATAAAACAATCCAAGCAGCCATTGTGAATTCCTTTGGGAATACTGGAAACAGGATAAAGACCTCATGCAGTGGCCTGCAGAAGAGTTTATCCCTTCCTTTGCTTTATCTCGTGAACCAAGTCCAATGGAACTAAGCAGGACATTAATGTTTTTGTTAACATACCCGAGAATCAAATCAAGGGAGGGTATCCACACCTATCAGCAGAGCTGGTTAAAAGCAGTTCCTGTTCTCTTCACCCTGGATTGCTTGTTCCCTCTGCCATCACATACCACACCCTTACAGTGTCTAAAGTGGATCAGAAAAACAATTAGAATTGAAAATTAAACAAATAAGAAAAGGATAGCAATAAACTATTACCTTTATCTGATTAAAGAAGAATTATTTGCTTTTTTATATTAAAATGTTTTTTATATTCGGAGAAGAAGCCTTGTTCTGAAATCCATCTTCATGTCCCAATTCCACAATCAAAAAACCAGTATTTTGTTCTACTGTGAAATTTTATCCATTACAAACCCTGTGTTAAAGCTTCTTGTTTCAAACCGACATTTTTCGAAGAACACGTTTCTAAATCTGCAACCACTTCTACCACTCTCACTTTTAAATTTACAACACATTTTAGCCTACTTTCTCATTTCTACAGACTTCCTAAGGAAACCACATTACTCACTATGTACCTGGCTGTCCTCCCTCCTTCAGCAATTTCAACCGAAACTGAGACAGGAACAGAGGTTGCAGAGAATCAAATTCACTACTTGCCACGAAAAGGTGGTTTAAGGATGATCCCTCTGAAATAATACTGCCACAAAGCAGGTCACAGTGTGAACTCAACCATTACTGCTTCTACCTGGGTCCTGTTGCTGGCCCACCAGTGAGCTCACCACTGCCAGATAATCCCCACGGTCTGAAAATCGGTCTCAGTTTGCAATGATTTTTACCCTCATGAGGAAAGGTTTTGTTAGGACAGAGGACATTACAGTTCACTAGTCACACTGTTTATGAACATCTTCTGTTCCTCTTCACACCTTGGGAAAAAAAGAACATTCTTTTTTGGTTTTTTACTTTCAATAAACCACTAATTGAGAAAATATAAAAAGAAATTTGGCCAAAAGATCCAAAGCAATCTAGAGCAACACTTACCACTTTCAGTAGGTAACATATTTATGCTGCACATTAATTAAGAATGCAGCACAAACAAGTGAAATGGCAGTAAGGCGTATGAAATTAAATCATAAGCCATATATCTAACTTCCAAGCTACAGATTCGAGGTAATCTGGCAGTTACAGCCACTAGAACAAAGGAGGAATATTTTTTGCACCTTAAATTTGTTTGCAGGTCATTAATTCAATGTTTCCATAAAAGCATGACATCTTAACAGTCTAATATTAGTAATCACAATGTCCTAAGACTCACTGACTATTTGGGAATGCTTCCATGATAAAGGGTAGTAAGAATTACCAACAAATTAGGTTATGAAATATTAGTGATTATTAAACTTAGTTACTATTTAAGGAATCACTAGAAAAGCACCTATTTTACATTTGCTGAGTATTCTTTTTTAATATAGTTCATACAGGGTTGAAAGGCTGCTGTTGATGTTCATGTTTACAGTAAGAAACAGGATAGTTTTGGTGTTGTAACAGAACTTCAGGCACTAATCTAGTATTATGCTAGACAAATATTGCTCAATTATTAAATTAAGTGTAATCTTTCCAGTGTTCATTTAGCCAACCCACAAGTCACAGCTTATATTTTACGTGAGCTGGGGTTATACTGGATATCTTTGCATACTCACAAAATATAGTTTTAGGATTAAATATTTTACTTTTTAAAAGTATGTTTACGTTACGTAAAAGTAGAATGGTTTATCTTGCAAATATTCTTGATAAACTAGCAACATTACCCTTTTGCTATACTAGCGCTATTTTGTTTAACTTGCTTGTAAATAATGTGTGTATGAGGCACGCGTGTGTTATTTTCAGTTAAGAATGGCCTACTATTTAAAATCCTGCACAGTTGGTCCACACAAAATCATTAAAATTATAGTTTCCATACCCAGTAACTCAAATTAACAAATAATTTCAAGAGCATCTCTTCACTTCTGCAAGTTATGGCAGTTGGAAGTTTATTGTTTGTATTTCTCTCACCCCAGAATATGAGTCAATCTTGGCATAAACGTCAATGTCAAACCCTTTCCCCCACTGCAGGGCGGCGAACTTTTCTCTGGAAAATCTCCTTGGAAACATTTCACTTCTAAGTGTAGAAAACGAGAATCCTTTTAGACACTTGCAAAAGCAGGTGGGCAAGACACTCTCTCCTGCATAGAAGACACTACTTGAAGCTGATGCAATGTTTCATGTCCATTCAAGTCTCATGGGGAAGGCATGCAGAGACTATTGAAACCCAGCACCCATTAACCACCATTACTTAATTCGAACATGGCAGAGCTGTCAAACATTGACAAAAATAGACAAATCATTCCAGAAGTCAAACTTCTCTAGCTATTAATTCCACTTCATGTAAACACCCTGTCATACGCACAAGTATATCTTAATAGACGTTCACTTAGATTTTATTTCAGCTCCAAGAGATGGATAAAACCAGGAGCTACGTGCAACCAATAATTGTTTAGCTCAAATATTCAGTAATTTCTGAATTACGTTACAGCATAATGTAATTTCTATACTAAAATTTTGCCTTGTTTTCTCTGTTACACTGAACTCCTAAATTACTTACATGCCCTTAAGCTTTGCTCGTTTGTAATTTATAGTTAAACCTGTAAATTTAATTAAGGGCACAACTCATGAAAAACACTAATCTGTCGCTGTTGAGACTGATATAATCTACATGTTATAAAACTGATTTCATAGGGACTTCCCACTATTTAAACTCTAATGAATTCTTAATCATAGTTCTTAATCAGGACTGTAATAGAACACGTATATTTAAGTGGGTTTAGCATGTTTCAAGTAGAGATAGAATTACTCTTGTCCTCCAACCTCCTGCCGAGATAAGCAAGGGGAAGAGGAGAGCTGGCCATAACATGTTATTTACTACAACCAGAGATGCTACCATTCCTGTTAGCAATCCCAGTAATGGATCAAGACTCACTTTGACAGACATTATACGGACAAAACAACTCAGCCTGCCTTTCCTGCTTTTCCTGCAACCCCCCCCCCCCCCCCCAACTATTCCAGGCTACCTAGTATTATATGCAAATCTACTTTCAACTAAAGACTTGTTTTCTTTTTTAGCTGCTTGCAAATCTGTTTTCAGGAACAAAACTTTACTGGGATTCATTTATTGCAACTCAAAGAAAAATCTCATGACAACCTGTCAAAAAAATACCTGGGACAAGCCTGCCAAAAAAAACCCCAAAAACCTGGGAACATGAGATGTCATGGAAAAAAATGCTAGCCCTTAAAAATTATTTTAAAAGAGATCCAATCAAACAGCATTTAAAGACTAAGATGAGGATACTGGAGCAGTTCTATTTGCCTGAATGCCCTCTTCTCTCTTAGCTCAATATATGGACATGAAGTTGGTGAAGATGCTGAACACAAAGGACTGTCTGAAACAACCTTCGCCTAAACTTCACACAAACAAGGATCTCCCTTAAACTCATGGTATTAAGCATCCAAAAAACCACTTCTGGTTTTCCGTCTGGTTTCCTTCAATTTAAAACCAAAACTAGTATGTTCGTGGAACAACAGAACTTGTTTTTAAATGCAGATTCAGGTTTCTTAGTCAGCTTTATAACCACACTACAGGTGAAAGGGTGTGAGTTTACTGGGCAAAATGGAGAAATTAAGATCTGACTGACAGCATGGTATTACAGCTGCTACGATGTACAAATCCACAAGTTGTCTTGAACCCTGAAGGCTTAGGCAGGTACGTATGTACAAATTACATATGACAGATTCTCATTTTACCTCTTGTGTTGTTGAAACCTATGCCATTTGTCTGGCAGCATCAAATCTGTGAATTTGGGAGTTAAATCCAGAAATGAATTTCAGACTCATTCATTTCACAAATGGCTTTCTCAACTCTTCCGGCCTGTGCCTTCCCAGTTTGCTTTCTGAGGCAATTTCAACAGTTGTGGCTGATGCACCGTGCTCAGTATGACATAGATACACAATCCTCCACATTTACCCCCGGACAGGTATGGAAGCAGGCTTTATTCAAGGCAAAGAAATGCTTTTTAGGAGTAAACAAAATTCGCACACTGTAAAATACCAATACTGCCATTATGCAGCTATGCTTTCATTAAGTATTTGTTGTTACAATTTTGGCAGATAGTGATTAGTTTTCATGGTCACACAACTTGTAAATACTAAATTTGAGAAGGAAAAGGCAGTGTCATACAGGAGATGTATTTCTGTCCCAGACAAATTTCAGAATATGCCAATCATATTTCAAATACTTAAGTTTTTTCATCAGTAAACATAATCTGCTTCAGCATGCGGGCAACTAAACAACTTCTTGCGCCAAAGCAGCTTTTGAATTTAAAATACCTAACATACTGATACCCTCTAATACACTTTCTTAATCAAATTAATCATGTGGCAAAACAAAAAGGTATCAAGAAAACTTACTAGAAGAAGCTGTTTACATAAACAAACAGGTTTGTTCACTTCTGTGTTCCTTGGATTTAATTTAAACCACACGTGTCAAGTTTTCCTTTTCTCCTCTGGTTCTGACTATCACCTCTATACAGCTCTGAGTTCTCTGGAGAGGAAAACTGCGTTGCCTGGGAAGGAAGCAAACCTGACCACATCTACCAGCCCTCCCCTGTAAGCTCGTACAGGCTACATTAGTGATCTAGTCGTCAGCTGGCATTTAATCTTCTGCTTTAGCAGGATCTAGGGGAAGTTCTCGTTGCTTTCTAATTTTAGCCAAGTGAAGTGACAAAGATGAGTAGAATAAAAGCAGTAACACTCAGTTTAATAAAAACAATGATAACCCTTCATCCCATCAAGGGAAAATAAAACACATCTTGATATAGCATGCTAAACTAACCAAGACAGACTTTCTACGTGTGTACTTTGTTCTAAACATTACTGTTGACGGTAAAAAGCATCTTTAACAGAAGAAACCAAGACTACAGGTACAAAAAGGTAGTGAGATACTCAAATTTGCAACTACACACCTATGAACGCTTCATTCAATTAGCACTTGCTATATGTGGTTTTACCCTCAGCATTATACCATCTACTAGAAGTAAAGCATATTTTTAGTAAACTGATAAGGCAAAGGTAGTACAACACAAAAACAGGAAATAATTAATTGTTTCTCACCATTTTCCATTTTTAAGGAAAGAATATATTGCTACTCCTACCTTCTGTCCCTACACTGGGAAAAGAAAAGCTTTCCTTCTCCAATATAAATCCCAGTAAATTTTTCAATTTATGATCAAACTTACAGTTTACTGAATTGACTAAATAAATTGGAAAGTATTTTCAGATCTTCAAAAATACTGCTATGACTTGAAGCTGACCTAGGTTGCAAATCAGCAGATTCAGGATGACAGTGGAGTGCTCTTACAGTCTCACTAAAATCTTAGCAGAAAACACAGACACGTTGATAAACCTCCAGGATAATCCTGTTAGCATTTTAAACACCTAAAGACAGCATAGTATGTTTTGTATTCATCAATAAGGTATATGCATTTTAACTTCACTTTTCAACCAAAAAAACCAAGAAGCAGCTCTCCAGTTTTCCTTTTTGGAAAAGACTGGCTGTGGTACACACATATATGAATGACTACACTTTAAAATAGCTCAATTCATTTCTGACTTAAGAAATATATTCAGCATACCACCTACGGAAGCTGGGACCTGGTTTGCTTTTTTGATCTGCTGAAAGTTTAAAGGAATTACTCAGGCAAGCACATAAGGTATAGACAATGCTAAAAAAATTGCTGTCAGGAATTTCCATATACGATTTCCTGTTGCACATTGTGAGTAAACACAGAGCAGCACTTCGAACAACTTGTCCAAAGCCTTTTTTCTCATTTAATCTACACAAAGAAAAGTCACTGTGATCCCCAAAAGGTAAGGTACTCGCAACAGACAAAGGTCACCGAGACTCAAATAAATCCTCTGCAAGGGCAAGATCAACTCAGAATATACCTAAAGCCAAAATTCAAGTCAGATTAGGCACTTCAGAAATCCCTTCAAAGTTAAATAAGGGTGTACTCATGCTGTGCCTTCCTAAATTTGCTAAACAATCTTCTAAAATGACTTAATGAAATACATTGCCATGTTTTAGTATAGTTAACAAAACTGTTTGTACAAACAAATAAGGAGATGATAATCAAATGCACTACGAGCCTTAGTCAAGTATAAAGACTAAAAAAAAAGTACTCGACACCAAATTCTCTCTCTCTCAAAGGCTAGCTATGCGGCTGTTCATCTAACACAGATATGATTTGCAACTTCTAAAAAAGGCATTTTTGCCACAGTGTAACTTAATACTCTATTTTCAATAGGCTAGCCACATCATGAACTTGCAGAGCAAACCCTCACTGGCTGGAATGGAGAGGAAACCTGGCGCTTACTTGCGTGTGCTTCCTCTGCCCCGGCAGCTATCCCAGTCCCACCTCCAACAACTATCTTTCGACTGTATCCAAATTTTTCACCAGCACAAGAAAACAGCCATTGAGTACTTCTTAACAGAGACATCTAGCAATTCATCTCCAGCCGCAAACGTAAAAACAACATCCACTTGGTGAACCTTCTCTCCCCAAAAAGAGCACGACAGAAGTACCAGCTTTGACATCGGACTCCCTCTGGTCTATCTAAACAGGAAATACTTTGGTACCGTTGTCCCATTAGAAACTCATTATGACAGATTAATGAAACTACAAGTAATCACAAGTTCCTAGGAAACCGCTTACATCCCAATTACATTGTAAAGTGGACAGGAAGACAGCAGTCAACATGCAAAATAATCTAAGTTTATATAGACTCATCTATAAAAATATATACCACTACATATACACAATACATGGTATTTTAAAAGGGCCAGTTTTCAAGTCCTCTTTTTTTTTTTTTAAAAAATGGGTATGACATGGACCAGAAGCCGTTATTGTAAAAAGTATTTTGATTAGGAAGTTACAGTAGTACAAAGATAAAGCAAAGGAATGGCAAATAAAAATAAAATATTTAATAAATAAAAAATGGAAAAATTAATATAAAATCAGAATTTTAAAAATGGGTATAAATAGTATAAACTTTAAGTAACAGAGAGTAGAAATTTGGAAAGGAAACTATCATTTTCAGCAGTAAAAAATGACAGCTGGCAGGGCAGGAATACTAATGCATTTCTTTTATATATATATTAAGAATGGGAAAAAAAATAACAATGATATAGGGCACATATATAAAAATAATATAGGAGAGAAAGAGAGAATTTGTCAACAAATACATCCACTTCCTGCTTTGAAAGAAGCAGAAAGTTTTATTTGTCTTGCATAATGAGGATTATATAGCTTCTAGTCTACTAGTAATAAAGAAAAATGCTAGAAAACCCACAGTTCACCATTTAACTCAGTAGATCTTGGTAATACAAACCACAAGTACACTCAAGCAGCTCTCTACTCAGTATTCAAGAACTTGAGGCAGCTTCAAGTTTGCCAATATTTATTTTCTAAACAGTTCTTGAAATACCTGGGAAACAGCAGAGGACTGTTATCACTGTACCAGTGCTGCAAAGTAGTAGCAAAGATGCCTAAATAAGTTAGCTTGTCAGCCCTACTGGCTAAAATAAATACAAAACACACACAAAAAAATCCATGTGACAGTTATCAAGAGAACTGAGGTTCATTGGGCTTATTACTAGGAAGGCACTACCGTGCCAACACAGTTATACTACCCTCAAAGGCTTCCTTGGTTTCACCAACCACACCGCCGCTCTTATTTGTGCCATGGAGTCAGACCTCGTCAGCACTGAAGGACCCCGCTGACACACTCCTATGGCCCGGGGCACCAGCCAACGCAGATTTGAACCAACATGGGTCCAACAAGGCTTTTTAAGATTGTTGCCTTGCCAGGTGAAAGTTGACTCTGCACACGGCGACTGTTCATAAATGTTCATGAAAGCTTGTTAGCAAGAACACCTTAGGTGCAGGAATCTGAACAGGCTTCCTCGTCAGAGGACACCTTTAAGTATGTCTCCCCACATCTGAGTTAACCAGATTTCTCTTTTTTTGGCCACGGTAGCCCCTTATCACATCAAGTATCAAAGACTAACTCCGTTGTGTGTTTTGGCACACAGTGCATGAAAAGCCAGCAGAAAGCAAGTATCTTTGAGAAGCAGCTCTCCAGCCCGCCTCTGCAACCAGCATTGCCGCCCTTCTCCTCACAGCATTAAAGGGAAAAGCAAACCAGGCTCCTCAGCTCCATCTCTACCCCGATACAGTAGGAAAGGAAGATACACGCTGACTTTTGGTCTATTCAGAGACTCAGTATACTGAGAATGTTCCACCTTTGATCAGTGTATTACAAAAGCAGCTTCTTTTTCTACAAACTGCTGCCTGTGCTCCAGTACCAACAATGTCTCCAGTCTCATCCTGGCATATTTGTTTGTGTACTATGATTCATGCTATACCACCTCCACTGCTGCCACCAAACACTTAGCAGATCTGCAGCATCTCATGTGGCAAGACTTAAGAACTGTCCAGGTCACAGCTGTGGTCGCTGCCTACTCTGTGCTGCCTGCAGAGGTCATGCTTGCCATCCCCTCATTCTCTGCAAACATCTAGGGAAGAGCTAACAAAAAGGGCAAGGATATAGCTGTATTTTCCCCATCCTCTGCAGTCTTTAATCCTCACAAACCAAGTTATCTCTACGTGTAACAGTAAACCTGTAGTCTAGCAACCTCTAAATTTTCCACTTCTCGCTAACCTTCTGAAGAGCAACTTCATCCACGCAAGCAACAGGAAAATACTGTACCTAGCCGAGCAATTGTAACCCATAGCATATATGCCAAAATCAACACGGCACCCGTGTCATCTGCTCTTTTGCCAGAGCACAAGGAATTCAGATGTTCTTACTCACGCTGTGGCGGTTCATCTCTAGCTTCTTAGTCCTGCATGCCCGATTCTGGAAACTCAGACATCAGTTTCAAGGAGAAAAGGCACTAAAGAAACTTGCGAGAGAACTACAGTATTTCTTAAAAAAGGTTAAGTACCTATGCTTACTACTTCATCAACAGTGTCACTTTGCAAGAAGCTTTCACTTGAGTCAAGTAAGACATCGACAGACTTCTTCCACTGTCTTTAGCAGCACAAAATACCATTTTTAGGAAGTTAGCAGAAGATACGGTTGGTAAACGTTCTTGTAATCAAATGCTGATAAAAACACACACTTTAAGCAAGTATTCTAATTGAGCTTCCTCTGCTACACTCGATTTTAAGCAGTTATATGAAAACAGTATCGCAATTGATAATAATTAGACCCTCACCTGAATATTCTGCATTAAAATCTCTGACATTCAGGAGATGACAATATTTCAAAGTACTCATAAATACCATCCCCATTGGATAACCTGCATTCCTATGTTTCAAGATGACTTTTAAACAATATTCTGTTCCTTGCAGGAGGTAGTGTTATAAAACCAGCAAACCCTAACTCCTTTGAGCTAACAGACGCTAATCACTCAGGGCATGATTCTACACGAGCTCACTGTTGACAAACAGGGAGGTCTCAGTCTCCCTCCTCATTCTCAACTGCACACTCCCAAAAGCATTTGTCAGACTCTCCATTAGCCAATTCAACTCACCAGCAAGGCAGAGACAACCCTTTCTCCGTTCCCACCCACTGAAATAAATAAATAAATAAATAAAAAAGAGGAGGGAAAGAAAACAGCATGGTGGGAGGAAGAAGCAAGAGCACGCCCTTTCAAGGCAGCAAAGTACAGTACTGGAGCTGCAGCCACTTCTGGCCTTCCTTCTCCGAAAGGATTCCAGAGAAAGGGGTAAAAGCCTACATTTCTAATTATGTAGTAAATCATTTGTGTTGACTTCTTAACTTCTGAGAGGCTGCTGCCATGTTTGAATAGCACCAGGACAGAAAACGTGCTGGCTTTCTCTTTACCAGAACTGTGTCAGCTTGAAAGAAATAACAAGAACCCAGAAGTCTGTTGTTTACCTGACCTTAGCAGTACGCACGTCATCATAAAATTAATCACAAATGTTTTCAAGTCCGCTTCTTGTACATCAGACTGCTAGTTAAAGATGATTATTATCAAAGAGCACAAAAATGAAAGCCTGGTTGAAAAGCATATTGGCTTCAAGGTCAGTCATAGCAATGGGCAGACTTTACTGACTCTATTTCCCCCACAAATATGCAAGAACAAGCGCTAAACAGGTGGAAAAAACCACAAAAAATGAAACATTTTATTATATGGAGAAAGTATACACACTGCCTGACCATGGGGAAAGCTGCAGAGTTTTGGTAGGGAACTATTCAGCGGCCCTGGCAGGGACAGAGCAGCAGCAGGGGTAGGGTTTGACAGGGAAGACTTCCAAGTTTCCTCATTTCAGACAAACGGACAAAGGCCCATCTGGCTTTACTATTCAACCATCCACCATCCATGCTACAAACGGAAAGCTCCTGCAACGCAAACGGTTTTTAAAACTGGCTCTCAATTTATTTTCACGAAAGATCTATCCATCTGGTTAGGGGCTGTGCTCCAAATACCTCGGAGTGCATGGTGAGAAACCGCCTCCATCTTAAACAGAAAAGAGAAACCCACTCCCTGACACGCCAGAAGACTACCTTCGCTGCCTTCAGCTTGCTTTTTCTCCTCTGTGGTGCGCTCCTCTACAAGAATTCCTGGAGGGAAAAGCTGTTCTGCCAGCTTAATTTACACTATTAAATTAACTAAAGCGTGCTTAAGCTTTATGCTTCTCTAAGGACCCTACTTTTACATTACATATTCATTTATGCACAGACCTATACATAAGCAATATTAAGGCTGAACACCCAAATATTTCAGGACTAGGAAATGCTTTAACTAATGCTGCCTAAGCCAAAGCAACTGGCCCCACAAACATATGACCTGTGTACAGTCCTACGTGATCTCTATTTCCCTGTGGCCAAAGGAACTTGTTTCGCTCGATCTATGAGATGATCAGCGCTTTCACAATGTGCAGCCATTCAAAAATTATGGATTTTTCTTCACTGCTTAGTGTTCAGCCTGTATTACTCAAATCTTGTTCCAAACAGAACCTGTTTTCTCATGGACTCTTCTATCTATTAGCACTTACCACATAAGCAAGATTTTCATAAAATCTCCACCACAAAAGTTATCATTTTACAGATGATAAACAGACAAAAAGGTAATCACAAGCCATATCCCCTGATTTAACCATACTATTTGAAATTCTGTGGAACTGAGGTTTAAGGATATACACCATTCCAGGTGTCTACGCAAAAGCTTCCTTCCATTACAGTTACAGCCACAAGTAGATAATGTTTCTACAGATTTCCCTGCAGTCTCCTACCCTATATACCATTCTCTTCTTTTTTCCCCCACTGATAAAGCAGAAGTCCCCTGAGCAACAGCATCTTTTACCAGATGTCTGAACTACCCCAAGAGCAAATCCTCTATACAGGCCCTATAGTCTAGGTATGATGACTTAATAGAGTATTAAAAGGTTAATGTGTGTTAAGTCCAAGTATAGATTTCACAGGCAACATTAATTACCTGATACCCAATACACCAACACCCGAGTTCCATTATTTCAGTATTCCCAGCATCAGCCTTTTTTCCCCACTTCCTTTTCCACACCACCATTTAATTTTCCTAACTCTCAGTTTCATCCTGACAGCCAGCCCACATCTGACAGCTTGCTTTTGCCTCCACTCTTCTGACTCACTCCTACATCCCTACTCTATTTTTGCATCTTACAGCTTCCTCCTCTGTGCTAGCGCAGGCGAAGAGGTCACAGCACAGATAGTACTAGCATATCTCTAAATGACTTTTTGAAGTCCACAGCAATCTGACATCTGTACTGCTTTCATGCACTGAACTACCATATTCAAAATTAACTTAGCTATATCACTGTACAATACTGCAGCTTTTCTTTAGGTCTTAGTAAATTCTGTTGGCTATCAGCTTTTCTCTGAAGAACTCTTCTTGTGAATCTGAAAATGTTTGAAAAAAGTTATGAAAAATCCTAAATAGCCTCCAAAATGCCAGAATAGTAAAAACACAGATCAATCCAAGAAGACTTTCTCTTTGCTTCTCCCAATCTGATTAAGTATGAAAACATCCAGCTGTCATTCGCAGCTACAATTGACTAAATGCCCTGTCATGGTGGCAAACACAACCTTGACTGGCTGAAGAAAAAAGACAGTATCATCCTTCTTTACAGCTCTTAGCTGAAAACAGTGAGAGAACGGACTTTGTAGAGATCCACACTTTTGATCAAAGGTATAGACCATATGTATGTTCCAGAAAAGGAAGAACTCAACAGACTTCGATGACCATATAATAAAGACTAGAAAATCATAAGTAATATGGCAAAAGTAAAGAGGAACAAGCTGTTACCCTTTCTGCTAGTACAAGGAGTTGCAGTCATTACACGAAGCTAGTAAGAGTTGAGACCAAAAGACATCAAAAAACAAAAGCTGCTTTTTTGAAAGCTGATCGGAATGTCCCATATCAGCAGAAGCAGAGATGACTTATTACTGAGCTCAGTCGACTGGCCTTTGCTTTTTATACAAATCAGGCACGCACTGGAGCTATGTGATTAATTGAAAGAGTCCTTAGGCAGCCCAGATACAGAAAAAAACTCTCTTCACTGCAAGTCAAATGAATACTATAGCATTTTTACTGCATACTACTCTCATCACAGTAGGTAAGCGACAAAGTGCTCTGGGTTTTATTTTCTGCAATAGAAAATGTGTTTTCCTTAGTATTCCAAATAAAGGTACTGACGTTCTTGCATTCTCCATTTATCATACTTCTTGTAAAACAGGATTCTGTGTATCTTAACAAAGAGATATGACTAAGTTTAACAGTCTAGCCTCTCATTCAGGAGGGTTTTTTAAAGTATGGGTATATAAGTTACCACAAGGAGAATTACAGTAAAGCTTGAGTGCATCCTCATACTTGAGAGTAAATACAGGGTAGCTCACCTCACTGCAAACACAGTCATTTTCAATGACTGGTGCCACCATACTCAGATGCTCTTTCCAGAGGAACCTGAACCAGATCTCTCTGAAGCAATCCCTTAATATGCAAGCCTCAACAGGCGCTTATTTAAACTGTTAGCATCTATTCAAGCAGTTAATAAACAGGTCAAACACACAGAAAAAAAGCATGCTGGATTCTGTCGACTAAACTCTGTTTATAACAGCTATAGGAATTATCACCGGTTTACAACAAGCTTGTCTGATGGCAAAAGTTCATTACGCAATGAAGCTGTATTATCAACGTGCTACTATTCTTTATAAAATTAGCATTAAATCTTTAGTATTCTAAGTCACTGCCACAAAAGGAATTTCTTCTACTAGCTACATAGACCCTGGACACATTTTTAGTTTTAATAATTAGCTACTGTGCTACTGAAGGAGACCAAGAAAGAGGGTATTATAGACAAAGCTACAGCCAGCTGGGCTGGTTTTTTTTTTGTTGGATGGCTGCCTTCATTTCACTGAAACACTACAAAGCAAGTTGACCATATAAGGCACTGGGATTCCCATGGAAAATGCTTACACAAATCAGACCCATGCAGTCTTTTCAGTTTATATATCATAGTTAATACGAACATTTGCAGCACATTTTTAAAAGACACTTCAGAATTAAATCGTAGTTTTGCCTTAACTGAGTTCATGTAAGTAGCCTTCCAGAAAAATCTACGGCGTAACATTCAAGTGAATACATTTATTTAGGTTATACTAAACTAGACAAATTTCAAAATTGCAGGCAGCATTCATAAACACAACATCCTTGATTTTGGTGCAAATGAAAAGCACCAGAAAAGCCTAATTCAGGGGTCTGACAGCAAATGAATCTCCCTGCCAGCCGCTGCCTGCAGCCTGCATTTATCAGAGGCAGCAACTTGCTGCCTGGAAAGATTATTTGTAGCCTAGATTCCAACAAGAATAACTCTAACGAGCAAGGGCTTATAAGGAGATGGTAATACACAGTCTGCAGAGAAAGGGCAGGGAGAACTGGAGAAAGCACCATTCTTGAACGGGGGGGTGTGCGAAATAAAAGAGGACTGCAGGGCTTCCCCTTCAGCAGGGCAGGGGAGCTTTACAGACGACGGAAGGAAAACATTGTCAGACTCAAAGAAGGGGCAAGAAAAAATATATGCAGACTTCAGGGTTAGACAGAGAAATACAGGAATACAAAAAGCCTTAGTTAGAGGTATGTGCCAGCATGACAGCACTATCTTCCTAGCACTAGGATTTACTTTTCAGAAGGAATTAAGCATTAAATGTTAGGAGGCAACAGTTCTAACACCGTACCAAAATTACTAGAGAACTCTGCCATTCCTCTTAGATGCCATCTTCACTTAGTATTTGCATTTGTTAAAAGGTTGGTTAGTAAATTAAATTAGTATCTTTTAGGTATGAATTTCACAACAAGGACTAATGCTTTACAAGAACTTGATTTTGCCAATACATTGTACAGTTTGATCAACACTGGGTTTCCTTTCAGACATCCATCCAAACCTCACTTATTCTCTACACCAGACACCCGGATCTGTTAAATTAACTAGAACATTTACACCTGCTTTAACTGGGACTAGAATATAATTCTTCAACCAATAGCTTATTGATTCAGTAAGGGTGAAAAACGTGTCTGTAGTTCAATACAATCTGAACAGAACTATTCCTTCCAATAAATTCCAGCTGCTGCGAGGTCTAGCTGCGTTCTTGCACCTCAGAGAACATACTCCATCAAACATAGACACTATATCTCTGTACTAATATTAAAAATAATACTCAGCAATTTTTTAAAACATCCCTACTTCTTCATTACCATATGCACTGGTTACCAACTGCCTTTAAGACACAGGCTCATGTAGCATGATGTTGTATTTTCAATGCAGAAGTTTCTACCTAAAAATTCCTTTCCCCTACCAGAGAAGTGAAATTTTAGATTGTTGCTATCCTGTCTATCACAAGAATAAGATACGTTTAGTGAAACGATGTGAAGTAATAACAAGTAGTAATTATTATCAGTCACCAACAATTCTATCCATTAAATACTCAAAATTTAAATGCTTCCTCCATTGCATATGGCTTATGCTATTCATCTTTAATAGCCGTTTCGGAATTTCCTCTGCCACAACCCAACTGCTTGCAAACTGAATGACAATGTCACCATTCTATTAGCTACTATTCCAGTTGCTCATATCAAAGAATCTGTAAAGCGGCAGGTATAAAGCGACAGGTATTGACATGAACTTCATACATCCTTCATAAAAATACAGGGGTTTCCGATTAAAGTAACTGTTTACATTATATTGTCTACAAAAGCCTCGGAGTTTTTCCTGCAAGCACAATGAAAATCTGTGTTAACTATCAAGGCACACACCACCCACGCTAATGCCTGACCAGCCACGACACCACTATGGCATCCCGATATACAGGGTATCCAAAAATGAAAGTAAACTTCAAAGATTTTTCTTAAATTTTACATCCCCTAGGTTTGCTCTGATATTTTTTTTTATTTGCTGAGGAAAAGAGGAAGACTATGTTTTCACCTACTTCAATGTTCGCATTTTTTGTAATTATTAAGTGGCATTTTTAGTTAAGGCAAGAGTTCCAAGACAGGGTTCTGATTTGGAAAAGCAAAACCATTTACAGAAGGATGAACCTTCTATTCTAAGTACAATACTGGTTTGTATTTGTATCCATCGCCAGAAAACAACAGCCATAATTGATAAATGCAAACAACTCTCTGCTCATTGAGAACTTTTAAGCACAGACTTCCAAGTACTAAAAGAACATGTGGGTTTTTTTCCTCAATGCAAATAAACAGATTCAATACGGGATGGGCTGACAAAAAGTTTATTTAGAGAGACAGTCCTCGAGATCTGGGATAGAACATAAAAGCAGCAAGATTCAGAAATGTGGCTTCTTTCTGGGGAAAGGCTAGTTTGGGCATCGAAAGAACAAACTGGTCAAGCTCTAAATCTATGAGGCAGGTCGGATGCACATCTTTGACCATGTAAGATTTCACCTATAGATTTAACACTTACGGATAGCATTACGGTATTCTCAGCTTTAAGCTTCAGAAAGAATTAATAAATCCACTGCTTTCTCTCCGCATGAGGTATTTATTTAATACACCCTAGCGGGGGTGGCGGTGGTGGTGGTGGATCTTTTCACAGACATTTAATATAAAATGATGACTACCACTTTAAGTCAGAACAGGACTTTTTGTTAAGAGACCATTTTCCTATTAAACTATATAAATATATACATATATTTAGATGAAGATGCCTGAAGATGCCTCTTCTATTCTAGTTGAGGTGTGAGTTACTGGCAAAAGTCTCAAAAATCAGCAAGTCCAGACATTCCAGGAATAATCTTTCAGTTAGTTTCCCTTCACACCCCGATGGAGCCGAAGATTTTGCCCATTAACTAAAGAGGATTTAACCATATACCATGGTTTCACACTTACTACATTTAGTATGGAAGTTCAACATCAAAATCTAATTATCAAGAACCAAAGATCATTCTGGACCAACAAAGACAGAAAAATGAACCTAGAGAAAATTTTCTGGGCCAGATCTCTACAAACTTTACCTCTCAATTTTGCCTCACATATATATAAAATTTAAAAAGTGAGATGTTTAAGATAGTCTTAAATCTTGTAGTCACTAAGATTTATATGATGAATAGTATAGGCAATTACAACTTCTTTTTTTTGAAAAAAAAGTAGAAAAAGAAGTAGTGTGTAGTCAAATAAGACCCATAATGAGTTTTATTACAGAAGTTAAGTACATACGTGACCACGGTATGAATACACACACAAAGAGGAGAGATGACAACTACATTTGTGTGTAAGATGAAATGTCAGTTTGTTCTTAAATTTGCCCCAACACTAACCACCTTTGAAACCTACATGCCACACTGGGAATCAGAGCCCTCTCTACTGAAGTTCAGAATTCATTTGGCTAGCAGCCTCCCAAATTAAAACGATCCCTCTTAAGGAGCTGTAAAGTACTTAGATTTATGCAATTTTATCCACAAAGAAGAGCTAAGACTCCAGTTCTCAAGATCTTATCAATGGGTTGTCCTAAGCAGTAATGTAATGGACTGTTCCAGTAGTTCTTATTCCAATATTTTAGAAGTTACTGCACTCCAACTGCAAGCTTCTCTACCAAGTGAACAAATTAAGCTTCCATACACAAGAGTGAATGAGCACGGCAATGTACAGGAGCTGTCAACAAGTAAGTACTGTGCTTAAGTAGGCATTTAGCCTATAGTAACAGCAGCACTGTAGTTCAGAGTATCTACATCCCTAACTATCTAAAGTAAATGCACACTTTATTCAGAAAAAAGTATCATTATACCAAGCTACATCAGATAACTTTATTGCAGCTACCACTGTATTTCTGCTCTGCAGGGTATCAATTTGCTAAAAGCACATTTTATGTGGCCTTGGACTCAAAAAGCCACATATATGTGCTCTCCTTAGAAGAAATGTCTATGGAAGTGTACTCATTCAATTCCTATGGGCATCCCAGAGGTTGCCTCTGTGCAGGTGGGATGGTGAGCTTTCATTTGGAAGGAATGTATTCAGTATTGAGACACAGAATTCTCTACCAGTCCTGCACTAAATATACAACACCAGGCTAACACTGATGCAACATAGCATTAATACACTGCTGACCTTCGGAACGGCACAGAAAAAAATCTACTGCTCTGATGAGGACTTACTTTTGTTAGACTAAATTAGGTCAGGGAAAGACACAGTGCAACTTTAGCATGCTGCAGACATAGGAATACCATGAGCATGTTAAAGTCCTCTGTTATGTGCAGAGGCAAGAGGGAGAGGGAAATGAGACAGCAGGTGATATTTTGCCTTTCCACATTAGTCTGGGCTATAGATTACTTTCTTCCCACTGACGTAACTAGTGTCCGAGACACTAATAGTGGGGGTTCCACACAGACAATAGCTGATGCTGCACAGTCGCTATGGACTTTCTTATCCAGTCACTAGCAACCATTAGCTTAATATTTTAGAATCAGCTCAGATCTTGCCTATTCCTCATTCCCCTCCTGCTGCCTAGGAACTGTGAGAGGTGAGGGTAACTGATCACCGACAAAATTCAGCCCAGCAGTCTTTATGATCACGTAGGAAAAGAATGGAAATCCAGGTCAGGGCAAAACAAAAGCATACACCCTTCTCAGTTTAATGAGTGACAATTTAAGAGTCTTAAGCCTTGTAAGGTCGTAAAGAATAACAAGCCCTCTTGTTTCAAAACCTGCAAACAGCTGACCTTGATCACATGCTGGGGCAGTGCTCATCCTCATTGTTATCACAAAGTTGCATCTCACAGCTGTGGTGGACATTTGTGAAAGACAACGCTGTTGCAGAACGCAACTGTCGCTTTCTGAGGTCAAAGTGAAGCAAAGTTCAGATCCAGGTTAGTTGGATCCAAACTCAGTCACTTGCTGGCCACGAAGCTTCCAGTAACTTTGCAGTTGTTCTTTATATCTTCATACAACAACATATTGCTGATATATTCATTAATAAAATAGCTTGTGCAATATATTTGCATTAAAATCGATCTAGAGGTTGAGTTTCAGAAGAAAAGGCTTTGTTTTAGACAGATATAAGAATCAATTCTTTCAGCCCTAGTGAAATGCAACAGGACATCAGGGACACCACCAGCAGCACACTTAGGAATGGATGAGGTTATTACCCAAGCAGAAGAAACAGCTGACTATTTCAAACTCAAAGCTCCCCTACACGAAGATGACAAGCAAAAACAGTGGTGAGACAGAAGAGACTCAAACCACCTTGCTGCTCCAGAGGTTTGTGTTTAACCATACTATTCCAAAAGTGGAGTATATAATTATCCAGCAGACCAGAAAAAAGTACTTTGATATTGTCTGCAGTAAAACAGGTTTAGGTATTACCATAGATGGCTCCTTTTGCTAAGCAATTTATTTAGTTAAAACAGATGCAAACTGTGTGCTTAGATAAGAGTTGTTTGTTGTTCTAGAGATGGGGAAAACAATGCCCTTGCAAACTGGAAAGCTGCAGTAAAGCTGTAGCTATAGTTTCGGAGAACCAAGAATATAAGATTTTAAATGTGAGCACTGAAAAAAGATGCTCCAGGTATACCGAGGAAGTGCTGTAGAGTTTCGCCTCAGCTGGGCAGGCCTTATAGATAATCCTCCTAAAGCTGTGGTGTTTACAGGAGAGTTTAAGTGTTTCCAGGTATAGAAGCAACATCCAGTTCTTGAGCCTGTGCTCACTCCTGTTTACAGCAGAATCCTAAAAAGACTTGTGAATAAACTAATTGTGTTTCTCAGACAAGCATCGATAATTGAGGTTTTCAGATGAAGGTGTCAGACATGGATTAATAGTGTACTTAGAAGAATGATTAGTAATATTTGGTTAAGAAGTTACCAAGTGTAACTTGAATCAATTTTATCACACATAGGACAACAAAAAAGGATTAATAATATTTGTTTTCCCACTGTTTTAAAGCATTGTGTTCAAGTGATTGTAGCATCTAACAAGACGACTAGAAAATGCTGATGGACTCAAACATGGCCAATGCCTACAAAGGTAATTCAGAGCCCTTACTTCAGAACTTCCCCGTTCTCATTTGGAAAGCTAGTGCTATCTAGGGAGGAAGTCTATGCATGCTTGTGCTTTAGGCCACCTACGTAATAGAGACATCATTCATGCAGGAGCCAACAGCCTCAGAGATTGGATGTGAGAAGGTATAAGGAGTGTAAAACTGAGAATTATGACCTTGAAAAAAAGTGAGTAAGAAGTTTAAGAGTAAGCTGTGTTTCATTTTCACTTCCTCTTGGGAAACCAGGTGACAAAGCCAGCTTTCTGTAATTGGGAGCTCATTTGGATGTCATAAAAACAGGACTTAGCTCCTCCCATGTTATAAGCATATTTAGGGAACAATGAGGTAACAAAAGAAATGTCTATAAAATAAACGTCTACCCAATTGCAACATGCATTACAACACAAGTTCCAGGTATTGTTTTGGTAGGTACCTGCTACAGGTCTAGCAATGCAGAGCATAACACTGCAGAACATGGCTTGGGAAAAAGCAGAATATTCTAGTTACTAGTTTTACTTTGGGCAAAGGTACGGTTAGAACAACTTAAATAAGACAGGAATCCAAGGAAAGAAGCACCTTACTGTTAATTTGATTAATACCATTCTTTACAGAAGACATCCATGAACTAGCCTCACTCCTAACTATGAAGTCCCTAATTACAGCAATCTTCCCTATTAATGCTTAATATTTAAAATTAGCCTGTACTTAACATCTTGAACTGAAGATATGAGGTTAAATGTGGAACTGTAATACATCATCTGTCTTGCTCATAAGGAAATGGCTTATTTCTTTCATTTGAGATTTATTTGATCTATATCTCAGAGCTCTGGCATGTAGACACAAAACCAGAGAAGCTGAACAGTTGATGGCCGTCATGTCACCACCAACCTCCTTATTACTCCAGAGAAGTATGCACTTATCGGCACAATCAGCATAAGCAGAGCAAATTGGCACCATCCTTATTATTCTTCAGGTGACATTCTAAAGTGTGTTTCCTCATTTAAATTGTACCTTAATCTCAGACGCGCTTCCTTTAGGTTATGGTTCTTGAAATACAGTAACATTTGACCAATCCTAGAATACCAACATGTGAAATATGTTTGGCAAAACTGGGAAATTTTAGTAAAAATGGTACATGAACACTATGACTGAAGAGCTTGTGTAACTGGAAAACCATCAGAATAGACTGATCTTCAACCTAGTTTATAAAGTGCTTAAACTTAGCTTCTGTTTTAAGGATTACTGTTTGCCTTTTAGCTAATTTCTGTTTTCAACTCGTACTGAGTCATTTTTTCCATTACTGCAAGTTACTTTGTTTTTATTGGATGCTTTCAGTCTAAGCATGTTCAAGAACATCACAACTTCAGAACTATGGTTAAAGCAAGATAAAATTTGCTGAAATTAACAATTAAAATGAGCTTGAAGCAAGAGCTACAGCTCATCTACTTTAAAAAAAATTTGTAAAATACTTAAATACCAAAATACAAAATTTAACCCATTCCTTCTTTGTCATCACCTAACACATAGCAACATTCTATCACCTTTTGGATGGATTTTAGGGACCCAACATTTAGATATTTTTATCACCACAGATATTAACTTATACCATCCCAAATGCTAGCAGATAATCAACTGCGCAGTTTTAGATTATCTCTTTAGGATCTTGACTTTATAAAAATGAAAACCTAACAAAAACTACAGATTGTTGAAAGATCCTCCGCTTTGTCGCACTACAAAAAGTCTGAACAGCAAGACCGCATATTTGTTTCTTTAATAGCTATTGCATTAAATATCTGCATACACCATTACAAAAAAAACTTACAGTTTACAGGATCAGATAATTTCACATATGTGATAGCATTCCAGTTTTCAAAGAAAAAAAAACACGTTTAAAAGTTGGGAGTAAAATTGCCCTAAAGAAATTCTGAATAATTATTCTTACGCAACTAATCTAATTAAATTCATCAGGTAAGGAAAAAAAGCCAACACAAACCAAAAACTGAACAGCACAGGAACAGTGGACAATTATTTTTTTTTTGCCCCCAGTATTACTATAGTGCCCCTCAATTTGCAGGTACAGACACAAATGAAGTACAACCTACCTTTGACAGAACAGTTTAAGTAGTAAAAAATTTATTTTCCTTCAATGAGAAACTGACATTAAAACACAAGCTAGAGTAATTTTATGTATTTGATCGCATTCTTCCTCCCCAAACTTTAGATACATTTTCCACTGTGACGCACTGTAGAGCTGGAACAATGTCTTCAGAGGTCTCTACAGAGCCTTGCACAAGCGAAGCCACTCTTTCATTAGGAATTTCTGCTCAGTCTGTATGTCAGACCATGGGAGAAATGCTATTGAATACAGCAGTTACCACATAACTCCCTGTATTACTGTAACACCTAGGAGCTCGAGACACAGACCAGGATCTCCAGAAGAATCTATATCCACAGCTGTGGAGCAATTCAGGTTTTCTGGAAAAGGTTTCTGCTTCAATAGCCAAAAACCTGTCTGGGTGTAGCAAAAAAAAAGGAGTCCAAAAGAAAAAAAAGAAAAGAAAAAAAGAGCATTAGTTAGCACACCACCTGAAGTCCTGAACTCCACAAACAGTAGTGCTGAAGAACTATCCTGGGCACCTAAAATTCCTGCATCCGATTCTAAGAATGATTATTCAAAGCAGATAATCTAACCCATACTTTCATTAAAAAGAACTGTTCAAACTCATTTCTCATCAAACCAGTGCCCCTCACCTCTCACCTATTCACACATTTGTCACTTTTTTTAATTAAAACCCAATCTAAGGCATAGCTTGCAGCAGACTCTAGAAAGGTAATGCCAAGATAGCCTACATGCTAAATAAATATTCATTTACTAATACAGCACTGAAATTAAGAACTGCATTTTACATTGCTGCTTTGTGAACAAAGAATACTTTGCCATAACAAAGCTTGTTACTTACTTCTCACATTGAACCTTTTCTGTTCGGTATGTTGCCATTCCTCCACTCCACTAGTTTCTCTGCTTCCGATGTTATGCTTTTCAGCATAGAGCACTACAACTAAGACCACTTAAGATGAACACAACTTGTGTCCAGACTGACTTTGCAGTAGGTGGGAAGATCACCTATCTGCCAAAGAAATCAGCTCTTAGGTCCGGGAATAGGTTGAGCAAAGACATACCGCTTCTCAACAAACTGAAGCTCACATGCTTGCATTTAGACTGGAGAAACAGACTGAAGCTTGCATTCAGGAGAAAACTCCTTTCTTGGACTGACAGAAACAGGAAAGAGCATGTCCCAAGCTATCAAAGTCAGTGTAATACCAGACAGCATTCTAAACCTGTCTGATAAACGTACGTAGTTAAAGGAAGAGCAAAGATCATCTTAATCTTTCCAGTAACCTGGCGGGGGTGGTGGGGAAGAAAGGCCAACTAGACTACAGCAGGAAACAGAAGACTGTTTGGTATCCAACCGATCTAAGCACCCCGTCTCCATATATTCACTTGCCTTCCATGGCCAAAGCCACATCAATTAAAGACTTTTTTTGTTTTCCCCCTTTTAGAAGACGACAGCCCTCAGGCAAAGGTTAAGGTTAGGCAAGCATCTTCCATATACTGCAAGGGTAGAAGTAGCTCAGCCTTCCACTAAGGCACTCCAATAGCCAGCATCTAAAGCTACTTTATATACTTTAAATACAGCCTACCTCACATCAGAAAGGAGTACCATGTTCAGTGTCTACTCCATGAGAGTTTCACAACCAGGAAGGTTGTGAAACCTGAGCAGCTTCTTGTCTTCAAAGGCCCAGTAGAAGACTTTTGTTTTACTAAATAATTTTAAGCATGTCACAGCTCTACTTTGTCTTTCACCTTCTTAATGGTCCTCCAGAACAGCACCTTCCACCAAAAAGAATTTCTGGTCTGACCTGGCTATTGGGAAAGGATCCTAACCATTCTGCGTATGTATACCACTGTATTAGGTTTTTTTGCAGCCCCAGGGCGCAACGACAAGAGCCCTCTTTCTTAAAGGCAAGGTTTAAATATGGCTACCAGAACTGCAGTTTAAGGAGACCACATCATTTTTCTTCCAGTTTATGTAGGACCCTTGGGAACATGTTAGCAGAACTGCTTGGTAGTTTGCCTGCGTATATTTCCAGCTCTGCCTTTGCTTATGAGCCAGATTTTTGTCAAAAGCAAAACTTGAAGTAGTGCTAGTCACAAGCATCCATCAAAAGCCAAAACAGACAGCAAACTTTCACTCAAGACTGAAAATTTCTACATCAGTTAGATAACGGGTTTGTAAGTTTAAATAAGTAGTCCTCTGGGAACAGCACAGAACACTAGCAATAGTAGTGATACAATTTCACCCAAGGATGGAACAATAAACATCTAGGCAAGAACATTTATACTGAGCCACAGTGGAGGACAGATTCATGGAAGTGTGATTTATAATCATGTAGTTTCTGACTTCTACTTTTAATAGCCCTTTTAGTTTAGCAGTTCCACACCAACCTCTCAGAACGCAGGCAACCAGCCACTGCTGCATGCGTAGGAAAACACGCACACAAAGGTGTCAAACTATACTAGTTTCCTGCCATTCAGCCCGTAAAAGCTGATCAAATGCAAATTAACAATAACTCCCTGAAACAGCAGCCACAGGAGTAAGGGCTGGGGGAATAGCAAGAGCTTCTTGTTTTAGGGGAAGAAGCTAGGGAAGGTGAGGATTATGAAGAAAAGAATTTAAAAAAAAAAAACCAAAACAGCCCAACACTGGATATTAAGCAGTGTCCTCATACAAATACTTGTGGGCTTTACTGAAAAGATCTTTGAATCACAGGTTGAAAGCAAGTGGTAAATACTGGAATCAACTGTCATTTGGTTGTTGAACAGAAGAGCGAAGTTATGAATTTGCCTCAGTATTTGTCTCCTGGAATTCACAGCTGCTTGGCTCCAATTTCCATCTGCAAAATGAATAATTTCCATTTTAGGAGATCAGCTTGCAGGAGGTCAAAGCAATCTGGCTATCCTTGATTACACGTCATGGTTGGTTACATGCTGAAGGATCTGCTTGTGCCAGTACATGCACAAAATATAATCTAAGTTCATCAAAGCAAGTGGACTAGGACTTCATCAGCTGAGACAGCAGTTGCACTAAACTTTACTACTGAGATTCAGCTACTACTGGACAATTTAACGTCTGCTTCTAGCAGTTCTAGCTCTAGTGCTGAATAAAACTACAAATTCAATAATCCCATATCACAGTAATGGTGGGTAAGTATTTTGACTTTATGCATTCAAAGACTCCTCCTCTATCTTCAAATCCAGCAGCATGTACAACTCAACATATGCTTGCTGATTAGCAAGAGCAGAATGTGCATCCTTCCCTGCAGTCCTTCAGAAGAACTCAGAAAAAAAAGGATTACTGGCTTACGATACTTTGCGGAAGTACGAAGTGTTATAACTACCGGCATAATACAGGAAAGAATTATGACAATACAGAAAATTCATAATTCTTTCATTGTATGTGGTATGTATATTGGAGTCACGGGTTAAATCCAACACAAACATAGGTTAGAGAGGACAAAGTTAAAGCCTGCCAATTTGAACACTCTTCTAACAGAAAAGTTATTGCTGACATACTTGCTTGAATTCCCAAGCTCAAAAAGAATGTAGAAGTTTATTGCATCAAAGACGCAGAGACATAATTAAAATCAAAATTTTAACTATTTGTTTTACAGCTGAAGAGTGCTGTCAACCAGCTAAGCTACCTGTACTGTTTGGTAATCAAAGCTGCCAAAGCACTAGTAAAACCAGTATGAAGACCTAGTAATAATATGGAGATATTACAGGTTAATCACATCACTACTATACACCTGAAGGTTCTAGAGCACACCTGCCTATTCAACCCTGAACTTCAGGACTGCCACAAAAGTCAACAAACTATATGGCATGGAAACAACTCCTCCTAATAGCTACAAAGAAAAACTCATCCACATGTTAAGAATTATTAATCATAAATGTAGTTTACACTTGAAGTGGTAGGGGACAAAAAATATATACACTTAACACCATAACCATCACATCAGCCTGTTTTAAAAATACACTACCATCCTCTGGGCTAGAAATGAAAAGTTCTTTAAGTAGAATAGACAGATCATAAATTCAGACCTCCCACCTCCAAATACTTTTAAAACCAGGCAAACAATCAAAACCACTGAGTTTACTCTTACCTATAACCTCTTGATACTTGCTGAGAAAGGAAATCTAGTTTCATTGCAAAAATAGAACTTTTCTTCTCCAAGTTGCTTATAACTGCAGCATCTTCTGCACAAGTTTCAGTGAGCTTTACTTCATATTGCAACTCCTACAGCCTTTCCCATGACCAGTCCAATCTGACATCTTGCACTCACTGGTTCAGCGAGAGGCAGCACTTCCCTTTGATTCTTGCTTTTGTGGACATTAGATGTGACAGAGCCAAAGGGATAAACTTCCTGACAAGTCAAAAGCCTCAGGTTTAGCAGGCCTCAGAATACACAATCGCATACAAGATGGCAAAGTAGCCAGAACTACTGGCTCAACTGCAGAAACGCACGCCTTGCTGGCTAAAGAGAGGATTCTCTTGGTATGATGGACCAGTCCATTTAGCCAGTAACTTGCTGCCTAATTGAACTTTGCAGTTTAGACACTGTGCCAACCTGAAGATGTAATTTTACAAGTTAAGTGCTGTTCTCATCCCCTCCACCCCCGCAAAGCAGATGGGGCAGACAAATTGCCTTTCCCTAGATACTCCTTCTAGCAGGCCCCCAACACTCTGCTACTCACCCTTCATACATCAGCATAATCTCATAAGCAGCAACTTCCTTTCATTCAACATACTCTTCTAAATTGGCAACAGCATTATTGTTGTATGACTAAAGTGTTCCAGGGAAGGACAAAGTTTTACTTTCTTCTAAGAGACTGAAAACTTCTTGTAGTATTCACTAGAGTGGTTAGTAATTTTTTTTCCAAGCACTGTGTTATTACAGAGTCAGGTTCCACCAACTGATAAAACCCAGCCAATGAAGTATCTGGAACTTTTAAGTCTTATAGTCAGAAATCAAGACAATTGCAGAAAGCCCACATACCACATTATGCCTAAAGCGGGCAAATTATCTGCATCTTAACATAAGAATTTAAGAAATTCTTCACACGGAGATTAAAAAAGTAAATAGCCTAACAGTCTCATCAATATTCCCAGTGAATCAACACTCACTGGAAGCGCCAGAAACATTTCTCAATCTACACACCAAGACTGACAAAAGCAAGATTTCATGTAAAATCTTTGGTTCACATAATTGGCTTTACAGGAACAACTCCTCTGATTCTGCTACTCCTTGCGTTAAGCAGAGTCAAAACATTCCAGAGAGAGAAATTTATAGTGCAATCATGAGTTTGGGGGGATGGAGTGCCATCTCAGGTATCCTCATGAGGTCAAGAGGAGCTAAAATGTAAATATTCTGTGTCTGAATGGTTGTTGATATTACCAAAGAAAGGACAGATCCTTATCGGAGGAAGAAATCAAAATGGGGCACGTGCTGGGCTTCCATAAGCATCAGCACCTTGTTTAGCGCTCTACAGATGCGGAGGTGAAGTCAGAGCCTGCTTTTGTAACTCTAAAAGCACAAATAACTAGCCAGTGATGCTTATTTTATCAAAAGTTACAAGGCACAAGAATTCGATTGCCAGGATCAAGTTTCTGTAACACAAGCAGAGCAAGGAGACAGGATGACAGAAAAAGAGAAAAAGAGACAAGTGACCTGGATTAAAACAAAAAAATTCCCAACTCTGTCACTGTTCTATCTTATGATCAGGGGAATATAATATGGGTGTCAAGAATCTGACAGCTACCAAAGACAGGTACAGACTGTATTGATAAAAAAGTTAGCGCTGTCATTCCTAGTTAAGTGACACTCCTTAGTTCTACAGCCCACCACATGAGCTCAACTGCCAAACCTCTGAAGCCAGATTTTAAAATATCTTTGTTTTCAAAATTGAAGGCTCTGGCTGAAGGTGTAAATAGTTTTAATACCCAAGTAATATTTATAGTTTAAACTGCAATAAAGCAATCCAAATCAGTTGACTTAGGCTGTTACTTGTTTACCTCCCAACTATTAATAGAATGCAAAGCACGTTATCAAATACATTATCAGCAGTGGAACATGACAAAACAAAATGAAGAGGAAAAAACACAAAGAAAATTTTCCCATATTTAAGTCATTTAACATAACTATAGAAAATAGTATTAGATAATTACAGAGAAGAATTGAAAAGTGCTTGAAATCCTAGAAGAACGAAATTAAGACAGAAAAGCCTTAGCGCTTGTTATTATACATGCAGGTAAGCCAACAGCTGCCGAGATACAAAGTCCCCAGAGGATCTCAAAAAGGGGGAAGTCATACATCAGCTCTTCAAGCAAACACTTGACTCATATCTCCGTGTAGTTGATGATAAACTATGTGACTGAAGAAACTATGGCTCTGATGTCAACAAGACTCCTTAATAGAAAGTTACTTTTAAGTGCTCTTTGATCTTTTATTGGAATCCCTATAGCTTGCACACATTCAGCTTTTCCTGATACTTTTTATTTATACGCTGTATTTTGAAGAAACCTAAATGGGAAAATTTCTTTATAAGACTACTGTTATATAAGTTTTTCTATGTCAGAATTTTCTTGATTTCATGTTTTAATCCAGCTTATACACCTGACATGACAGGTCACTTACTCTAAAAAAGAATACCAAACAATAGCATCAGCAGCTTTTAAAATCCACTGTCTTACTAATCAATTATTTTGTTTTAGTAGGCTTGTCTGGCTTTTGTAAAGTTTTTATAAGTCAAACTGAAGGTCACACCCAACAGCTGACCTTCCCTCAGCAACTGCTCCATACACTTCCAGAAAAACTCCTCCATTTCTATGTTCCTTGTGCCTGAGAATTTGCTAACGATTAGGCTCCAGAAAGCCATGGTAACTTGTTCACAGGTACAGCAATTCTCGCATGGGTAGGCTTCTTGCAGCAAAAATAGATGACAGCTCCAGGCACATTTAAATTGATTTTAATCCCTCACAAACATGTCATCCAGTCAATCCATCTGCTACATTAAAATACAGAACTTCACCCAATGCAGTGTGCCCTCCTCATTTTGAATTGTGTGTACATTTGTTCTTTCCTCTGTTGCACTGAACGTGGAGATAAGCATTGTCTTGGGGTACTGTACCATTCCTGTCTTGGCGACAGGATGGGTAATTATGCTAGAAGCAAGAAAAAAATTGAAGTCACTAAATAGTTAACAGTAGGCTTATCTGAATTTCAATAGGAAATCCATAATTGCAGACAGAAATTGGGAAGTTCTGAAAAGAAGATAACGGCACTTTGTATCAGGAAGTGGCAATTAGTATAGGATTCTAGACAGGGCACTTCTCAAACTGGACAAACTACGTTCATGCGTAGAAATCTCCATTGGTAGATACGAAAAAAGGCAACTCCTTAAGTGACAGTTATAGGGCTCCAGTTATCCTACCAAGTATAACCAGGTACTGAATGTTGTAGCTGCTACTTAGGTTTCATGTTTACACAATCTTTATGAATTGCGAACTGAAAACGCTGATTAAGAAAAAAATCCCAAAACTCAATAGTTGTTTTACTGAAGAACTGTATTCAACTGTACTCCAAACCATATTAAATATTTGTGCTAGTCTTTAATAAAACTTGTTCAGAATGATAGTTTTTCTTGAAGGGAGAAGGGAAATGGCATGTTTGAACATGAAGTTCTTATTGAAGGCAATGTGACATTCAAATACTTTGGGGAAGCCTCTAGCCTTAAACAAGACCAAAACCAACAAACCAAACCTGAATACTAGCTAATCTGTAACTAGCAAGAACATAAATTAAACAGTCCTTCTCAAGCATGCTAAGACAGTACCATAGAATCACCTGGCACTTCAAGCCTAGGATGTATGTTTCTCCAGAGAGAACTTCCATCATCTCTGGTACACTCCGTCCTAGCAACATAGCATAGTTTTGCTTTTCTAGGAACTGTGAGGAGAAGCACTGTTTAAGAATTTAGATACACTGAACGGGCACCAGCAACTCAGATTTTTATTATAAATATAACATAGTAGCTCAAGCTGCCACAAAAGAATTACATTCTTCTACATAAAGACAAAGGGATAGCTAAATGGAAATGGGACTTTCCTCACAATGACATAAATACTTTCTCTTGCACATTTGCCTTCATAAAGAGGGAAGAGTTACATTTGAGATGCTCGTACTACTCGTACTAAGAGGTAGAAGTAATCTACCACATCATCACGTAAACTGAGTATCTCACACTAAATATTTTCCCCAATTAATGGTACTCAACTACATACAATTATCACCATATGAAGCTCAGTCTCCTCTACGAGGAGAGAAAGGAAAAAACGCCTAGTCCGCATTTAGCTTTTTTTAAAGTAACCTCATCATAAGATGGCATTGTCTTTAACATTTCTTAGGCACTAGAACAGCACATGCATCCCTAACTCAACAGCCTTATGAAATAAGATTATCATTGCTATTCATTAGTGCAAAGCTAGCCCATTAGCAAGGAATTAGTCAGGAATTACTAGTTTTAAGTGAAGGATAACTACATGCAGTACTAGGATAATCTAATTCAAGAACAACTCTCTAGAGGAAATCAGGGAAAGGATAAAATCCCCACACACCTCTCCTCCTACCTTCAGAAAAGCAAGTAATCCCTCTTTTAATCAAGAATTCCAATATACAAGCAGCCAGAGGTTGCCTGTGTTTCCACACCTCACATCAGTATCTACAGTTGCATCCAGCACAGCCATGTGTTGCCAAAGCACAAGTTTCTGAAAACAGCCTCTTCCTGGATCCCAGCTGCAGCTCCTCTCAGATCTTTCTTTTCACAAGCTATTACAATCTATAAATTAATTGAGGCACCATTCCCCTCCCCACCCCACCCCCAGTTTTACATTCATAATGTTTATACCTGGAGCTATTTGTGTACCAGAATGGAAACACTTATTCTTATTCTAGAAGCAGGAAGTGCAGCATTTCCAGTAGCGTTTTATTTACAGAAAATTTTTTAACAAACAGTAGAGAAAATCCAAATGTTACTTGAGCTTGCAAATGCAGACCTAGAATTATAATCAACATTTTTTTACTATATTATGAAGTACAACATCCTCTCCAATTGCTGAGAAAACAACTGGAAAAGAGCTCACTGGCCCCAACATCTCATTACATGGGTCAGTAACTGATAAAACACTTTCACAAAATATGCAGTATGCCTTCTGGCATTCAGACTAAGTTGTCTTGTATTTTCCTTTGAACTAGTAGGTTTTAAACCACCAATGCTATATTCACCTACAGCTATAGGTAAGACTTGTTTATACAGTAACTTCATGAGTTTTCATTGAAGTCACGTGTGACAGATGAGACCAAAGCCAGGTATACTGTGGATAAGGTATGACACTGCAAATTGCAGGTAAAAATATGAAGAAGTTATTTCCCAGAAAACCAAGTTTGAGGGCAGCTCAACCAAAGCACAGGGCAATCGTATACCTGTCATTGGCTTCCTTCAATATTTTACAAGTATATTACAAGTGTTAAGCACAAGAGACACTAGATCTGTTAAGTTACTCCTTCACAGAGATGGGGGGAAGTGGTTGCTCTTACTGAGCACACAAACACTCCATAAGCACCGTGACATACAAGTATTAGCATTCAATACCACCGTTACACACATAAAAGCATAGCTGTACAGAGACAAAATGCCAAGTATCTGGCTAGGTTGTCTGCAAGCCAGCAGAAAATGAGTGACTAGAAAGCCATGTCCAGAGAGATTCACAAACAAAATCCCACTGACAACCACACTGTCAGTGCAACCCACCCTCTCTGCTCTGCTCAGAAGCCAAGAAATTGATGTTGCGCAAAAATTCTTACAAAGATGAAGTGTAAAACTTTTATTTCCCATTGAGTAGGAGACAAAGTGCATACAACTCCTGAAAAAAAAAAGTTATCATTAGGACCTAAAAGAATTCAAGTTGCAGTAGTTGAACAAAATAAAAGTGGTAGCAAATTGTGAAGTATGGGAAGCTTTCTAAAAAACACTGTTTTATATGGTTTGATAGAAATAAGATTATTGCTTAACAGCAGGAGACCAAATTTGGCCCACAGGCACAATGCTGTCACCCCAATCTTCACTTTCCACTTTGATTAAAACCTAGGGCAATTCATTTTTGCCCAAGTTCGCAGCAAGTTCAGCACCATGCTGGATTGACCTGAAAACATTTCCAAAGAAGAGGTTAGTAAAACAAGCTTAAGAGTTGTTGACTTTTTGTAACTATATTAAAAAATAACTTAATGCTGAAACAACAATAAGCAGGGTTAGTTACATTTTATAGAACACAGGGAAGGTAGTCAAAATTAAGACTGATCAAGGAGATAATACCAATAGCTTTGGATTGTTTCATCTCTGGGATGGGGGGGGCACACTTTTAGAAAACTATCGTTGATTTCATTAAGATTATTCACTTAATTAAGCCTGCTCATTCAAGCAGAATTGCATACATTCATGAACATACTGCAAGCAAGAACGCTTTTGTTAAAACATGGGATGGCACGCTTTGCAGCTTTAAAGTAACAAATTTTCCACTTCAGTAACAGAAGCATAGGTTTTCAATCAAGAATGCTGTAGCAAATTTCAGGACATTAGTAAGCCAAAAGTTTCAAAGCCAGAAGTCCAAGAAGGTATTTTGGTTTCAGAAGGGGCCCACAAGGATCCCGGATTTGACAGAGGAACACAGCTTTCCAGTGAAAGCTTCATCCAAGTTAAGAGTTTCTGAAGGTAGCACTGACCACAGACATACACCAGTGTCCATACTTGACAGCTGTGTTCACCTGTGTTACCAGATGAAGATATTATTTTGCCTTAAACAAATACTCAAGTGTGAAATTTTAAGGAAAAATACTGTCAGCTAAGTTCATCCTGTAAGTTTGAAGCAGAACTATGAACAAACAGGTTTCATGTTGCTAACGTTCACCTTCGTCAATCTGTGAAAGAACCAAAAAAATAATAGGAAAATGAAATTCGCATGAGAAATGGCATGTACATATTTCAGATCCACAACACAAGGCCAAGACTTGCACGTAATCCCCTGAAGTAGAAACCTCAAATACTCAAGTATGTATATAGAAAATACTTTGGTGACTCTTCTAGCTTTGCTATCAGGATGGTAAAACAGCAACAGCAAAACTAAATACCCCAAAAACTAAAACTTGCGTAGTAATCACCACTGGCTGGCTAACTGATCCTGTCAAAGCAAGCCGTCACAGTTTGAACTCAAGACCACGAACTATAATCATAACACAGGAAAATAAATCAAAGGATTTTTCAGACCGATTGTTAAAAAAAATAAATCAGTGAGACTTGGCCCCTGACAGAATGTTTAAAGCTGCAACCATTTCTAACAAACACAGCTTACAGATATTTAGTATCAAAACAGGTTATGAGCCAGCTAAAGTGAAATTCAGAAGTTACAGTAGCAATACTGTAATACAGCTATACAGCAGTGGTATAACAACTATTTACTTGCAGGCTTGAAGACAAGCCTACTTCTGTACGTAGGCCCAAAATGAGGTAGCATTTGCACATCAAGTTTTTTCAAGTGTTTCACCCCTTTCTTAAAGCCAACTCCACTCCTCACTGTTTAACAGACCTTTAGAAGCCATTAGTCTAAGAAACAGATTGTAAATGCAGTAAGTGCTAACACCACTCAGGCATAAATGGGAAACAGTCTTGTTCAAAGACTTCTTCATATTGCTCTAATTTTGGTTTTGTGAATGAGTCGTCAAAGGTTCAGTGTTTTCAGGATAAGCACAGTGGCTGATTCAGTGTTCTCAAAAAACAACTGAAACAGAAGAGCTGGGTACCAGGTCTTGTCAAAAACAAGCATTAACGAAAATAGTCCAGAAATGCTTCTCCCCTACCCTCCCTCCAAGTACCCTGATTATCTTTTGCCTTCTTGTTTTATCCTTACAGTCTTGAAATTACTAGAAAGGAAACAGCTGAGGAATGCTGCCACTCTCATGCCATGCTTTCCATTGACTGTCATTTCAGGAATGCATATAGGAAAGTAAAGCAGCTTGGAATGTCTCCACCCATCCAGCAGCATCAGAAGCTGCCCAGCTCGCTGACAGCTCCACTGCCTTGCAGCTGCATTCCAGTTTGCATTTTTACAGTGGCCCAGATCAATGAAGAAAGATATATTGTTAAGCACCGATATAACATTTCTTAGGTAAATGTCCTCATACGCTGCGTGTCCTATACGCATATACTCTATATTGATACTACGGTATGGCAGTAACAAGGCATAACCAATTTCTTGGTTGCAAGAGCCCCAGAAGGGTGTACTCATGCTACAGTTGTCCAAAACTACCACCGCATTCCTTTCAGAGCATATTAGTCTAACTCTAACCCGTCTGAACGTATTCTTGGATAAAATTTAAGTACTTGCTAGAACACACGCATGTTCCTCAATTCCACATCCTGTCAGCCCAGCCTCAGGAGTCACAATTACACAGAAAGACGCAAGCAATTTGCTCGGCTGTCAACTTTTTAGACAATTTCAGTAAGTGTTGTACTACCCCAAGTAACAACTTTGAGAAAGAGAGCAAGTGGGAGTACGAGCAAAGGGATAAACAAGTAAAGAACAGGGCAAGAGCCTGTAAAACCATTGTTCCAACTAAAATTTAGCACATACTCTTAAGCTTGGAATACAGGCCCTCAGTTAGAAGACCTAAGTTGTATCTTTACTAATGATTTATACTGACTGCTTCTATCTCCTAGCCTCAGATTTAGCTAATAAACGGGAATTTGGTAAGAAATAATGTTCTTGCTACAACAATGCCAAGATCAGAAAGGCCTCAAATCAAACACCTTCACATCAGTTTTATTCATACATACAAGAGCACATCCCGTCTACCTCTTACAAGGTCCTTTCGATGATTTATCCTGAAAAAGCGTTCTAACAATACCAAGAATATGCCAGAATACATAGAAAACCATAGCTAAAGCTTTAACATAAAAGCAGCACTAATGCTACCGCGAAATTCATAGCTATAGTCCATCAGAAACTGTCTCTGAACATTAGCTTCAGTGAATACTAAAGTTCTACCAGCTGAATTCATCCTTACATTGAAGGTAGGACCCTTCCTCCATGACTAGGTAAGTTTAAGAAATCTGTCAATTGCACTAACACAGAAACTGGCTTTAGATACTTAAAATAATTACTATATGCTAGAATTCACTTGGGTTGTTCTATTTGTGCACCAGGAATATCCGTAGCAATGAAAACTGCTGTGTAACCAGACAGAGAAATCCCAGGTTCAAACTTGACAGACGATGAAGAGGCCAAGGGACACTTGGAGATAGTAAATGTAAGAAGGCGAAAAGATCGTTACTTGTTTCTTTTATAAAACACCAAGCAGAACACAATTCTCTTGAATGCAACATTTGAATTTCCAGTATTAAATTTAAGGTATATTATAAAGAATCACATCTTTTATTCCTCTTGCCTCTATTTCAAAGGGTAAGAAAAATAAATAATCTTAGATAACAAGATCAGTAGGAAGTTAACAAGTATTTATTGTAAAATCTGAACCTAGCTACTGTAACTACGGACAGAAAGATCTGTGGCCCACACAAGAACCAACTCCTATTACAAAGAGGATTTTAAACAAAAATGTCTCTGTAGTCTAATTACCAAGTGAAGTCAATGAACATTACACTTATTTCAGGACTCATTTTCTCTGTGCTTTGTTATACAGATAGGGAATTAAAAAAAATAATTTAAAAACTCAGAATAACACATTACAAGCTAAGCAAATGACTCCAAAATTTGCAGCTGTGTATTATCTACACATTATCTACAATGAGATTATTAGAGGGTTCGGTGGATGGGAGGTTGTTTCCCCTCCAAACACTGAGATTCAGGCATCAGGTTCATAACTGAGTACAAACCTTTCTTACAAAAGGAAGTCCTCTTGACAGTCTTGAAAAATTAACAGGTTTACCATACACACCAGTATTTTCACTCTCCAAACGAGGCAGGGCAGAAGTCATACCTAGGAGGTTATTGAGACAGCTCTGAGCTATTTCCATACCTTCCTTACCCTTGGCTGTTGGGTGCCGCTGCTATGATGCAAACACCCTAGAGATTTAAGACTGCAGCAACCTGTTCTTTGCTCTTATGACTTCACATGCTCCGCATGCTGTGGCCGCAGCTCAAATACATGACCTGTGCTATCATTCGTCAAAAAGGATCTAGACAGTGCAGCCTTAATGACCTCTATCAAGTCTTAAGGCAAAGGGATCTGGTGCTGGTAGATTTTATGTCCCTTTTTCATCACTCCTTTCTGTTTGAAAGGATGTCGTAACGAGAACGATAGTCGATGCCAACTGTAACGATACACTTTACCATATCAGGTACTATGAACATGCCACCAGGAGTCCTTACAGAATTTTTCACATAAACTATTGCAGAAACTCCCACAAAGAAGATACTTCTTATCCAAAAAATAAATCCCATAGAGCCCACAGGAAATATTAAGACAGCAGTAGCTGTCCTTAATCAGTCAGAAAGAATAAGCGTTCAGTGAAACACACTTGTGAAGAATTTCTCAGCATCCTAATTACTACTGAGGGATCAATGCAGCAGACTCCTACAGCAGTGGCATCAAATCAAAATTTCTATTTAACACTGCATACCGCTATGCCAGCAAACTCATACATAACTATAAACTGGGTAAAATTACTGGGTAAAACAGTCTCACCTTCACATTCAGTTGCAGAAAAACATGAAAATAAAGAAAACATTTGCAAAATATTTAACAAGAAAATATTTGTAACAGAGAGTGCACCTTTGGGGAACTTTGCTTAATTTAACTGTAGTTGCCCTGGACACAAAAGAGCACAAATCCTTTGTTAAGGATAAGGAGCCTCTCTTGCTGTTCGGCTTTCACCAATGACAACACCTACAATATTCAACTATCCCCATGTACAAAGAGTCAAGACAATTGCCCTTATCTTACCTCCAAAGCAATACCCTCCCCAGGAAGAAGCAAGATCAAGACAGCAGGACGTGGTCCTTTCATGCTATGTGGTCAAATTACGCCGTAGCCCCCACCTTCCTCACCCAGAGAGAATAAGGCCAAAAAACAGGTTACCAACTCTTAAGTCTGAGCAGCCTCAAAGAAAAAGGGCAGTCAAAAAGCAGGCTGCATAAATTGTCATACCTAACCACAGACTAATCTCAGCTGCCTCCTTTATCAGGAGTGTGCAGGTACTCCACAGCACACACCCCGTGCTCCCAGGGGAGCAGCATGCACAGGAAATTCAGCCTTCCAGGAAACTGGACACATCACAGTCCCTCCCCACCACATGCAGCCTTCTCACGGTGCTGCCCAGAAAGGGTGGGCTCCTCTTTCCTGTAAAAAGATCTGTGTAACTTTTAGACAAACTACTTTCAGTAACTTAAGCAATAAATTCCAGTCAGAGCTAGTGAACCAAGTCCTCTTTCATGGAGGGCAAGAAAAGAGAGTAAGAGAGAGTCCAAGCTCTGAGGAGGGATAGGTGCTTAGTTTTCAGGATGATAGAACCTACTCCCACTCCAAATAAATATGCCTGCCCTAGAAGGGACCAGGTTTTATTGAAAACAGTATATATTCTCTTCTTCACGTTATTTCAGAATATGCCACTTTCCCCCCCCACTCTGCAGAAACTATTAATCTGTGAGGTCACAGCTCACCTTCGGCGTTTGTTTTTCTCTCAAGTTCTCCTTACATTCAATTGTTAGGGCAGATTAGAAAAGTTGCACTATCTGTAAGTTGGATCTCGTCCTGCGAGGCAACTGTCTAGAAACACATTATTTAAAAACAACCAACTTCAGCCTCCACTAGATAATGGAACAGACATCTGATTGTAAATTTAAGGTTTAATTTAAAAGTAAGTTTTCTCGTCTTACAGACAAATACGTATGTATATAAGGCAGGATATTGCAACAGAATACATCGCACCCGGCTGCAATATCCTACGCTGCATATCTCTCCCACAGAGAGAAAAATGGCATACACAGTTTTGTCCTTTGTGCTGAAGGCCTAACCTGAACATACGCTAAAACAAGTTCTTAAAGAGAATGACATTGGAAGTCAATATTACATACAGGAATAATAAGCATCATCCAATAACAATTTTTCCCCTTTTGCAAGATTTGAAACTCAAATTCAATTAACACGTCCTCTGATATGATGCACTCAAGCCCACTCATTGGCAGCATCAAGAGATGAATAAAGTATCTGCATATATACTCCCTCCCCCCCGCCCCCT
>VZSF01010043.1:1843760-1940461 GCA_013398295.1 Chionis minor
CCCCTGCCCCGCCGGGGCGGAAGTCCCCGGTCACCGCAGGGTCCAGGGGCGGCCGGTGGCGCGGGCACGGCGCAGGCGCGGCACGGCACCCGCTGCCCGCCCGGGCCTGGCCTCGGGGGCGGCCGGGCCACCGGCCTCCTGCCGTTGCGGCCTGGGTCTGCCGTCAAGGCTGGAGAAACGCGCTCGGGGAACAGTGAGGGCCTTGCCGGTAACGCGGCCATCCCCAAAGGGTGACTGGAGACCTGCGTTTCCAGAACGAAGTGTGTGGGGAGAGGGAACTGCACGGTTTAATGGGGTTTCGGCCTTCAACCCAAAAGCCTTCGGGCGTGCGGCTCTCGGGGCCTTCTGCGGGGGGAACTACGGGGCTTCTCCACCTCCACGGGGCAGCTTCGTTAAAGGTGCCGCTGTCCCCATCAGCCACCTCTGCCCCACGTGCAACAGCATCAACGTCTGCCCGCCAGCCGGGCAGCCCCAGCCGCTTGGAGGAAAGAAACGGGGTGACTTAGCAAGGATCCCCTCTTTTGGGAGGCTGGACATGTCAGTGTCGGGGCAGCTTGCTGTACAAAAGCACCACCTCCCTCTTGCCCTGATACTTCTGCGTGGCAGAGCACAAATCCCTGTGCTTGTTGTCCATTTTACTTAAAGTTCACTGCCGTTGTCAGAAAACCTGAGGTAGCGCATCCATCTTTTCTGCTGGGAGAAACCTAGTAGTTACAAATGCATACAGCATTTGAAGATACAAGACTAAAATGCATTCATTCGGAGTTGTGACTTCTAGGAACCAAGCTATTGTATATAGTAATTTTTTCTCCCTACATAACATGTTTTCTTTAGCTAAAAACAATATGTATTTTGTTTTAAATGGAATCGTCTCGGGGGATAAATGTGGTTTTAAATTTACCGGAAAAAAAGTTTTATTTTCAACTAATTATAGGAATCAAAGTATAGTTTGAGAGGGTCACCAAACCTCATCCACTTCAAATTTTGCATGGTTTGTTCTTTGCTAATTACAATGTCTCTTTCTTACGGTGGGCAGTCTCACAGCCTATTCAGGCTTCTTATTTCCATTTTTATTGATAAAAATGTCAGTGGCATTTCACAAGAAGTAGTAGTCGTAAGGTACCTGCAGCAACATGTTGTTCTTTATGTCTTTCAGAACAGAATCTCATCTGGGGCTATTTGCATAGTATCCATCAAGTTCAGTCATACAGCAATGCACGAGATCCAATGCAGTGACAATGGGCACTCGCAATATGGCTGTGAACAAAAGGTGACATCTTGTAGTCAAGACGAAAGATCTGCTATGTAAGTAGGTGGACAAACGATTACCCAGCCCTTAATTTATACATTCCCATTGACAGCTCATGTGACTATCCAGAGTTACGGTTTAGGGTCCTGGGTTTGAAAGTATATGGCTGGCTGTGTAATTCACTTCAGAAGCAGTCTTTGCAGTGTTTATTACTCACAGGGGTGATTGCGTTGTGCTTTGGCACAGTGCTGGTACCATCGGCCCGGTATGGACAGCTGCCAGCCCGGAGCTTGGCTGCATCAATTGACTCAGGTCTAAGGAAGCAATTTGTGCAGGCTCCAGCCGCCTGCTGTGGTCATGTCCTTGTGGGCAAACTTCCGTGGGGACAGACTCTCAATCCAGTGCCATTTCCTAAGGAGCTGAAAACTACAGCCCAGAAAATAACCCAAGAAAAAGCCGAGTCCTCCTTCCCCAGATGTCCCTGTTACTTTACATGTACACGCTCCCCCACCTCCAAAGCACACTGCTTCTCTTTTTCCTTCACTCACTTGACTGGCTGAAAATTCGACTCTTCAGAGAAACCATATAGCTGAAGAATGTAATACACCGATTTCAGCAAGCAATATTTAAATCAAGTCCTTTATTGCAAAATAATTCTAGACAAATTGATAGGCACTCACTCAAAATGGCCTCTCTGAGCAATTTCATTGTCATGGAGCATTTTTTTAGGTTGCCATCAGGAGAGGCGACCAGTCCCCTCTTCTTTGACTTCATTCCATTAGCTCAGCTTTTTCTTTCTGGTCATGGATCCTCCTTTAATTCCTTCAGCTCACTATCCTTGGGTTGCTAGCAAAATGCAGAGGTTCTCCAGCTCAGAAAGCACGTCTCTTTTTGGTTTTAAGTATCTTACAGTCTGGTTTTGAAGACCAGATCTAACACCTTCCTTTTGTTCCTTTCTCCAGGGCATTTTTCATTGATTCAGCTCCAGCTTCTCAGAGAACTTTGGCAAATATCTTTCCGTACTCTGCAGCTATTTGTATGTTCTACATTCATGGCATTATTTTTCTGTGACTTTTTATTTTCATTTTTTTTGAGTTGCACCTCATTTGGGAGTTATGTTTGAAGGTTTTTATAGACCCCACAGGCAACATATAATTCATTCATGTGCAGCCAGCTGAAATTCAGTTATTCCATATATATATGGGGTATATATGCCTTTCCCAGATAGCTATGTGCTCTGCAGTAAGTTATATGTGGTCCTCGAATGTGATCTAGCAAAGCATATGGTCTTCCTTAAGCATAAGGTAGAGTTGTCATTCATGTAAACTGGTTAATCTCTGCAATTGTTCACATTTTTGGTATTCAACAAAATTCAGAACAAGAAGGGAATAACGATAAGAGGAATGATAATAGTAACAACGACAATAATAATAATAATGTCTTAATGCTTGCTTTAAATTTCCATATTTTTCTATCTCATATATCACATAAAAGTTTATTTCAGTAGCAAATGCATACTAGGCCATATTCTTTACTCCATCCTACCAGTTTGTTGTAATTTGATTTCATTGTAAAATCAGTGTAGCTCAGAGGAGATGAGACCATCTATGGCTTCTAATCCAGTACTAATTGAGATAAACATATACAATTGCCAATCATATTTGCTGCAGAAATCTGATGATCTTTTCCAGTTACCTACCTAAGCATGGAGAGTGAAATTCATCTGTGCAGAGGCTTAGAACAAAGCCCATATATTAAAGCTCACTTTGAAGACCATATTGAAAGTGAGTATAAAATTTGTCCTGAAACGGTTATTGCTGCAACACAATATCACAAGATTGAATTAGATAACTGCCTACGTGTGCATGTGTGTTTACACTAATAACAGTATGTTAACAAGAGACACTTACCGTTTTAGGTATCTGATGTGTGCAACTTAAGGACACGCTAAGTAGACCTAGTTTTATCAGGTTGTTTTGATACATCTCTACCAGACTACTCAACACATTAGGTGTGCTGTAAAATCCTTTGTGTGTGTACACATAGCACTAAAGGTGTTTGGATACCTAGTTTTCTGCATACAAATACTAGTGCTGAATTCAGAAGGACTACTTTTCTCTAGAGATAACCACGTAAACATTTGCAGAGATAGCATCTATGCATGTATGTATTTTCGGTTAATTTAATGGGAGGCTTCAAGTGATCAATAAAACGATTTAACAATGAGATTGTTATCAGTGTGCTTTCTGGGTTTCCATTTTTTCTTAAAAGCATTACAACCATTGTTCAGAGCTATTTCACGCAGGCTTCTGGACCACAGAAGTACACAGATGAAGCTTTTGCACTACCCAAAATAGTCAGCTTCTGGGATGTAGAATTTTTGTTCTGACCTCCTAGGGATAATTGTTGTTTTGTCTTTCATCTTGAACAGCAACAGACACAGTGTGGCTTCTAAAAATTTTGTCCTAACATTTTTCTCTCCCCGGTGAAGAAAACTAATATATCAAAGTTAATTTTGTCAACTCCAGCTCTGGGAAAAATGGATAGTTTGAAGAGAGAGTGACAAATACCACATATATTGACATAAAACATTCTAATAAATCTTCCAGATTTTTATAAAAGTCATGGGTTTTAAAAGGAGAGATGGAATAAGAAAATACAGAAGCTTTTTTTCATTATGAAAAGGCCATGACAGAGATGCTTATCTAAAGAATAAGCATTTATTTCATTTTTTTATTTGATAGTCATAGGGCTGTCTATTTTCAAATCTGGTGTATTCTCTACTCTGATTGTGTGAGAAACCCACACAAGTAACAGCGAAAACTCTGGTACATTCCTTATCCAGAAAAAAGGAGATAGAAAGACTATGCAGAAAGTGCTATCAAAATTTTAAAAATAAATTATGTAAGCAGTAGACTTCTTGCTCTTCGATTTCTTCAGTTCTGAGTAAGATTCTTACAGAGAAACCCCACGTTTCAAGGTGGGTTACTTTTTGATGCTGCATAATCCTGAGTCACTAAAACCAAAACTAAAACTACCATAGCAACCAGGGCACATATTTATAAAACGTGCGGTTCTGAATCAGATTTGCAGTGGTGTATTCTCCCAGCATCTTTCGTGAGCTTTACACAGATTGCTGTCTCCATATTCTTGGATGGCAACGCAAGCTAACATTTAAGCTTGATTCACATACAGATTCTGTGACATATTGCTTCGTGTGCCCATCTGTTAAGCGGGCATTCTACTGGCAATTTCAATAGTGCATGGGTTAAGCTAAAAATAGTTGTCTCGGCTAGTAAAAAAACAGCACCATGTCCTTTAGAAATAGGGAAATATGTGCTTATTTAGGAAATTGACTTTATAAAACCGTTCTTACTTTCAATTAAAGTTTTGACTAGTCACCCCATGAAAAAACCAGAACTGAGCCATACATTGTGTAACAGAACTATAGGCGCTCTGTTTCTTTTCAGTCTCTGCAGTTCTAGGAACGCTGCACCTATGGGCGTAGACATGATGTGAGACGCTCTGCCATGACAGCTGTCCATTTTGGCCTCTTGCTGTTGAGAACAAGCATCTTTGCTGTACTCTGCTCTCCAAGAGGCTTTATGAACCTCTGTTCAGCATTTCCGCAGGTAAAGTGTTTCTTTCCCACTGTTGTGTGTGGCTCAAGTCAAGGAGCATACTGTTGAAATGCAGGATTTAATACTGAGGGGGAAGGGAATGACCTGTCCCTCTGAAATGCACGCAAGATGTTCCCTGTGAGCTGCATTCTGAACATATCACAGCTGAGAAACATACTTCCAGGGCTGCAGGAGGGCGATTTGGACAAAGAGAAATGAAAGACGTCCTGTTCTAGCTTTGCACTCACAATGCAAGAATATACACACACTCAAGGGTTATTGACAGCCATGACACTTAGATTTCTGCCTTTCTGCTACCAGAAGGTATATGAATTTCCTTTTTTAAATACTTGGTCTGGTGTATGAAAGTGTCCTTTCTCTAACTTAAAAATACTAAAATCTCTGTGTGGCTTAACAATTGGTTTGGCTTGGATTTTGGGCATCTAGGGAGTGTGCCCTGCTGCTCATGGTGCCTAGAGGCTCTATTTTTATGAGCCAGCAGGGCATATGACATAACTGCGTGCTCACATCATGTTTAGTCTTAGCAATGTAGTAACATAAGTAACCCACCTATATCACTGACAAAAATAATGTCATCCTTTAGCCTATTCAGACAGCCATTAAAAGGCCATGTTATTTTTTTAAAAAAAGAGAACTGGCTGATAGAGTATAGCGATGTTTATTTATAAGAATATTCATAAAGAACTGTTTCTTTGAATGCAACAGAAACAAGCAACTGCAAGCAGTTTCCTTGCTCGGAAATCACTTTTTTCTAGTAGTTCAGTGTACTTATAGATGCTTCCACCATTGCTTTTCTGTCCCCTGTGTTTGTTAGTAGCCCTGTATGTGCTACAGAAAGTTACTTCTGTAGTAACTCCTCAGGCTATAGCTTAACTGATCAGACTTCATCCCGAACCATCAAGTGACTCCTTTGGTGGCCTCCTATTGTTCCTTAGCACAACACCATAAAGAAATTGAATTGCTTCATCCTGTCAGTTCAAAAGAAGAGTGACTTAATTGAGACAATTAATCTGAGGCAACATTAATCTGCAGCAACCACTAATGTAACGCTAAGGTGCTCCAGAAGCTTTAATGCCTATATCGTGAATGTATAGAGATGTACAATTCAGAATCTTCCTAAATGGGTTCTGGTTTGACAGGCTTATGACTTTCAACCCTCAGCTGATGAAATCACATTTCCTAACCATTCCTAAATTGGTTTGCTGGCCTGCAACTCCCCCATTCAGTCATCATGATAACTCAAAAGGCCCCGTTGAGATGGGACCCATAAAAGTCCTTTTCCTTTAGCAGATGCTTAATGTAACTCAAAACCAGCTTCTTCCCACCACAGCATTATTTAGTCTCTTAGCGAAGATGAGGAAAAGGTTGTAATGTCTAGATCTTAGCCAAAATTTTTTCTTTCCCTAAACATTTTGGATTTATGACACAGCCTTCTCTTTGCCTGAGAGAAAGGCATCTCTTACAGCATTTTCTTAGAGTCCTACGCTGAGGTTTCCCTAGATAAAGGAGATATTGTCTCTTCCATTCCCAGGCAGGCCAGGGAAAGGGCCAGTTCTCCTGTCTTTGTACTGCCCATTCCCTACCCCTGGCTGCAGAGACACCATTCCCAACCTTTCGCCAGGCTTTGGTGTTCATTTGACACCAGAGTTGTCTGCGCTGGCAGACTATTTACTTCTCAGCTTGGCTAGTTTTCTGCTGGTCTAGCAAACTGAGCAGACTCATCAAAGGGTGACAGGAGGCTTCCAAAATAGATGGGAGTGCGTGGCCAGGCCTGAGGAAGGACAGAGTCACTCTCCTCAGAGGCAGGGAGACATTACGTAGACTCAACCGTCACATGAAATCTCACCTGTAGTTCTAGCTGTGACCATTAAGTCATTATTTTTCCTCTCTGGGGAGGTTTCTTTAGTGGTTTGGTGTCCTTTGGACCTGGATTCTGGCTGGTGGAAAATAAATCTGCTAACTGGAGTAAGGCAAGTGATCACTGCCAAGTTAATTAATTCCCCACGCTCCTTTACCCACCATTTTGTCTCCTTCGTGGAGGTAATGTATCTGTCTTGGTTTCACTTTCTGTTTCTTTCCACGTGGCAACTAGCAAATAGGATTCTGTGCAAACACGGTAGTGAGTGGAGGGCTAGATCATTTTCATATTAAATCATAAAAATAACGTTCTCATTCCTGGCTGTCTTCCTTTTAAAAAGCGACAATGTTGAGAGGGCACACTTAGCGCACGCTCAGTCCCTGGAGTACAGCAACAGCCGCAAGGAGCAAGCCAGGACCCCAGCTGAAATTCACCGCCCAGCCACACCTTGGAGATGCTGATGTTCATCTCCCATGTCCACCTGCCCCTTCCTCCCAGGCACATTTGGGCCGTGGTCACTTCCCTGCGTGCAACACTGGTATAGCTACTTCTTTATGATTGTGAAACAGTCACAGTGTATTTTTACTTCAAGCATTAGCTGACATCTAAAACACTGATTTTGCCAAGATCAGACAGTTGGCTCCAGGTTGCATTCAGCTTTTCTTGATTTGTATTTTTATTTATGTGCACTTTGTTGCTCTATCCCTCTAATTAAATTGGCTCAAGAAAGTAAAGGCTTGTCCTAGAATAGTTCTACATTACACTTATTTTAAGACAAATGGGTGGGTGGGTAAATACATTTCACAATAAATGTGAAATGACATTGTTTCAACTAGATTCGTAACAGTAAAATTAACTTTTTAGCTGCATATATTATTATAGCTCAAAGATACAAATTTAGAATCAAATTGTTTTGATATTTTCATTATTAACCACAGCGATTACTTATTTAGGACTGTGGGTGGATAGGTAGAATAACTAAGAGGAAGTTGGAACATTTCTGGCTCTGCATCTGAATCTTGATTTTACATGGGATAAATAACTCTAAGTGCTTAATTTTGCATTGCTGATCTCAGTTTGTATTTAAACCTCAAGAGCTGAATAAAGAATTTCGATCACATTAATTAGAATCTTTCTACTCCCAGTGTTCACAAATTAAGATTTAAAAGATATAAATTAAAGCCTTCATAAAGATACAAAAGTCTGCTGGAGATAAAGCACCCAATGCTGCATCTTCTTTTGCAGTGGGGATTTTGATTGAGCGAGGAGTGATCTGAAAAAACACAAACACTCTTGTGTGTTAGAAAACACTAAAGCAATTTCTGTGCTAAAGTGTCTGTGTTACAGTTCTGTGAGCTCCTGTATTTAAAAAACCTAGGTTTTGCATAATTTTGAAATTGTGCATAGTATTAAATCTTATGATCTTGACAAAATCACAGTGTTACTCCCAGGAAAATAAAGGGCAAACAATTACTTCAAAAGGAGAAGGGTCTGGCTCTACTCTCTCATCATTTTGCATTTAGAAAAGATTGGAGAAGAGGCCTAACTACTATAGAAAAGGAAGCAGTATAAAAAAATAGCTTAAAGTACCATTCCAATATCTTCTTGCTGTAAAAAATAGCTAATCCATACTTAAAATTCAAAACATATGTCACCGTTTTTCTGCATTGCATATTTCAGAAGATCTTTGCTTCCAAGGAGGCACCAGGCAGTTCCCTGCACAAAACAGGAATATCCTGCAAGCGTATCCTGCGTACAATCACCGTCATATAACACTCACACCTCTCTGCAGCAGCAGCAAGCACAAAGGAAAACACATTTCTTAATATTTTATACCAAAAATATACGCAGTAGTTTTAATGACAATTTATTCTATTCTAGAAGTATAATAATTGTATAGGTGATACATACATAGGTCACATTAGACACTTGCGCTGTCTAGAGTATGTCTAGGTGCATTAATTTATTTTTATAACAGTCAAGGCTCGATTTAGGAACTCCTACTTGTTTTAGTGAGTTTGTATTAGCTCCCACTAATGTCCCACTGAATCCCACTGGAGTTACTTACGCAGGTAAATGATTTCCAGTGTAAGTCCCCAAATTTGAAATTTAATTATGCGCCAACTTACGATGGGGTTATACAACACACAAGACAATTTCCAGCCCGACGATTTGTTCCGGTTAAACGTATTACAGCAGATCTGGATTCGCATTCCCCTGTTATATAACGTTCCCAGAGAGTCACACGTAAGCTTTAGTAAGATGAGGATCAGGCCTCAAAGAACCAATTACCCCACACTGGTCCTCATACGTAGGGAGGTAAAGCTAAATATAACATAAAGAATGCCATTTGCCCATACAGTGCTAAATGAGCTCCATACCATAATCAAAACATGGTTAAACAAAACCAGGCAGTTACCTAGAAACAAAAGCACAAAAGTCTCTGTCTCTATCACATGCCTGAAAGCGTTTATGGTCAGATCCTGCCGCTGTCGCTCACATTCTGTGGTACTTGTGAGCGGTCCCGTTGAGGTACTGGTGTATTGGAGATGATTCGGAAGTTAATAAATGCTTCATTTGCTTTTAAAACTGTCGTAAAACAGGCACCATTTAGATTCCGTATTTGCTTTAATGGTTCCAGAGTACAGTGGCTCTGTTAGGTTTGTGCCTGGCTTGGGTACACGCTACGCAAGCGCAGAGCTCAGCCTAAGCTGCAAAATTCTGGTGGTCTAAATTAAACCTAGCCTAACTTAGTTTACACTTCAGCTTTATGCAGCTCTGGGTATGCTACTACCGGTAGCCAAGGTAGTTTTAAGGTAGCTCAAGCACATCTTTGTGCCGTCTTCTGTATCTGTTGACGTTTCGGCTGCAGGTGTGGAGGTTACACAGGATCAAATCATCAGCTTGTGTAAACTTACTGTAACTACACTGGATGAAGGCCTGGACTTCAAATTTTAGTACTTTGGGTCTGAGATTTGGGTTTCACTTATAGCTATACATATTTTGAAAAAGTCCAGACTAACTCTACTGAAACAGAGACAGCTAATTCACAAAAGCATGCTTGAGACTGAAATGTGGTTGATACGCACACGTAATGAAATAGAGTTGCTATGCCTCAACTTAATGGTGTGGTGAACATAGATAATGTTCTCAAGTAAACAGAAAACAGCTTTTAGATGAGACTAGTTTAGTAGGAGTCTTTCTGCCTTGGCCCGCTCTGACCCACATGGTAGATTTCTGCCTGCCTTTGTGTCATGAGGGATGCTGCTCAACATCTGGGCAAACATCTGAGACACCTGTGTAGTCCGTCTCTATTTAGTATTTATATTTACTCTGTACCCTGAAAGTTAGTATAGGTTTAGACAGTATGTCTAACTGAGCTAGTATAGACGGAGATGGATTCAGTTTGTCTGTGCTCCAAGCTGCTGTGTATCTTGTCTGGAAATAAAAGAGCTCTTCCTTTCAAGCAATGTAGGTGTACGGCTCCGAGACCAAAGCTAGCTCGTTTCTGCCCAGCTTGGAGCACCAGCGAAACAAGCTGCTGTCTGTCTGCACCTGTCCGTGTAGACTGTTATGACGGGACATGGGTGTTGCAAGCCTCATAGCGAGGCCCCAGGCTGGAGTCTGGGTGGAGGCAGGAGCCAGGTGATGTAATTAAGTCAATCTGAAATCCAGAACCAGAGACATCTAATACTCATTAGCCTAACCAAGCAAGGCAAGCGTTGGGTTGGAGGTAGGGTTTGGCACCAAGAAGCCAGGGAGCTTGCACGCGTCTTGACAAGAGCATGGCTAAACTTCAGATGGAGCCAGGAAACCAGGGAGTGCAATTCATGAGGTGGGTCTGGGAGAAGGAGCAGACCGAGCAGCAGTAAGGACCGATGGCCTGGGCCAGAACTACGGCTGAACAGGCGGCAGATGCAAGCTGGATCCTGCATGGTGAAACCAAAGACAACAGAGACCAAGCCTAGGGGAAAGGCAGAGAACAGAGTTCAAGCTACTGTACTTGGTCTCAGGACATCTTTTGTGCACACCCTATCTACCAACATCTAATGACACCTGTCTGCTGGCTATAACACCTGTTTTGGAAGCCGGGTCCACTTCCTGAGGGCACAGCACCCAATGACTGGCCGCGTGAGGGAAGGGTCATCTTCCTTGGCTAGTCATTGCATAGTCATACCTAGAAGGGACTGCATTTATTAATTTTAATGAAGTTGGACCAGGACTGTAAGGAAATCCGTGGAACATTTGTTTCCACACAATATTAATCAATATAATGAGGTGTAATCATGTAATCGGTCCCATTGAAACCTATAAGGCCTGGTAGGTATGCATATGCTTACATGTAGGCTTATTAAGTAAGCATATACTTATTAAGGCCTCTACTTCAATATAAGCAGGAGCCTTAATTTTTAAGGGGATGAAAGGATGTAATAAACAGTGGAACTGGGCATTTCAGTACCCGCAGGGCTGAAGGTGGTGCAAGAAGATGGGTTAGCTTTCTGGCATGTGTGTCAGTCATCACAGTAAAACATTTTGCTGCAGAGGTGTGTGTACATCTTCGCACAGCACCTGTGGAACGCCTGCCAGGAGATTAATGCTATATAAATTATGATATTTATATTAATCTAACCAAAGAAATGCAACAACAGTTATGTCTGTAGCACACATTGCTCTCATGCAGTGCAACAGAACTGGATGTGAGTGTTTTTCCTTCGGTGCATCGGCTTCTAGCTGGAAAGCTGTGACACTTACAAATACATGGAAGAAGCTGGGCTTCCGCCAAAGTGCCATTTGAGACTATGCCAGCTTTTGGTCCTTCAAAAACAAAAAGCTTTTGGCCTCTGCCATTTAGGCAGTGCACCAGTTCATCCCCAGCTTACCTTTAGACTTATAAACTATTACTAATTACTGTCAGCAATGAGATGGGGTTTTGGGGATGGGATGTTCCTGCATAACTATAAATGTACATGAGAAAGCCTAAGTAAGGGGAATTAGCCTGCATGCTGAATTATCCACATTTGCTTGTTTCTGTCAGATGCCTTCCTCAAACAGAATTTTCTTCTTCCAGTGACATACATAAGATTGTAAAATGCATGCGCAGTAACTTACCTTCTGGATTGGTTGATGGTTATCTGTGTTTATCCCAGGGGGGAAAAAGAAAGAGCAACAACTTCAAATAATTTTCATATTTCTTCCACGTTAAATAAGGAAATGAAAAAAGTAATGTCATATGCTACATTATGTTTAGGATATGTATCCAAAGCAAATGTGAGGTTTCCCAGTGCTTTGTGTTTTCTTCAGATGACTTTATCATGTCCTAGTAAACAGATTGTAATTATGTGTTATTTTTGCTCTAGCTGGAAGCTTTGGCAGGTCTTTTATTTTTGAAGCAGGTGCTCTCCTGTTTGCTATTTATCAAGTAGTTTACAAAGGAAAATTTTATAAAGCTTTAGGATTATTTTCCTCTGGTTTTACAACCTAAAATTCTATTGCATCACCTTTAAGAATCATATGGGTTTCTCATTAAATAACCGTGTTTATTTTCAGTTCCATGCTGTACAAAAGTAATTGATTTTTCCATCATTTTTAATGCATTAAAATACATTAATTCGGTATTTTAATGCACTCTTACATTATAGGGGTCCTAATTCTATTGACAGTAGGCTTGATTCTCTGCTGCTATGTGTTAGAGAGTGCTTCCACAGTCTGAGTTCGGCCATCAAAGTTAGGTGATCAGAGTTGCCCTCCAGAAAGGTCTTTCTCTTTCCAGTGACTATAGAGTCCAAGGAGACTGCTCTCCTAAGATGGGTGCCTGCAGTCAGGCAGCATTAATATCCCCCACTTCACAACTATATATATATATATATATATAGTTGCATATATAGACTATACGCAACTGGTTATGAGCAAAGGAGGCAGAATCCAAAGGCTCACCTTGCAGAGAACCACCTGTAGGAAGTAATTATGATTCACAACTTTAGCTACAGCTCTCGGATTTCCACAGCTTTCACTGCTGATCCCATGCTTTGTAGAGCTGTTTTGGAATCGTGTGTCATTGCAGAACCTGACTCCCCGTTCAATGCTCAGTAGTAAGCATGCCACTGTATGTTAGCACCATGGTCACATCTATATCAAAAAGTAATCCAATGCAACAGGAGCAGATCAGCAGCTGGAAACATCTGGTACCAAATCCTACATTTATATTCTGGATTTATGGGCATCTTACCTTAGATCAGATTTACTGTGATGCTTGAACTGTTTCTAGCTTTATATTGTGGGTGGTGCTTACCATACATGTGGTTCAAAATCCTTCTGCCCTAATTAGGCTTGGAGCGCGGTAGATACACTTTTGGAGTGAAAGTTACAGTTTCTTTTCCCCCAGAAAAAATATCTTTTCTATGCACCAAACCCACTCCGCAAACCAAGCCAACATGCAGTGAGTGAGGATGATCAGCGGATTCACTTTAAATTCTGAAGAAAAACCCTGCTGGAGGTGCAGCTCCTGGGTACTGAAGACCATTCCTGCTTTACTGTAAATCAATGACCAAATCCTCAGCAGGAGCAGGACCACTGCCTTTTAATAAAATGCACATAATATTACTGCACATCTGGGCAATGAACTCTGCTATTTCAGCCCTCCTAATGTTTGTATTTGGAACAATAGTAATCAATTGGAGAATTGCAGTTTTTCACTTTATTTTGTTACGTGACATTCATTTGTGTGTTGTGGATATAAACCAGCTATCCTGGGTCTCACATGTAGGAAGAAGAAATCAGTTTTCTTTTAAAGAACTGAAGATAGATGCTTGTTTTCACTTTTTAGAAGCAAGTAAGGCATTACAGAAGTTACTGTGAATTTGTGAATGATGCTAATCTAAAAACTTCTATCTCATTAAATATGCTCCTAATAAATCACCCTTAGTCTTCTCGTATTTGTAGTGTTTCAGAACAATTTGCTGCTGTCCCAAGGCATGAACTTTTCGGTCTGACAATGAGGGCATTTAATCTCCAGCTCACAACAGAGAGGTCTGGCAACAAAACTATGTGTTAATGCCATAGTGATGAATGATTTAAAAGAGGTTATTTAACTTGGCTACTAATAAAAGTTAATTTTCTGTAACTTTAAAATTTTGATGTAAATAATAAAAACACCTGGTCCTCGCGCAGCTTCTGTTACACTTGATAACTGCATTACAAACGCTACCACGTCTATTAAATCCTTGGGAAGAGGCTCAAAAATTCGTGTTAAAAATATGTTACCTCAAAAGCTTTACTTTTACCAAAAAAAATGAGTTTACTGAGAACTTCTAAAGCAGAGTAACAAAAGTAAAATGGAAGATACCCAAAAGGAGATTAATTTTAAAATAATTTGAGTTAGTAGTATAGAGCATGTAAAATTTCTGAGGTTTTAGAAAATCAGGTGGAAACTAAGAAAACCCAGAATGGCAAAGTTTATTTTGAAAAAATGTATATATAATGAGTATAATTTGAGGGGTGTTCAGAAGCACTGGGAATGAATCACAGTCTAGTTTTCTCTACCACATTTTCCTTTCATAATATATATGAGGTGTTCAAGGGAGGTACAGTAAGAGTAATACCCCATTTTGCTGGTGGTTAGAGTCCTAAACCTGTTAAAATAATAATACATAATAATACATATAATATAAAATAAAATATAATAACTGGCAGGAGAGGAACATCCTGCTTGAGACTGTAGTGCATGAACGTGCTTGCTCACTGCAGAGATTAGGATTTTTCTCTTTAGAAAGAGCTAGAGAAGGTTTTTTGGTGTCTTTGGTATAACAAAGTCTTTCCAGCATTGGAAAGATGGGTTGTATTTCAGAGGGGTCTGTTAAGGAGAAAGTCTTTGGGTAAAAAACAATTACTTAAAAAGAAACTACTGTTAAGGAGGTATTGTATATGCCACTAGTGCAGAGAAGCTTCAGTTGCTTCCATGGACTTATGGTGATAGTGACTCAAAATGATTCAGAAATTGCTGTTTCATGATAAGCAGAGGTGAAGAATAATTTTTTTTTTTTTTTTTTTTTTTTTTAAAGCCCATCATATGAGCTGGCTTCCACAGATTTAGATTTTAGCAACTATTCCAGATGGGTCTGTGGAACGAAGTCTGTCTTTATTGAATGATGAAGACTCAAATTAGAGAAGGTTGCAAGAATTGCTATTATGTTGGTATGTCTTTGCTGATAATTAGTGTGGACTTCTTATTTGCACTGAAAGGCAGACATAATCACTCTTCCAGCTCAGCCCTCTGATGCCTTTCAGCCTGGCCACTCTGTTGAACTGGGACATGAGAGCCACTCTGCCTGTTCTTGTTTCATAAATCAGTTCTTTGGCACTCAGGCATTCAGGAACCTAAAGAAAGGCAGGGAGAATATTCTCTCTAAGTTGCACTGTTGAAGGAGATCATTAAGGCTGGTCCTGAGTAGTGGCTATATAAACTGAGATATGAAGACAGGTTTCCCGATAGGTGGAATTAATGTACCAGAGCCTGTAGGCTGTAGACTGCAAATAGTAGAAGCAGAAAGGTATCTTGTCAATTTGATTGTCAGCAGCCTGTTTGCCTGCATAACTATAGTTTCTATGGTATGATGATGAGTAAAATTGGCGTATTTTACAAGACGTCATCAGAATAATGAAGAAGAATACTAACATTTAGCAAATCTGATGTGGCTACTATTGAATATAGGTAGGCAAGGTCTAGCCACCGTGATTTTACCAGTAGAACTACCCCTGGTTTGGCATTTACTTCCATGTTGCAATATGAAGTCTGGTTGGTAAAATCTGAAATGTTAGCTGATTAAATAAAACTAGCTGACATATATTTCCTTTTGATCCTTTTCCTTTAGTGCATGTCTGGATGCTGCATTAATCCTCAGTGAAAGCAGTCCTTGACCAACGATGCCTATGTTCCTACAGCTAGGACTGTTCATGTTATTGACTTGAACTCCAGAGCCTGAAGTCACAGTGATTACGTCTGAAAGCCCTCCATTCCTTCCATTATAATTCCCAGTGCATTTTTAAAATGCCTCTTTCCCAGCACTTCCACTTCTAAAGCATAAAGGTATGACTTGGTGCAGCTCTAAAGAAAAAAAATGCCATTTGAAGTATAGCTACTCGACTTCTTAGGAAAGAAGCCCTGAACTTCCTCATTCCATGAGGAGAAGAATCAGTGATAAGCTTGGCTGCAGAACAACCCCAGGAATAACAATGAAACCCTGGCAGAATTATCACTCTGAACCATCCCATAGCATAGGTCCTTGATCCATTTCAGTTAATTCCACTGACCCTTTGGCACCCTGACAAGCCAAATATCAGTCAGAATCACAAGTATAGTCAGTTATCTCATCGTTGTTGACATCCAGCAGTCCACTGGTCATGTTCTTCATGTATTCATTATACTGGGATTTGCTGAACTCTCCTGAATGAGCAATCTAAAGCAAATTAAATGCTTCTAAGAATATCCTTATGGAAAACTTGAAGGAATTTTCTCATTTATGGTTGTCTCCTTGCTCACCAGATACTTCTCAGAGGCATTATTGTGCTGTACTTGAAAAGCAAGTATAGAAACTTAACCAGAAGAAAGAAGAAACAGAAAAAAGGAGGACATGATCTCTGACTTGGTCAGGAGTGTGCAGAAGCTAAGAGGTGAAGGGAGTATCTTTTCAAGAGAGGGCAGAAGAACCGGAAGGTGGTTCGGGAAGCACACAAGATGTTTTACAACCCTTCAAATACAAAAAGAATGTATTACAACGCATGAAAGAACCTAAAACTTACTTGCCAGAAGCTACTGTACTGTACGGGTGGTGTTGTGATCTAGGTTACCGCCATCTTCTGCCCCATGATAACATATCATGGACAGACCAGGTCTTTTCACTTGACCACAGTGTACACTAAGGGGAACGATACACTAATCTGTGATCCGTCTAAGAATGGTCAGTACCTTGAATCTTCTTTGTTCATGGCTTAAATCTTCATAGAAATGTCTCTGTTTGCTATGATTTCTTATGTAGAACATGATTTACTTTGGCTTTCCAAACTGACATATTCATTTAAAATCAGCAGTTCATTTAAAGTCTATATGCAAGCCAACTACAATGACACAAATTAGCGCAAAGCAGATACTCCTCTGATTCTGACATACCGTCAAAGCATGCCCTTAAGGCCTCCTTCAGGTGCACGTCTCCACAGTCTGCTCTGATAATTGCCTTTGTGTCTGGCAGTTCAAAATAAGCAGAGGTATTTCTGTTCCTACCCCCTGTTCTGGTAACATTTTCCTGTTTGTTTTACAAATATTCTGTAAAATGCAACATTCAAATATCCCAACAAAAACAGTTTGGCTTACTTAGACATAGTCTAATTATGAGGCGTTTCCAGCATCAGTCTACAAATACACGTTAAACAGCCATTTTGCATGGCAATGCAAAATGTTCAAGCTATGCTCACATCCTTCTTTGCATCCCAGTGGCTCCATGATGAATAGGAAAAATAGGTGGTTCCTCAGGAAGCTTCGTCTGGCAACAATGCCAATATGAATATGCTAGTCTTGGAAGACGTCCCCCCTTAAGCTTCAAAAAGCTTAAAAATAATCCTTTCATTCTGAAGACTTAGCATGGATCTCCCCAACCAGTTGTGTTCACAGTAATGATACGTCCCCAGTGATTCAATAACATTTTCACAACCCTGGCAAATTAGCTCTTTTTCTTTTATTGGCAAAGTAGAGAGCAGGCTGTGGGTGGCAAACTTGTGATATTACTTCACTCTAAAGCAGAGTTTGGGAGGCAAATTGCATTGTGTTCCTCTGCTACTTTCCCTGTGTTGCCCATGGTCACAATACCATGCAGACTTGGTAGCTTTGCAGTCTTGGATGAAACGCCTTAGGTCTTCCAGCTTCCACATATTTGCTGAGAAAGCAAATAATAGTCTTCATCAGTGTCAGTGTCATCTCTTTTTCCTCCATCAAAGCTCTTCTCATTCAGCAGATGCCAAGTGGGAGGGCTGGGGCTGAACTCTCCAAGAGAGTTGTCTTCCATAGCCTCTCTCCTCCTGATGATCGTCAAGGCTTATATGACAGTTCAGCCTCACTTCTCATTACTTGTTTCACAATCCCTGTAGCTTTACCTTACCAAGTGTAGGTATTATTTAAATGCCAGTAACATTCAGGCACTAATTTATTGTTCACTCCATTTATTCTCACTGCTTTACAACCAGTCACTTCAGTAATTGTTGAAATTCTGCAAATAATAAAAAAAACCCCAACCAAACTCCCCTGATGTTATATGTCTGTAATACCGAAATATCTATTGATCTGCATATCACCTGTATTTCTATGCAAATTAATGAAGAGAATGAACTATGACTGGAAAAAGAATATGGATATTACAGAGGAAATCCAAAAAGACAGGAGAAGAGAAGATTATAGGACATGTAGGCTGGTACGTAAGAACTTTTCCCCACAAACATGGACCTGTTGGAGCAGATCCAGAGGAGGGCCATGAAGATGGTCAGAGTGCTGCAGCATCTCTCCCATGAAGACAGGCTGAGAGAGCTGGGGCTGTTCAGCCTGGAGAAGAGCAGGCTCCAGGGAGACCTTATAGCAGCCTTCCAGTATCTGAAGGGGGCCTACAAGAAAACTGGAGAGGGACTTTTTACAAGGGCATGTAGTGATAGGACGAGGGGTAATGGCTTCAAACTGGAAGAGGGGGGATTTAGAATAGATATCAGGAAGAAATTTTTCACTCTGAGGGTGGTGGGGCACTGGAACAGGTTGCCCAGGAAAGTTGTGGAGGCCCCATCCCTGGAAGTGCTCAAGGCCAGGCTGGATGGGGCTTTGAGCAACCTGCTCTAGTGGGAGGTGTCCATGGCAGGGGGGTTGGAACTAGGTGATCTTTAAGGTCCCTTCCAACTCAAAGCGTTCTATGATTCTATGGTAAGTCCCATCACAAACCTAAAAGAGGGGTTTTGGACTCACAGCACAGTGCTAAGCTGCCCACCGGGGCAGCACCACAGGAGGCGGGGTGGTGAGGGACACTGGGGCATATCACCCTGCAGGGTTCCCTGGGGAGGCCACCACAGGCGCAAGCACTGGTGAACAACCCGGTCTGCCCAAACCGCCGCGCTGGCAGCTGCGTGCCACAAGTAGCCCCGGCGGGTAAACCTCCTCGTGCCGACATGACCCCGAGTCTTTGAAAATCAGCCAACTGCACGTAGCTCCTGTTCGCTGTGCCTGAGAAGCCGAGCTCCGCCGTAACAAAGAGAAGGTGTTAAAACAAGTACTTTACTACAATATTCATACAGTTTCTCTCCAAAGTGCATCTGCAACTGCAGCTTGCTCATACACGCAGTGTTGGCCTCATAGACCTGAGGGCAGAGTTAAGGCTGCACTTCAGAAGTGGATGTATTTCAGCTCTGTACTTCCTACATTTTAGGAGTGCGAGTTTCTGCCATTTTAATGATTCATTTCCTGCTTTTTAGAGGTTTAATTCCTGCAAGGACAAGGCTGGTAGCTAGCTCAGTGTTCTTCTCCCCAGCCAGGAGCTGTACAGCTGCTGCTGACTGCCCCAAATGGGTACCACAGGCCAACTTCACCACTTGGACCAGCGAATTTTTATATGGCCTAAGATAATTTTTTATTGTAACATTTTCTTCTCGTGAAGTTTCTCTGTATGCTAAGTTCAAAGCACACGTGATCAGCATGGGAGCTGTCTGCACAACGGTCTGACCTCCTATATGCTTAACAACATGTTAGCAATCATGATTTTCTAAACACATATTTTGGGGGAGTGTATAATTCTGAAAATCAAACTAAACTTGGCCACTTAAGGTTCTCTAGCATTAGCTACATCAAATTTCGAGAGCAACAGGGACAAGAAAAGCTTTTCATTTCACTCAAAATTGCCATCTTTGAACAGTAAGTACCATTCTGTCTTTACAGAAATTATCAGAGCAGCAGTGTTTAAGTTGAAGAGAATTAAGTTCAGACCACAGACTGTTGTCTTTAAGAGGAATGGAAATCTTCTGAAAGTATTTAAATTACATCAATTTAAAATTGGCAGTGAAAACATATTCGTAAGTCAAGATAATCTTTGTAAAACGTTAGAGTATCAACATATTTTACGATGCTTGTCCTGTAGTTAAAGAAAGTTTGTGTCTTTTAACCAGAACTGGAAAGAAAGAATAAAAAGCCAGTTTGTGGGGGACCTTCTGCTTGCAGAGGCAAACGTGGCAGCCCTTATGCACTTAACATTAATCACACTCTGTTTTGATGCTAGTTATGCTGAAGATCAGGATGTTGACCAAGGCATTGGGGTTATTCCCCTTTTCTTTCCAAAATATGCCCTGAAATCTTAAACTTCCAGAAATGGTAGGTCAATATCTTGTTTGAGAGACAGAGCCACTAATTGTTCAGGCTTCTGCCCACAGCATCAGAAAATGAAGTTTGAACATGACCTCTCAGCTCAGGGGCAAGAGGGCCACAGCCTGAGCCACGCTGACACGTCCCCACTGCTCTTGCTGCCCAACAGCCCTGCCTCCACTCTCCGTGCCATCATGTGATGTCCATGATGTAGTACTTAGTCCTGCTCTTTATGGACTAAGTCTGCCCCTTCTTTTTCTATACCATTACAAGAACAGCTTTTTAAAAGGTTAAAGGTAGCACAGTGCTCTAAGCCCACTGTTAAGAACTAGTGAAATGGATAGATAAATCAGAATTAATCAAAGGGAAGAAATCAATTTTATAATGGATATAGGTACAGGCAAAGAAGTCTTTGCTATTTTAAAATCATAGATCAGAAATTAATTGCTGAATGGGTAGAGCAATGTTTTAGTACATGATTAGACAGACTTCAAGAAAAAAAAAGGAATAAAAAACTTCTTCTATCAGTGGCTAAAAAGAACTTGCCTTTTGTATTATAGAAAGGCCCCTAAGAAATTTTGTATAACATAAACCAGTCATTATCATTGTGTAGCATGTACCAGTCAACTGAAAATTGTTTCTATCTTAGCCATCTCTAAAGCCATATTATCCACCTGTGTGGATAATTATTTTCATGTGTGAACAGAAAGTGAAAAGTTTTTTCAGTTTATGTATGTATTAATCTTATGAAAGGGAAAAGATACAGCCAGTTAGACAGGATGGATGGATGCATGGATGGATTGATGGAAGGCTAGATACACACACATATGCACGCACACAGACAAGCACCTGACAAGAATAACTGCAAAAGAATGAATGATGGAGCCGAAGCTGAATGTGTCAGTAGGCCTTAGCGTACACTTGGTATATACTTTGAAGGATTTAAAAAAAAAAAAAAGAGTTGGAATTGTGAGACAGAACATTCGTGATAGAAATCCTTTTAAACTCTTCACTTTGCAAGTAGGGGCAAATGTTTTCCCTGGGGCAAAACCTGAACAAACAGAAGATGTGCAGGTGTCGGGGTGGGGCTACAATAATAATCCCCGAGGGCCATTACATGTCTGTTCCACAAATACTATGTTTTCAGGATTAAAGCTGGTTAAAAAACTTCTATCAAGATAAATTCCCTCCAAGAGAAAATGCCCCCTTGATAACAGACTTCTGTGAGAATGATCCTTTTTTATTGATTTTTTTTTTTTTTTTAAACATGGTTTCAAAGGTAGATTCAGCTAAAAAACATTTCCTGACCATCTTGACTCAGGAATTCACATCGCTGCAGGCTGCCTGTGCAAGGCAGAGTGACCTTTGGAGTAGCATAGTCCCAGACTGAGCTGTTTTCCCACCCCCTTCTGCTACACAAAGCCCTGGCTGAGAGAGTGACAGTGGAAGTCTGGTTTAGCTCTGCCTGGCACCTGGAGCTGAGATCTGTGGAAAATGCCGATTTTGAACTTGAGCTGTTCTCCAGAGTTAGACCCCAAGTTACCTTTTTTCTTGCTGTTTTAACCTGTTAGTTAAGTGAGCTCAGCTGTCTTTTTCCCCTGTAGACACGCTGTGAACAGAGAGTAGCAAGTTACCTTCTCAATGACTGCACAATACTCTTACAGTCATGCAGTTTCAAGGGAAATTAATTTTAGGAAAACGCTTAATGTATTTACATGCATCTTATAATACACTTTTGGCATGGAAACAAGGAGCAGCTGACATCTTATAAGCAGCTCTTTGCTGGCACAAATAAAATCACTAAAAAATCAAGAACGACTGCTTCAGTGTACCACTGAATGGACTCCTACAGACCCTCCTTTTTTGGAGTAACAACTTCTTTTGGAAACCCATAGCAGTATTTTATTTTGTTACAGTGCTGCTACAGAGGTTTCCTCCTTCTGGACGTTTCCTTCTACCTGCAACACTCTTTCCTGAAGGAAATGAGAGTGGACCTTCTACCGTGAAGTTTACCTGAATGGCAGATGAAGGGGGGAAGTATCTCCACTGAAGAAAGCTATGGAGTCATTCAACAAGGTAAAGAAAGTAGTAGTTAAAATGCTATGAGGAAACTTTTAAGTAACAGCCATCAAGAAACCAGACTCACATTTTCCTGTGGTACTACTGAGATCAATGGATTTGCTTCAGATTTATGCTTATATGAAAGCAGACTCCTTTCCCTTAAAACCAACGGTCATATCCCTGATAAATATATATGAACGAAGATGTTTCATAATAGAGATCTCCTGTAGGCAGCCGTGCCTTTATGTGAGAGCACCGGTCTTAACTGAAGATGTGGAGGAATGCACAAAGTTCACTGTCTTGCTTGCAGCGTTATAGGCCATCCTAGAGCAAGGTCAGACTCACAGTTATGCATTAGTATGATTTGTTATGAAAAGTGGCATTTAAATATTTAAATGTACCAGGTCCTATGTGTTTAATTTCATTGTTTAATCATTGCATAGTTTCCCAACTAAGTAGTAGCTGGCACGGAGTGGTGGGCTGCTCTTTATGTGCTGCTGCAGCTTTGCAGAGCCTTTCCCTGTTGGTGAGACTTTTCAGCTATACATTATTCCTTTTTTGCTCTTGAAGCTCTACATCAAGACATGCAAGACATTAGCAAGCTTTTCTTCTGTGGAACATGGTAAAAAAAAGATATCCCTGTATATATTCAGCAGTACCTATGCAGAAATCCTTGGTCTTTTAGAGTGCAGCTATAAATCCCTAGTTAATTTATGATGCCAAGAATGAAGCACACAGTACATGTATATCCTACTAAAAATAACAGGAGTTGCATATATATAAATGCCTTGCACCGTGCTAAAGATGCACTTTGAGGCATTTAAACAACATTTATGAGGTTGTAGCTACTGTATAAGATAGTTGGCTGCAGCAAAAACCATAGATGGCATCCTAGCTGTCTCGTTGTTGTATACGCTAACAAACCTTTCTAACATCACAGGTTTTATACAAAATAGGCATCCTCACTGAAGGAATGGGATTGCCTGCTAAGGATTACAGCCCTGCTGATGTCCAGTTTAAACACACAGAAGATTAAACAATTGTGATCAAAATGTAAAACCAGAAATGTTTACATTAGTATTGCTGAGCACCAAAAGCATAATAAAGTGAAGTCAGCGATGCTCCCCCATTTAAGTTTACTATGATGTTTACAAAAAAATGCTTCAAGCTGGAGGGATGTAAGGACCAAATAAATTGAGGCAGAGGGAAGAGACAGAACATGATTCAAGACAGAGACAAGAAAAGAAAATCAAATGTCATAATGCAAACACATACCAAGCCTTTGGAAGTAAGTTACTTGAAAATCTATGCTAAGCAGTGGGACTTCGAATATTTATTCAAATATTTACTTAAATTCCTACTTTCATTACATGCCCAGTGAGAGACTGTTCCACAGGCCACCTTCTGCTGGAGCTGGACATAATGGTGCTGATGCAATGTAGGGTATGTATCTCTGTGTGCTGCAGGTGTAGGCTTGTGCATGAGAACTGCTTGTCCTGGAAACAGCTCCTAAGCAACCCCTCTTTTCTCCCAAGAAGGTTATTCTAGCTTTCCAAAGGAAAATCTGGAAAAAAAAACCCCAACCAACCAACCCACCCTGAAATCCAAACCCCCTTGTGCCTTGTGTTCTGGATAACTGTTTATTAGCACGGTGGTGCACGCTAAATTTATTCTTGCAGTATTGGCACTTGCCCATCTTAAAACTGCTGCATGCATTTGCCTAATAGAAGGGATATTTAAAAAACTGATTAATGAATAATTTCAAATGTTGTGTATCACAACATAAATTTCTCTTGTGATTCTGTCTCCAATATTCCCTCAGTTCGCGTCACCACAAAAGCCCCCACAAGGCATTAAAGGCATCTTATGCACAGTTCACGTAAGGACAAGTCCTTTTCTTCCCTCCCAGTGAATCCTTGATTGCACTGTAACTAATGCAGCCTGCTGCATAGTTTTCTATAAACTCTGTGCACAGGCACAAGACTTGGGTAGGGCCAGGGCTTGTTTTCCCACAAAAGTTGTGGGTTTTTTAGATGATACAAGCCAGATTAAAGTAGGGGTTAGACTGTCCACAGATATGTCAATTAAAAAAAAACATCTTGAGTACAATTTGTTGTAAAACTCGTACGTATCTTGACTGAACCGGCCTCCAGCTTTGGCTTTGTGAGAAAGTGTTTATGTGGAGGGAGAGTTCTTTGCAAAGTCATGCACGCAGGCATATACAAACTCAGATGGAATGAAATTTATTTTTATCTGGGACGATGGAGCTGCCCTGTGAGTGCGCAGCAACATGGTTCCAGCTGCGTCAGGCACATGTGCAGGTGGTGCTAATGGGGAGCTGCTCTCCCCCTGCCTGCATTGAAAAAGCACAGTTGCAATGTATACCTAATAAATTTACTGACACTTGCTACCACGCGGATAACATAAATAGCATCAAATCTTTTTTTATATAAAACAGGCTGTTATTAAATATCTCACAAACTATGCTTGCAACTGGTGTATTCAGCTATTGTGAAGCCAACCTTTGTTTTGGCAGTGGCCTCTTCTCTGCCTAAACAATACAAGGAATTAAAAGTATACGGTCATGGAAAACGATGCCAGTAAAGGGATGTTTCATTATTGTCCCTGTTCTCTTCAAAAGCAGATTTTATTTTTTTCAATAAAAAGTATTAAGAAAACCCAAGCTGTCCAGCCCCTGGTGACCTAGCAGTCTCTGTATCCTGCAAAGATCGTCCCCAGAAACATTCTTTTGGAGACAGAGAGTTCTGCTTTAGATTAGATTGGCTAGTCCTGGAGCTCACAACAGCCCTACTGAAAACAATTAAGTAATTTATACTTAGAAGCAACTGTGACCTTATCCAGACAAATACCTTCCCATTATTAGAACAAAAGAGACAGTATGTTATTTTGCTTTCTCTAATATTATCTAGTATAGGGGTATTTTTTAAACTATGGGAAATCAACTAAAAAAATGATGTGTTGTCTAGCAACAAAGAAAATAGTCACAAACAAAAAAGAAACAAGAGTGATAATTCTGCTTGTGATATTGTGTATTTCTACCTTCAGGTAAGCTCAGTAAAACTAAACCAACAAACAAGTTAAAATGAACTGGAAAATCAAGCTCCCAACAGCGAATTGATACCAGGGCTCTGGGTCAGTCCAAATGTTGGGGTTTGGTTTTTTTTTTTTTTTAATTTCCAAAACATCTGAGATTCATTAAGTTCTTCTAAGGATATTTAATTTTATAATTCAATCCTTTAAATTTAATCATTAACTTACAGAACAAACATGCATTACTTCCCCCTTCAGTCAATTTTTGCTCTTGAATGAAAAGACTTAAACTTTTCAATTTTATCTAAGTTGCACTATGAAAAATGGTCATCCCAGAATCGGGGATATCCTAATGAGTTATGTGGTTTTCTGCAAAACTCAGTATTTGTATGGAAATATGCGATGATAATATGCTCAATGGCACAAACAAGCTATTAAAAACATAAATAAATAAGGTCCAGATTTAACTTTGCGAGATATAAATAGAAAAAATGATGAAAGAAGGGAGAAAATAGCTGTGCTGAAAAGCATGAGGATCAGTTAAGATCCACGGAAATCAGTGGTGGTTATAGCCGTACCACTAACAGGAAGGTGTTGAGGCTGAGCTGAAAGACCCAGCACAGTGACAGGGCCACCCTGCTCACTCACTGGCGTGCTCCTGGAGATACCTCTGTATTAAGTTTGACAGGAAACCATCAGCCGTGCCCCGTGCTTTAGATTATACTCAAGCATGTTCTTTCTTGCGATGTAGAGAAGCTCTCCCTCTGCTTGGCTCTGCCACCTCCAAGCCCCTGCCTGCCATTGCAGTGGTCACTCTGGGGCAGAACGGGTGGTTCAGGCTGACACCTGGCAAAGTCCCAGCGTTCACCGGCTCCTGCAGCATTGGGTGGGATTGCTCGGCAGGCCAAACCCAGGCCTCTGAGGATGGTGTGAACACACGGAGATGGATCTTGGGCACCTCTGACCTGCAGAAAGCACTTGAGACAATGCAGAGACAGTGTAAAAATGTGTATGTGTTGTCCGCAGTGAGGGGTGGATTTGAGACACGGAACTCTCTTGAGCAAGGAAGAGCAGGGCCACTTTGATCTTTTTGGCTGACCTCAGGGTTGTTTTGAAGGTACCGTGAATGCAAGAAGTCCACATAAAACATCCATCCCCCTCCCTTGCTCCCACAAACATATGCAAGTACAGATGCAGAAAACACGAAGAATATTCAGAAAAGCAACGAGGAAAGAAGCTCCTGCACATTTGCGCTGCAGCTTCAACAGGGGTGGAGTGAGGTCCTAAAAAACGAGCACTGGAGAGACTCGTCCTTGCTATGTTCAGTTCTGGAGCGCGCCCAACACAGGGTGAGCAGCACTTGCTCTTGCACCTTTATTACAGAACTGCCTCTGAATGAGACCTTTCAGGCTGAGGAGAAAACATTCAATGCTCACACCAAAGCCCTCTAATTTGCTGAGTTTTTGACTTAGCCAAGACATTTAGCAGCACTTCAACTTTTAGAAAAAAAGTGGCAAGGGACATTAATCACCTAAAATCATTATTTTTTGCAGGAGCACCTCAGAATCTCTCTCTTAGACATAGGAATAAATTATGGTTAAAGAAATTCATGACATCAGAGAAGACAATATATTTTCATCTATGAATTCATTTGTTCCACCTGTATGTTGTCATGCCATATACTCATCTACAGCATGTGCAAAGGAAGCCGCGCAGACATCTAACTAGATATTCAGAGAATTAAAAATTGTTATGGTTTGAGAAAACCCATAACAATTTATTGTCGGCTAGACAATTATTCTCTCACCTGGTGACCCCTCCCCACCCAGGAAGGGGGATCGGGAAGAAAACAAGAAAACCCAGGGCTTGAAAGATAAACAGATTTAATAGGATAGAAGTAGATAATTAGCAGTACTAACACAAAAGAACCCATATCGATCCTGATACCCATATATACTGTACAAGGATTACCCTCGGCCAGTTCTATCAGTCGGAAGCTGTGCGCTCCCAGCGATGGACAGTAAATGTCAGACACGGCGAGTGCCACAGCTTCAGGAGGAAGGGAAGGCCTCAGGGATCTGGCAGCAGGGCAAGAAGTCCTTTGGATTGCCGCCATCAAGGGAGAGCCATCTAGGGGGAGCACCATCAAGAGGGAGCGCCATCAAGGGGGAACTAACTTCACAGCAAACTTTCTAATTTATATTGAATGTGGCGTTCATGGTGTGAAATAATCCTGTTGGCCAGCTTGGGTCAAGTGGCCGAGTCCCGCTCCTCCTCATCCATGTACCCAGCGAGCTCGAAAACACTGAGACCTTGAAACCCACACACCATAGCTGGCTATAAAGTAAGTATCTTCACAAATTCAGACACTAGAGTCTTCAAAAAACATGGCTTTCCCAAGCATTAGGAAAGAAATTAGTCCTGTGTCGCTCAAACCAGGACAAAAATAATGCAAAAAATTTAAATAAGCTCTCATTGACCATGACTTTTTTGAAATTCCTTGTCAGTCAAGGTGTTGTTTGCAGCTTTTTAATCTCTATATTAAAAAAGACAAAACTAGCAAATTGTACCCAGCCAATTAAGAATGTTACTGATGCCTCATCTGAAACAGCAGTAACAGATGTCTAAAAATCTTGTAACTATCTAAACAACAATAAACAGGAGGACTTTGAAGACCTATCACTGTCTTTGAATGAGAAATATATTTGAGCTGCAAAAGTGATTTGGCTGCAAGAAGGCCGTGTCAAAAGCAACTGGTCAATGAAGTAAGTTGTTGTATCGTTGGTACTTGCAGTGTGGGATTTGGCGTCCCCATACAACACCCTTCAGTCTGAACTAAATCCATGACTGTTCTACTGTCTTGAGATGCCCAATTTGCCTATTCTGCAACTGCTAGGAGAGTTGCTGAAAACGGTACTTTCCAGCGTGCTGCAACTGAACGGTGAAATGGAGGTCAAAGGATGGATTAAAAGATGCAGTAGCAACATTAGTAACTTCCTTTCTCTTACTGAAGCAAATGACACAGTCTGCTCTGGTACATCATGATCGGAGTTAATGACTTGTTTCATGCTGTTGCAACCAGCTAGCATAACGAACAAATGCAAAGCATCTGAGATGGTTAAGAGGTGGATCATGTGGATGTTTCCAATTTCACCAATTTGTTGCGTTCCCACAGCTTTTTTTTACAGCATCCTTTTTTTACATACAAAAAGCCATAGCTGATGCCACTAAAGATCTTCCTGGTTTTGTAAAACAAAAAAAGTATTTATTAGAGGCAGAACAATGAATTCCATTTTTTATCTTGGCAGTATGAAACAAATGTGGTTATGATGATGATCAAACAACACTCAATTCCTCACTCTGGTGATTAACATATAAAGACACTGTTCATATTGCTTTTCAGCTATATTATTTAGGTTCAAGGTAACTCATACGCCATCATTTTCAGATAGACAACCTAACCAGGACACTAAATGCCGTGGTCCCATACCTATCTTCACTGAATTTAGCAATGATTTAAGCAATAATTTAGCACTTTTTACCTAGAGGCTAAAAAATAATTATTGCAAAGAAAAGCCTGCTAGCTTGAATGCAGAAATTAGAAGTATAAATCGTCCATATTGCTGTAACCTACATATCTAAAGTAAAACTTAATTTTGCTTTTGTCATAACAAAAAATAAGTATTTGGCAAAAGCAAGCCCAAATAGGAGATACCGCAGTCTGTCTCTGTGCATCTTCAGAGGATACCAAAGCAAGGAGTAAGGAGTAGCAGCCCCTGAGGAATTGTCACGAATAATTTGTCTATCTAATTTCCTTTGTATCAAGGTAATGGGCCCTGCAGACTGAAGATTGAGTCAATGAAGCAGAAAATAAATTCATCAGAGAACATAAGAGACGAGGAATAAAGAGGCTTGGCCAGACCAAAGAGTCCACCTAGCCCAGTCTCCTGTCTCTAACAATGGCCAAAGCAGTTGTTTATGGGAGAATATAAAACCAAGGCAAACACATAATGACACATCCTTGGTATATTCTTAATTTTCCCAACACTCCATGGCTCAGGGATTAGATAAGCAAGATGTGGTATCTTTATCTCCTCTTCTTTAGTGATTTCTTTCTTCCAGACATGCATTTAATTGTTTTTTGAAGCCATCTAATCTCTTGGTAATGAAAACATCCTGTTATAGATTGTGTGAAAAAGTATTTCCTTTTGTCTCCTTTGTGTCTCATTATTCAAGTCCCCACTGTTTCTTGTGTTATGTTGAATGATAATTTTCTGCTCACCTTCTCCACGCTATTAATGATTTTATAGATTATTGTATTCACTCCTAGCATCTTTCTTCAAACTCAACTCTTTGATGTCTTCTTGTATGGAAACTGTTCCATGCATTTCATCTCTCTTTTGGGTCAGCATGTAACTGTTCCATTTCTAAAATATCCTTCCTGAGGCAGAAGAAGGGGATGATTCAAGAGGTGAGTACACCATGGATTTAAACTATAGCATAATAGCATTTTCTTCATTTGTTTTCTCTTTCCTTCCCTTCATTTGTTTTGCACTCATTTGCTTGACTGCCACTGAGCTGATGTTTTCATAGAACCATCTAATATAACTCCAAGATCTCCAGAGATTACTAGGCCATAATATTGAGTCACTGTGCGTATAAAATGTCTGTTTTTCCTCCTGTGCATAATTTTACATTTATTAACATCATCTACCATTTTACTGTGCAAGAACATAGTGTCATTAGTTCCTCTGTAACTCGTTGCAGGTCATTTTTCTTTTACTACCCTGAATAATTTTAGTCAGTAAACTTTGTCACCTCTTCCCTTTTCAAGGTAATGTATAAATATATTTCACAAGAGAAGTCCTAGCACAGATCCCTGTGGAAAACCATTGCTGAACTCCCTCTGTTGTAAAAGCTGGACATTTATTTCTATTCATGGTTTCCTATCTTTTAACCCATTATTAACATATGGGAATAGAGAGTTTAGTTTCTTTAAGAGTTTTTGTGAGGTGCTTTGTTAACACCTTTTGGAACAAATTAGAGCCCCTCCTGGATGCACATTGAGTAAGGCCTTCAGAGAACACTACAAAACCTCTGAGGTATGAATTCCCTTTGCAAAAGTTGTTGTATTTGCCCATTGACTTGATTCTAATTATTGCCCTTTCACATTTATGCAGTTCAGGAATGAGACATAAAAGTATATGGCTTCTTGCCCCAATCCACTGTGGAGCCCATTCAGCCATTGATTATTTACCAATTTCTATTTTTGGAAATGGTGAACAACTGCTGAGGCAGCAATTTTGTAGGAAAGGAACTAGAAATTATGTTGAGTTAGAGACTAACTGATGCCTAGCTATTACAGAAAAAAGGAAAATAGCAAACCGAGACTTATAAACACAAAATAAAATCTCTGGCTGGGTTCTGCCCAGCACAGGCACGGCCTCAGCTAGAGCTCTATGTTCAGTGTGTTGACTCTGCATTCAGTTTTTGTACCCTTAGAGAATGGGAATTAGAAAAATAGAATCTTTTTAGATTTCCAAAAGATCATAGTCTAGGAGTAAAACTGAATCTATCGATGTTGTTAACCTAAAAAGATACAAAAAGATCATGATAACAGTCTTTAGTACATAAAAAAAGTTCTGAAAAGGAGATACATCCAATGCATAAAAGCAAATGTAGTCAACAAGAAAAAATCAGATTAGATATTAGAAAAATACCTAATGTTTTCACACATGAATGGAGCACTGGAATAGATTGCTAGGGAGGTTGTAGTATTGTTGTAATAGAAAAACTTCTGGAAATGGCTGGACAAACATTTGCCAGAAGTGACATACATATTGCTGATCCTATCTTGGGAGAGGGGTATAGATATTTAAGGAGATTTTCAGTCCTACATCTCTAGACTCAGTTATCAGAACAAAACTAACTTCTGACTTAGGAGGAGTGTTGAACGGTTGCTTTATGTAGCCTTTCTAAAGAAAGGAGCTCCCTTCAGCCTCCCAGGGAAAAGATCCATAAATTCCCAAACCAGTGGAATTAGGTTTGGATGTGTTTTATAGTTCAAATACGCTCTCCCTGTCACTGCTGCTGCTAGAACTTGCTTTTTTGGACAATATCAGACTCACTTCAGTAGCTGACTCTTTGCTGTTCAGGGTACAATAAACAAACTAGGATGGGACTAATTGCTGTATACGTAGAGTATTATGGAGCTCAGTATCAGCTAAGTTATCTGGCATCATTACAAGCTTGCATATATTCAAGAAAATAAGCCATATAAATGATTTTGTTCCTGGAAAAATAGAATGTGTCATCCACAGGCAATCCAGTGGAGAAAATCTCCCAGTGAGGTTATTCAAATACATTTTGGAAAAGAGGGAAATGGAAATGTAGCAGGCTGAACATGCCTAAAGTTCCCAGCAAACAGCTTAGCCCCACAAGTCATACCCTCTGCACCTCTGAGCTTTAGGACCGTGCTGGAAGAAGACAGAATTTGTTGATCTCAGTGCTTATCATTTCAGGAGTGGGAAATGGTACGAGTAGTACATGTAAAAATACTTTTTTACAAGTTGCTCCAGGGAACATAAGAAACCAAACAATGTTTCTTGCTTTACTGCAGCATGTTCTTTGCACAAGAAAGGTCCTATTATTAGGGCGCGTTGTTTATCATCTCTATACTGGATGAGAAAGTTAAAGGTTTAATTTTTTTCTCTCCAGACACATAATCCTAGAAACAATACGAGTCTTTAAGCCTGTCTTACTCTCTCCCTCCTGAAGAGTGGCCTCGTGGCACCTGCTGAGAGCCATTAGATTTCAGTGCCGGTTCAGAGCCCACGGCTGCCCCTGCCCACGGTGGCAGAGAACTCGCTGTTGTAAATGGATTCAGCAATGCAAAGATCATGGGAAGCCGTATCCCTTTGTTTTTAATTTCCTCCCCTAAGGGCAATTTGTTCCAATTAGTGTCTCAGCTAGCAATTATTGCTGCACAGTGCTCTGACTTATTTCTGTCTGAACGAGCTGACTCAAAATCAGAGAATCTCACGTGTGACGTAATATATACCCTGGCCTAGTGCCCTCGCCATAAAGGAGATCCCTTGCCAGGACTCATGGCAACGCTCTCCGGAAAAGGTCTTTGCTCACCATCAGATGCGGTTCTCTCTTCCCGGATACACAGGTATTGTTTCCAACGATAGCTTTCCTTTGCTGTAAGGGTGTGTGTACCTTCTACATATGAACAAAACAACCCGCCACAAACGTGTAAGAAGGGGTTTTTTTGTTGTTACCGCTTTGTCTGGCCTGGGTGCTGACCCCTCCTCCCCGATGGGTCTCTCACCGGCTCCTGGAGGGAGCACGGTGCCGCACGTGGCACACGGGTGTGAGAGTCTCACTCACAGCAGGTACCAGCCCCTCTTCTTCCGTCCTGTTTTCCTAAGGGCAAACCCAACCCGAAATTATGTAGTGCCTGGTCTTGTCACATGTTTAAAACTCAAGATGCATCGGCACACACAGCTATTTCACTCAAAAAGCTTCATGCAAATATAAAATTCTAATGATGTAACGGAGAGAGTCTTGCCAGAACTTTATGTGATGTGATTCACTCTTCTGACATCGGACAGTTTATTTAAAGGAAGCAGCCATGTGCTGGTGGAGAGCTAATCATGGTTAGTAATCCACTTTCCATACAAATAATCATGAAAAAATAGATGGCATAAATTCAGCTGCTCATCTTCTGTTGTTGTCTCAAACGGTGCAATATGGCAAAATTTAATTTCCCAAAAGTACATTTGCCTGTAATTTCTTTGGCTACTAGATTGTGCAAAATATCTTTAAACATTATCAAGCAACACCCCATTATCTGAATTACAGTGTATTCATACTCCTACCATTCTCATGAATACTTGCTAAGAAAAGTTATTGAAGAAGACACAGCTGACTGAATCTTAAAGCTTTCATTTATGCAAAGGTAAACAATATTCCCTTAATGCTGTATAAAAAAAACCAAACCCTTTTCAGGGAGTTCATGCTAGGATTAATGTGTTTTTTATCTTTCCTGCGAAGTTAGAGTCTTACAGAGGTGAGCTGCTGGCAAGCATGTAGTCACTCCCTACGGGCTTATTAGCAAAAAAGTCACCAAATGCAAAGGGCAGCCCAGAACTCCCTGAGGTCAATGGAGAATCTGCCATTAAATTCAACAGGCTTTGAACCAATTAATCCAAAGAATAAGATACATTACGCTGGCTACGCTAGGATAGATGTGGATCTGGGTTCCTCAGTTTGTGTTTTGGATGGAAACACCATAGGCTTCAGTTGCACAAATGACTTCCACCAACATAAAATTCAACAGCAGCAGAGGTTTTCTTTTTCTGTTTTCAGGGGACTAGAGAGTCTTAAAGCTCAAGTTTTATTCCAGTATCTGTCAAGTGATCATATAACACGTAGAGGATATGACAAGTTTCATGGAATTCCTAATAATTGCTGTTAAATGGGATACGACTGCCTGATCCTGTGTTCTCACCATGATTATTTCTGCATCTACATCTTTTAAGACTTCATGATGCCTACAGTCAGAGCTAAAGCAGTACATTTCCTAATTAGGCATCACTTTGCTCTCCCAATTCTGGGATAATAGCTGGCAGGTGGTTAACAGGCTACACAAAAATTTAGAGTTGGAAATACATTGCAGGTCCATTAGAAGAGACATCTTGAAATGCGCACTGCCTCCTAGCAACTGGCAGGGGAACGTGTTTCATAATGAGTCGGGAAGAAGGGTCACTGCTTTCCACGGCAGTGTGTATTTTTCTTGGAGGATTCCCAGTCAAGCATAGGCTTAGGTCAACCTTGCTCAGCTTGGGAACGGTGAAGGCAGCGTAAGTCATTATGGTATTGATTCAGGACAAATTTGTGAAAACATAGCATCTTTGTGTGCTGTTTACCTCGGGGGAACGGCAACACGACTGACAATATTTGTCTCTGCCTTGACTAAAGCCAACAACTGATAGCATATTTTCTTACTCTGTTACATTAATAAGGTCAATAGGTTGTAAGAGACAATGAATTATAGATATTAAGCTGAGTGATAGTTTAGAAAGAAAAAAATTTCTAAAAGTATTTGCTATTATATACTAAAAATCAGAGGTTTTAATCATATATATTAGATAGAATATAGAATATAGAATGTAATATATAATAAAAAATATATAGAATATGCTCATTCAAAATCCTAGATTTTTAATTCTTGTTTTCTACATCTATTTCGTGTGCTTGCAATGGGATCAAATTTTCTGCACATCCCTAGAAATTTAGATAGATAGATGCCATAACAGCATTTAAATAGGGAGCTGATAAGTCCCATCGCTAGCTCTTTTAACTGCATAAAGAATGAATACTACTGCTACATACAATAAATATTATCACATATAGAACTTTGAAATAAGATAATAAATACTGTTCTTTATTTTGTAACACGTGCATATGCCTTGTAGCAGTGATAAAGCAAAAATTATGTGTTGTATTGGAACCTCATTTACCTTTCTAGAGTGTTTACAGACCCAAACCTAAAATTAGTAGAGTCCGCAGCTTTATTTAGAAGTGCGTATTTGGGAGATGTGTGGAATACAGTCTAATCTTCAAATCCATAGTGCAACTGGAAATTTTCATTTGGCTTTCTCTGTCTTTTCACCCCAAATCAAGTGTGAAGATTCTTTTTTGATCAGAGCCTTCTTAGCAACTAAGATGACAGTATCTGGACCATGTAAGGGTGTCCATATTGCAAATATGTCCGTCACTTCAAGGAGACTATTTGTGGAGTAATACAGTTCATGTGGTGTGTAAATACAGAACAATACAACGCTCTATTCATTTATAAAAATGAACCAATCAAATGGATAATAGGACTTTGATAAACATCCCTCTCAATATTTTCCTTCTAGCAAGAAATTAGGAAGTTTGAGATACAGTTTTCTGGTCCCAGGGGAGGCGCCAACTAAACTATCTCAAAAGAAATTACATTTTTATTGTACAGATTGTTTGTTGTGGCAAGCAAGCAGATGTTAGTCAACTACCAGAATAACAAGGCTTTGATATAATTATCTGATCTAGAACTGCAGTAGACATAAGGAATGTTGTAAAGGTGGTTTACCGCAGGTTCACTCCAGGTATTCATAGAGAAATCTGAGTTTAGTGATCTAGAGCTCTAGCGTATTCATTACTCACCACGCATTTGTAATTATTTAGGCTTACATGAATTGTGTTAGAAGTGACTGTATGTATTTTAGTATTTAATGTCATCTCCCATACTGAAAATATTTCATAGCAACTGCTTAAAAAACATATTGCTGTTAACTTCGCAGGACTCTGATGGCTTAGTTTTAGCCAGTCTGCTTCTCTGGAGCGTTTCACCTGAGTTTCTTTTAAGTGACACTACCATTTTAATTTGAAGTCACTTTAGGCTTCTTGTTAAAGAGAAACTTAAAAGTTAAGATGGAGTTTTTTCACTCACCAGAAGAGGCTGATTCTTATGAGTAGCCAGCAGCTGTAGCCTGATCCCTAGCCCACATCTGGCCAGAGAAACATGCTGCATCTGGTCTAAGTAAATTCTTATAATTTTCCAAAGCAGATTGTTCCTGACTAAGACCTTAAACCATCTCACAAGCGTTAACTCTTTTTTACATGTAATTTCTGATTTAGGGCAGATCAAAGGCTTTTTTATCACTTTGAGTGAAATCATCTACTTGAACCAAGGGAGTATGCGGGGGTCTGCTGAAAAGATGACGCCTGTTAGCTGCTCGCTAGAGATGCCCTACGTGAACGGTGTTGGAGGACAGAGTAAAGCTGCCCAGGTTGGTGGCATGGTGACCTGTGCCAGGCACAGTGGCAGTGCTGAGGGCTGATGACACCTTTAAAGAAAGGTTCTGCTGCTAAATTCTGGGAAAAGGCAATTCTGTAACAGGTAGGCAGAGTACAGAGGCGGTTCCTTGTCTTTTGTGATTGTGCTAGCCAAATGAAAAGCATTTCTGGCCTGGAAATGCCCTCTACGGTGACATCCTAAGTCAGAACCCTCTACTTAGATTACAGGGAACCTAAAAATAGGGCTTCAGCATGGCTAATGGAAACGCCAAAAGATAGATCTATCTACACTGTTCCTGCCATTGCACTCATACCTCCTGAAATGGCCATTAGCTCTTCGGTGTCTGCCAGGTCAAATCTTGAACAAAAGCAAAGAGGACATTATTGAAGATGTAACTTCTTGAGACAACGTCGGAGGCATGTTTGGAGGCAGAGCACTCAGGTCAGAGAAATGAGATCTTGAGGTTGGTTCTGATTCATAGTGGGAAACTTTCAGCTGGTCTAATCATGCAGGGATCAAAACTAGCTCTTAGTCCTCTGCTGGTTAATGAAATAAATGGCATGAGGGTACAAGACTCCCAAAATACATGGGAACATTAGTGCCACGTTGTAGATCAGTAAGTTCCTGCAGTTGCTGTGTTTGTACAGGACATTTTGAAAGTGTAGAGACGTCAGAGAATACTCAGGTGAGACACTATTCCCAAAGTTGCGCTTAGAGTCTCTGGGAAATGAGTGATTACAAGCAATGGTCTGAAGAGATACGACTCTTCAGCTCTATTAAGTGAGCTGGTTCATAGCTCATAGCAGAAGTTTGCAGAAGGACATGTAAATGAGAATTAGGCCTTAATCTGTTTGGTTCCCCAGCAGTACGGCTCTTCTGATCACCTGGCTGAAAGAGAGAGAAGGATTTCACATACAAAAATCTGAATTGGTCTGTACATTCCTGGAGAAGATTAGCATAGAAAGAGATAGGAGCAAACTTTGCCTGAAAACTCTTTGGTACTACTCTAAAGAAGTGATACACCTTAAAGTAGCTCCTTATAATTCTGCATTAAATTTCCTAAAGTTGAAACATAGGATAAATATTAAAAAAATTAACTCAAATTATGCATATAATTTTCTTCAGAGAGAGTGGTGCTGTTCAAAACCAAGAAGCCTGGCATCACTTTTCCCAAATGAAAAAACTTACCCCATTTGGAGTATGGGTCCCTGAGGACTGTCAAGTATCATATATTCACGCAACCCTCTGGGCTCATTTGTTTACTTCCTTGGGTAGTTCGGCCTACGGCCATGCAGCAAAAGCACTAAATATAAAGCAAGTTATGTAGTCAATTATATACAACATTAAAATCAAACAGGCGTATACAAAATAGAGAACTTAAACAGATATAATCATATTTACCAAACACAACAAATAACAGGAGATACAATCCAGGCTACAATTATCTGGCTCAGTTAAATTATACATTATAGCAGCTTCAAATTTCTTTAAACTAATTACAAAGGTGATGATATAATATGCCTGTGATAACTGCTGTCACTGAAGATTGCTCTTGCAATAATACAGTTCTTACTTTTCTCTCTCTTTCATTTTATAAGTGTGAAGTAGGCAGGAGTAAATAATTTCTCCAAGTAATACAGAGTTTGTGGAAAAAAGTTGGTTACTTCTCTGATGTCATCATAACACAATAACAAGTAAATGTTATTATGGAAAGTATGTTGTTTAATGCCTAGGTGCTTCTGTCATGAGAACCATATTCTGTTTAAATGAGAGAAAAATTACCTGTGCTGTTTCTTCTATAACATATGCAATAATATAAAAGGTTTCGGTTTGACAGTGTGAATACAAGACAAAAATACTTGATGAAGAAGGAAAAACCATTTCTGCCAATACTGGTAAATGTCTAAATGGGAATGCATTTTAGAGCTCCGGATCCTTTAGACTGTGGACACTCTTCCTTAGTTTTATGCTGGTGACTGCTTTGTGACTTCACAACAATTGCATTTAATGCCTACGACGCTAAACAGAATTGCCTTGATTTGTGTGGCACCAAGATAGTTTGTCTAGACTGTAAAAACTGCATGCATCTAACTACACTTAAGAAGTTTGCCTAGTTACAAGAGCAAAACTCTTATAAATATGTGTTCAGAAGGCGTAAACCATGCAAAAGCTGGTTATGCTTGTGCCAGTAAATTACCATATTAAACTAAACTAAATTTTGGTTTGGTCAGACCATCATATCCACTCCAGTAAAAGAGAAATTAAGAAAATTACCCTCCCTCACCAAAGAGGTGTTCCCTAACTGCATGTGTGTACCTTGTACGGAGTAAATCCCTAACGATTTGTTTAAACAAACACATTTTGCTTTGTGTTGTAATGGATCAAGAATATATGGTTTCAACTCCTCTCACGCGGCAGTTCTCATAGCCTAAATAATAAAAACCCTATAAACTGTGTCACAGTCTTTGCAGGACTTCTGTGGTGTTTGTCATTTGGAAACAAGGCCGAAGCTGTAAAGCTCCTACCCCGATGGGTCTGAGCCAGCTCACGTCTAAGTTTTGTTTTCATCCTCTAAAGACAGGGGGAGGATACAGAGTTCTCACTGAGGTATGAAGTTGCCAAGAGGCTGCCCATGTATGCCATCAACGTTCAGACCCACGTTGCCACTTAATTTACCGTCATGAACAAAGAATATTCCATGAAGTGGTAAACTGAATCTCACTTCTCGTTGTGCAAGCTGCTGACAGTTCGGAGGAAATCCAGATGCATTTGCATGGAGTAAACTTCTGTAAACATGTTCTGCACTCCAGCAAAGAAATAAATGTCAAGGTAAGCTTGGCAAGCGACAAAAAAGGATGAGTCATATTTCTCCAGTTTCGTTCCAAAGATGCTATCTTTCACCTTCCTCAGTACTGTAGTCACAAGACTGACAATGTTTCTGCTCCTTTATGGGAAGCAGTATTCAGACACTGCGGGTAAATGATTTACTGGAGCCCCACAGTCATTTTTCACACATACTTCGTTTTCATTACCAAAATCTGGAAGGAATAAGTTTCCATATGCAGCAATCAATGTGCAATTGCCTATCTAAAATGATTATAGGTCACTCCTCATCCATGCTTTTAGCTGATATATTTACATTAAAATATATAGGATGAAGTCATTTTATGAAAGGCTTCTTGTTAAGTAATTAATAGAAAATATTATGTCCATTTTGCAAAAGAAGAAACTGAGGCAGCATCACCAAGACCACATTTCCAAGCAATCATTAGTTTTGAGTTGTTTAACTTCTGATTAACCAAATTGACGCACCTTGGAAACTCATTTTCAAGACTACTATGCACTTGTTTCAATTGAAGTCAACAGGATCTGTATGCACCTAACAGGTCTGAAATCCGGGCCAACTACTCAGAAATTAAGGAATCGGGAATGAAAGGCCACTTCTGAAAAGATTTGCACAGGATTACATGTGATGTCTGGGACACAGCCCAGAGCTGAACTCAGTCCCCTAGCTCTCAGTCCAGAGAATTAACAGAGTGATTATCATTCCTGCTAATGCTACTGATTAGTAAGAATTTTCCTAAAAGAAGCATAGAAAGTACTTTCTGTCTAGCTCATCCCTATTCCCTACTGGCTTGTTACTCTGACTGCACCTAATTAATATTTTTTTCTCTGGAACAATTAGTTATTCTCACTTTAGTGAACAAAAATCAGTACATGATACAAATATTGTGATATTTAAATGGAGAACTCAGCAGTTTATAAAAGAGTTTCAAATGAGTTCGTCAGTGGTTTATGTTAATCAAATCTCTCAGGTGAAACCTTATGTATGATGTATTCCTTTCTTCTCGTGACCTAAGGTGTTGCTATGTCTGTTTTCCATTAGACTTTTAAAAGGCTGAAATTCATAGAGAGTTTTAATATTTACAGACAGCAATGCAATTTGAATATTTACACTCCTAATATCCCAGGATTGTGACTTTTTTCGTACTACCCAGGTAAGGTTTTTATATAAAGAGATTCAAGGTTGCTGTTTATTAAAATTTACATTCATGTTCTTGGCTCAATTCTCCTACCATTACTCATGCAAATACTAATCCTTGAAAATGCAATGGAGATGTTCAAATGACATGGTGTTGTTCTGCCTGATTAGCATTGCAGAATACAGCCGCGTTCACTTTTTGTGGTAAATTTGTACCTAATCCCAATGATATAATCCAGATTATATCTGGATTATAAAAGCATTTGTGGTCTGTTGAATTCACCAGCAGGCCGGACATTTCTAAGCATGTCATCTTAAGACTATATAAATTTAAATAAAGCTCACCATTTACAAAGGAGATGGAAGCTATGCTTTAATGCACTCTTCATCATTGCTTATGTACATCAAAATTCGTGCTGATGCACAGCGAAGACATTTATTTCCAAACAACACCAAACTTATTTTGAAAAAGCAAAGTCACCACATTTTCATTCAGTTCTGTCTATTGTGTGTCATGGCTAAATGCAGGAAAGAGCTGTATCCTAGAAATCCCTTTGGAAACTTTATGGCAAGCATCTCCAAGCTAGTGACAGAAACATTTCCAAGACATGCGTCTTGGTGTTACTGCTTTAGAAATGTCTCAACACCAGGTTTCTGTATTTGGGAGCGATTTCTGGTTCTTATTGGTGATGAAGAAATCAGAAAGATTTGTTACAGGGCTGGCTCTGGGAGCTTCAGTTTTAACCCTTTTCAGGCTCCGTAAGTAAGTACAGATGTGCAAGAGAGAAATGCTAAAAGCAAGAGAATTGCAATTTTGGGTCAGAGAGGCCCTGATCTTATCTGCGTGGATTCATTCAACTTTGCTTTAACCGCGCTGTGATTCCCTCAGGTCTGCCTGTGCACACCCATTGAAGTCACTGGGGTGACAAAACTACAGCTCAGAAAACTATCAGCCCCCACATAATAACAGCCAAACAAGATCTCCCCTTACATCTTCTGTCCCTCACCACCGTCTCTCCCAGCCTGCCTCTCTTGTATCTATCTCTTCCTTGGCACTGCCATATGTCGGTTGCCATCAGTTCCCTGCTTCCTGCCACTCTGTCTCATACTATCTTTATCTTTGTTTTTTAAACATTGGAAGAAACAGGTAAGTGAATTAGACCTGTCAAATCCATGCGTATTTGGTAGTTGTGCCTCTTCCCCAGTTCCTCAGTCTCAGATCAGACTTTCAGGGTGGAACTCGTCTCTCCTGACTTCAGACATGCACCCCCGAGCAGCCTCCCATCGTTCTGCCCTGTAATAACAGAAAGAAATAGGTGCTTGGAGACATGATTCGTCTCATGCATTTTAGGTTCCTACCTTTGGATGAAACTCTTTAGTTTAGAAGACCCTCTTTCTTTCTGCTGACCAGGAGGGTAGCCCAGGTAATAAGCTCAACAGCTGATAGCCCCATTTGAGATACTTTTGGTCAGACAAATCTTTAATTGTCCTACCCCATGTACACTGGAGGAAGCCAAAGGGAATTTGAAATAGGGAGATGGTGAAAACCACAATTCCAGCTCTAACCAGAAAAAAACCCCCAATTTAGAGTTGGCAGTACCAAACAACTATCTACTGTTGCATGTTTTTCATGCAACTGACCTTTTTAAGTTGGCAATTCGTATGTTGCACACAAAACAAAGTTCCAACAAAATCCAAAACAACAGCGACTGTAATCCCCAAAATTATCTGGTAGAAAAGACTTCTAGACTACAGGTTTGGCTTGATGCTTTAGATGTTATAGCTGCCACTCTTCATCCAGTTTCTGAACACTCAGATTGGATTTATGGCCCTACAAGCATGGAGGTGAGGAACCATAAGAAAAATAAGCATGCTGATTCACATGAAAAGTATGTGCCAAATAAAGCCCTAAATCATTTTATGCAGCCTGTCATTCAAACATATTTGACTGTCATCCAAATTGTTGGAATTGTCTTTCATACAGAAAAACGATCTGTTTATTTTTAGGATAATTGGAAAAGCAACAGATTATCTTCAAATTAATGAATAGGTCAAGCTGGTTTTATAAGCTTAATAACATTTTCCATTGTCCCTCCCTCCTTAACACCTATCTTCATTGCCTAATCATTCACATACTTTATTTTTTTGCGTTTAGATGAGTCATGAAGTGCACATCATGATGATAAATGTATCATCTCTGCTTCCTCTTAGCGTTAACTCAGCGGTGTGATTCACGCCATAAACCTATTTTACTCATTGTGTCCTTTGTTGTTCATAACCTTGACTCTGTTAACATCAACAGCACTGCTGGAATCACATGTTTTTACTTAAAAGATAACAGAAAGGTTTTATCTGCTTTGCATTTTATAAATTCAGCCTGGCACATTTTTTTTTTTTTACACAAGTTACTCACATGAAATCGCAAATGTTACTGTAATGCAAGCTGAAGAAACTCACCTTCTATGCGAAGCTGATATTTCCCCTGTATGGTGCTATCTACCTAATTTATTAGCGTTAATTATATGTCGTAAAAGATATTTGAGAAGCTCTTTCTTTCTTTTACAGCTCAGGCCACAATTTCAAGCTGGGCTGGGACTGCTTTCCAGTGCTGTTAAGAAATCAGGGCACCCTCTGTGTGTAGCCCAAACAGCGTCATATTTGGGGCTTTCTTGCCCAACCCCTAAGGGCTACGTTTATATTCACGCCACCCCTGAAACCTGGAGCATGTGCTTTGCTTCCCCCATTTCACGTGAGTGACAAACGAATTTCTGAGCGTTCTGAGACGGTATTGGTTGATGATCCTGACTGAGAGCAATTACCTGTGTCATTAAAGCAACGTGTAGCTGAGGTGTAATGTTCTAAAGATAGTAATACATCCTTACGTGTGCTCGTGACTGAATGGTAAGGGAACATAAGATCTTCCTTAAGAGGAAGTTATTGGAAAGTTCAACAAGAAAGCAGCACAGCATCAGTTGTTTTCTGTGCAGCCCTTTCAGAAACAGGAGGCCCCATCTTGGAATTAAATTGCTGATTCACCACGTTTGTGAGCTCAGCGGAAGACAGAATGATTACAAGTCGCTGGTTAATGATGAGGGGGAGAGAAAATGGTGAGATCTTTAGAAACCGAACACAAAAGTGCACACACATGCTGTGGGAGCCTCAGAAAGCAGGAAGATAACCTTTTTCAGCTCCCAGCCTTAGAAAAGACAAGCAAGTGCAGAGACTGTTTCTTGTAGCTACAGGAGGTGCCTTTTTTTTTTTCTTTTTTCTGAAAACAAATAATTTCAAATAAAATATTTTGTCCAGTGCTAACCAGTGGCTTGCCTTTCCATTCTGGGCTGAATACACGCCAGATTTATTTGGAAGGGGCTTTGCAGGGAAGTGATGTGGGAGTACGTCGTGGTTCAGGTTTGACCAGGACAGAGTACGTGCCACGAAGTTGTTAAGAGATGGGGGGAGCAAGGAGGGGTAGGTGGGGAGTGGCAGTGGGAGAGACTGGGAAGCTTCCTAAACTGGCTTCTGCCTGGTAAGTCTTTATCTATTGTGCCAATGGGTCAAGATCTATTGAATGCAAATCTGCTAAGGTAACCAGATTGAATAGACCTATACCTCGGTCCAGCCCTAGACCAGGAAATCGCATGGCAAATTGAGTGATGTCTTTTTCACTCATGCAAATGGCAATCTTACTGTTAACTTCAGTGGGTCAAGGCAGGTACATTAATTAAAGCACCTACCGGGACTTGCTCTTTAAATGTCCTTTTTGACCATGGATCTTTGAACATCTTTGGTAGCCGTTTCCTTCATGGTGTTTAAAACTCAATTTTCCATTTTCATTCAAGGGCGGGAGCTGGAGTAAGTTTTGACGTGATTCAAATTTCTAGGGCAAATTTTAATATTAAGATTAAGCAAGGAAGTGGTGTACTACTTGACATGCTCCTTCCCTCGGAAATCTAATTTACAGTGTAGTGTTGAAGAAAGGGACCAGGACTATCTAAACACTTGCTGTCCTCTTTACTCGTGTTATCAGCTGAGAACTAGTGTATGCACATTACAGAATGGTTAGTTGTTCTGGAGCAGTTTACCTATCTGAAGCTTCTTTCTTTCTTTTTATTTTTTTGCATGCAAAAGCAGCTATTTCTGTACCTACGAGCTAAACCACCCCTGCGATGCCTCGCCAACCTGTCCCACACCCACCCTCTCTGTCGCGAGCCGTGCCTCCATCCCTCTATCCCTCCCCCCCCCTCCCCAGGTGGAGACGTGAGGTTCTCCCACCCACCGCCCCGGCTCCTCCGGCACTCAGCCACCGCTCCGCAGCAGGTCCGACTGGATCTGACGTCTGCCAGAGACTGCCCTTCAGCAGCCGGGCCCCAGAAGGTACGCGCCGTGACTGAGAGAGGCTTCTCCCAGACAAAATATGACTTATTCATAGGAACAGAGCACTCGGGGCGGGGGGGAAAAATGTTAATGTGAGACGAGAAAATATCTCACTTGAAAGGTAGGCAGGCCTATGTCTTCCTTGGACCCCCCTTTCTGGATGGAAAAGGCTCGGAAGAACTTCACTTTTCTTAGCTTCAGAGCTCGTATCTTTTTTATAATCAGGCAGCCCCTCTGTTTCCTCTGTCTACGAGCTTCTCTTGCCAAGCTCATCTGGTGAAGAAACTAATGGACACTGGAAACATTCCTCTGACTGCCCTGCTCCGTGTGCCGCGTGCTGCACATCAGCACGGGAGGACTCCCTGTTTCTAAAATTGAACTGTCTCTTTATCAACAGCCTCATTTACCGGGACGCTGAGCTGGCAAATCAGATATACACACACCACTTGCCTGGCCGTGCCGCCTCCGAGCTCTGCCTTCCTGCAACATGTGCTCTTCCCTCCGAGCTCACCGCAGGTAATTCTGGCTGTAAGTGCTTGTGGGTGGCTAGCTGTCTGCTTTCATGCTGCTTATTGCACTGGGAATTTGGGGAAAACTCTTGAAACTATTTGTCTCCTTGCTGCTTTGACAGGCCACGCCATGAGGAAGGGACATATAATATTCAAAAAGATAATGAAGTGCCTCCCAAGATCTCTGCCGTCGATTTTAAAACTGTTTAGAAATCTTCTTGGTTTGTGTTTCATTTAATTGTTAGTTGGCAACAGGACAATTATTCTATAATTTGCACTCCCAGAGTAATCTGGAAAGTATTTATAGATGCAGATGAATGGTTTTAAAGTATCGTGTGTATATATATAATAAGATCAAAATTCCTACTTCATTTTGTCTGTTTTAAAATTCATCACATTAAATATGAATGGCATTATCTAAAGATGTAGTCTGGGGATTTGTTTTTCTTAAAAGCAGTGACTATTATCTTGCTTCAGGAAGTAAATCAAATACTTCAGAATATAGGCTGTGTTTCTGAATATAGAAAAAAATGGGCGGGACAAATATTTGCTGCATCTTGTGTTACTTGCAGGGAGTAGCTGCTTTCCTTGTGTCATTGCAAATGATATAAACATGTTATTACTTGCTTGTTGGCATACATGCTAGAAATAAACTTATTATCTATTTAATATATGCCCTTCCTGCTGGGTCTCAGGTTACTATCCAATGAATTTAAGAGTTACTCTCATCTTGCAGGCTATGAGTTAAATCTCAGCCCCACAAACGTCAATGGGAGGTTTGCCATTACATTAATTGGGACCAGGATTTCACTCAATGAGTGTTTCTTGGAGAAGATCTTAAATACTGTGTTAAAAATCGAATGAGAGAAATCTCAACTTACAAGTATGTAAGGCATTCATTTCTATTCTAATGTAAAATGACTTGGTCAATACCCAGAGGCAGTTAAATTAAGCTTGGTTAGAGCTTTTACTTGCTGCTAAAAATTCAGCAACTCGCATCTAGAATAGGTTTTGTTTTCACTAAGAGAGAAACACGCTCCAGATATTTAGCTTGTAACATAGCTATGATTTATCTTAGACCACGCATCAGTCTAGAGTAGATGCCTTAAGCTGCCAATGTCCAGGTCTGCTTGTCTTAGAAGCCTTCTAATTGTGCTGGAAGGTTATGCATCAAGTTATGCATAATTGCGCATAAGGTTCTGTGGATGGCACAACACGCAGGCATTTTTCCTGACAAAACAGATGAATATGTTAGCCAAGGATTTCTGTCTTAAAAAGCAAAGTGTTGCTTCAGAGACCGCTGATCAGCAGTGTTCTTTAGCCAAAGGAATTCAATTGCCACTTGACAGCGTGAAGATCAGTAGGTTCTTAATACACCCAACAGCAGCATCTTGAATTTGGAGCTTACATTGGTAATACTGTAGCCTATGTGTACTACACAATAACGCACACCATTTCACAGGTGCCGTTGCCCTAAACATCAGGCTTTCAGTTGGAGCCGGGAGAAGCTCCAACTACATGCAAGCTCACTACATAAAAACACAGTCTCGCTATGCCTGCGTAAACGTTTCAACACAAAAGCAAGCTCGGATCATCAGAGTGGCGAAGAGAGCGTTCAACGCAGCACCCAGGCTGTGCAAAACTGCCTTTAAGCCAACTTTGTTTTCTCCCGGTTGTGGAACCCTGTTGGGGCTGGTGTATAGCAGAGAGTTTAAAGGCTAGCGTAGATGCCAGCAGTCTCAAAAGGGCTCTTTTAGTAGCCAGGATTATTGGAGCATAAAGGAACCACAAAGCCCTCGCTCTCCGACTGCCTCGTGCCAATAGCACGCAGTGAGGGACCGGCAGAAGACGCTTATAGCATACGAGGTTTTCGCCGTTCTCGAGGAATCTCTTCGTGACCAGCTCCTCTGGGATCCCGGGCTCATGCAGACCTGCCCTGATTTACCAGCGCGCTGGTGTGTTATAGTTTTGGGGAGACAGCTGAAGTGCTGCAGATTACATTTTAAAGACGTGATGCTGACAAATTAAGTTCAAAGTCTTAGCCAGGCCCTGCCAAGTGGCAGCTCTCCAGGGCTGGACAGTTATAGCAGTAACTTCTATAAATCTTTTCAGAAGCTCCTTGGGCTTCAAATACTTCCAACGTTTCGTCATTCCCTTTAAACAGGGAAAATTGCCCAATCCCTTTTTGGAGGCCAGCATAATTATACTCTCGGAAAATAATAACAATAATAATAAAGCTTAAAAAGCAAAACACTGTAGTTCACACCATGTGATAGAGTTAGTTAATTCTCACAGTAAATACAGGCAAAAAGGTTAATACAACGGCTGTTTTAGATGCACTCCCGTACGTTTTTGCTGATGCACAGAAGTGCAAAGAGAGCTTTTGAGAGATTTGTTTGGGACCCTTCTTTGTAGCTGGGGAGTAGCTTAATTTCAGATATAAAACCTCTGCCAAGCTGTGTACATTTCTCTCTGTACAGTGTGCATTTCTTTATTTAAACATGCCCCAATCAAAACCAACTGGACAAAATGTTTGTGTTGCTTTACACCTACTTCCTTCTCCTCCATTGTATTTGCCTGCTACTGCTGTCCCTGTTAACTGGCATTCTGGAATATTTTGGAGGAAAGAAATGTGAATGCGAGTATGAAAGAAGGGAAGGGAAGGGAAGGGAAGGGAAGGGAAGGGAAGGGAAGGGAAGGGAAGGGAAATTAGATGATGGAACGTGGGAAAACTTTACATGGCTTCAAAAGGAGAGGAGAATCAAACTGATGAAGATTCAAAAAGAAAATGAAAGGGAATATCAATCTGGCAAATTGAATAAATGTGACACACTGTGTTTGGACCCTGCTACGTTTTGGACTCTCAGAATACCTTCACCTGGAAGGGCACTGTACTGTCTATTACTCTTAATTTATTTTTTACACTGGTGCATGATGATGGTGACATTGGTGTTCACACAATGTCTTAATTGAATTAATTCATCTGACACAAAGTTCTCTCCATTTCCTACGTGGAAAAAAGGCAGCAGAGTTAGTACCATTTACACCACCTTATTGAATACTCGTATACACGAGCTGCTGGATTTATACCAAGTTTTCAGGACGGTGAAAGCAACAAAACCAGCAGCTCTAAAGGACTGCTGGATGTGAGAGATTTTTTCCTAAAGCATAAATTGTTGCAAATTAATAATTTCAGTTTAAGCAACATCTTTTGATTTCTACTTACAGGTGTGATCAAAAAGAGAAACTGCGTTTATGAAACAGAGAAACATGCTGCCCAGGAGAAAACAGATTGCAACTGGAAGAAGCCCCCAGGTGTGGCTGCGGTGCTCGCCTGGGTGCCATTTCAGGGTTGAAGAAGCCACAAGGCCAGCAGAGGTGAAGCCCTTCCAGGCAAAACATGTGGGAACTGGAGGGTGGAGCTGGGGGGGGTGGGGGGAGATACCTCTGTCTATTAAAAAGTGGGTGGTGGCTTTGCAGGGAGAAGAGCAGCAATAGCAAAGAGCGGGGCCAAACCAGAAGAGATCAAATTGCCTTAATTTTAACACGCAATTAATTATATATTGGGGTGGGGGGTTTTTGTCGGCGAAGAAATTGTATGTATTCCTATGAACTAAAAAACGCGCTTGTTTAACAAAGTCTCAGCATGGCTCGCTCAGCACCTTAAAGAACAAAGCCTGTGTTTACAAGAGGAATTCGCAGAGAGCCAAGGTGTAAGGCCTGTGAGGAAAAAGGAGCTTTGCCTGCTACAGTACTTAAATACTGAATCACTTCCAGTATCTTGTGCCAGACAATCATTCCGATGCATGTAAGCTGTACCATCATGATCTGATACGTCAAGAGGCAAGCGGGTTACATCAGTTGTCGTGATCTTATCAGAACACAAAAGCCATGTCTCTCTTTTTGTGTTCAATGCATCATTTCCCAAACTATTTTTCTTGCATTCCCTTCCCAGATGAACTTTTCCATTCATTGCCTGCTAATTCCTCGATGTAATTAACATGTCCCAGCATAACTCCTTTAGTTCATTACCCGCCACCAGAGCATAACCCCAGAATTTGTTTAGCTGTCGTTCTCGTAGCCTGAAGGCTATTTCAGTCATGAAGAGAGCAATTCAGTTGCTTAACCTGGGTGCCTGATGCTATTTGAGGAGCTCTGGGGTATCTAAGTCACCCATCAGAGACGACAGCACAAGATCCGTGGGAGACCTACACCCCTGTCGAGTGGCAGGTAGAGACGCGGGTGGATGACCTTTGGTTCGTGGGAAGTTGCACAAGATGCCTGCATTTGGGTAAGCGTGTTGAGCCTCAGCAGCTCTTCATAAACATATTATTGCGCTGCGGAAGGTTCAGCTTAAACCAATATTTTCATGCCTGTTGACTCTTCCTGGTGCAGGACATCTCTTCTTGCAGTCTGCTCTCTGAAAAGCAATTAACAAGTAATTATGCTCTACCTCTTCCCTAGCTCATGTAAAGGCACGTCAAGTGCAGGAAGCTAGAATAGAATTAAACTGTTATTTACACATTTATTCGTTTGCCATATTAAACACATGCATCATTCAGTTTCTATGCTTGGGCTTCAGTAGCCATAGAAACTGAAGACGACTAAAAATGGCATCACTTATTTCCTTTTTTGTTTACTGATTTTGCAAAGAATTCCCAAATCTGCAGCCCTGCGTTGTATTCCATGAGCAGTTGCTTCCAATCTAATTTTATGTTGAATATTGTATACAATTTAAAAGCCATTATCAGGTACCTCATATTTCAGCATTTCGTATTAAAATGGAAGCAATGGTTCAATTGTGGTACTATTTCATTGCACTTAAAAAAATTTGCTTTCCTTGGTGACGGTCCACCTTATGAGTAGATGTTTTCATATAGTATGTTCCTACTTTATAGCCCTACTGTTATTCCTTTCTTCCTACCTACCTTCTTGGCTGCTGCTGAGAGTGATGTTTGCAGGAGGAAATAGATGGTAAAGTACTGATGCTTGAGAAACACTTAGCACCTCAAAGCTGTTCCTATGGCAACTGAGGCCTACAGAAGAACGGCACATACATGAAACTTCATGTAGTTTTCAAGCATGGCATTTTTGCAAATGCTGATCATTATAACAATACCATATTATACCTTTTTGGTTTTTTTCTGTTAAACTTCCTAGACATACACAAAAATGTATTTTTAGGAACAGACTTCTTTTGATATCATGAGTGACTCATTACTTAATTGTGCTATTGGGATGTTAATTGCCGTACCACGTTACTACTGGATTTACAAAATCAAATCATGTCAATATTAAAAAAAGGAGGTATCAGTCATACATATTCAAGTATGTTATCTCGAATAACTTATTTTTTTAATTGAAATGAAAGCACCTAGGATTAAAAACTTGCTTTATTTTTCTTAACAGCTTTATAAGTATATAAATCTAGTTAAAAAATTAACCTTTTACGTATTTTCCTGTGCGAGTTGCCTCCACTTTATGAAACACTCATTGCAATAGATGTAAAAGTCCTAGTCTGGTCCAGGAGCCTGGTGTGAAACTCGAGGTTTGCCGCTTACAGCTGGTGTCTGTCTGTCCGAGCTCACCCCCTCTGCCCAGGGCCGTTTTCGAGGTGCTGCACAGCCCTGATACCAGGGTGCAGCCTGGTCCTGCTTGTGGGTCCTACCTGGTGCAGAGGGGACAAAGCAGCAAGAGCAGGGTAATCGAGCAGTTCTCTTTGCTGTGAGGTAACATCTTCTTCTGTTGTATACGCAGAAAAATATCCACATGACAAACCGTAGGAATGATCCAGGCTGAGGGTGATCAGTCCTTGCGCCGGTGGTGGCTGCAGTCCTAGCAGCAGCAACCCTCCTGGCACCCACCTGCATATGGCTTTCCTGTAGATGCATCACCAGCGCCTGCGTGCTGCTCGCCCACGAGTTTGAGCCTCTTCCAACTAACTTCTACATGGATAAGGGTACGTGACTACAGCCCTATGGTCCAGCCATACTGCGGTCTGTCCAGATCCCACTGGCTCCCTCCGTGCGAACCATGCGGCAGCATGCCCAGCAAGAGGCACTTGCCATACAGGTCCGGTGAAGGGAATTTTCCACACTAATCCATCTCCAGAAGTGCTTTTCCCCTCTGCGCTCTCGGGAGATTTGCTGTTTTCCAACACAATAGATCTTTGCTCTGCATCTCTAGCTTTTCTGTGCACCAAACTTTCATAATTCATGCAAGTTTAAAAAAAAAAAAAAGTTTCTCTCATGCTTCAATCGGTCCCTTGTCCCAGACTGTTTCCACCTCAATAGCCAGCTACTAAAATTTAACATTCAAATTCTTCCTGAGAAATACAGGCAAGAGTCTTGCCAGGAAAAATGAATATCCATGCAAGGAGCTTCATGATACAATGATTTTAAGGTAATAATTACTTGATAGTGTTCTTCTTTCTCAGCCACTGAAGAATTCACCATCAACAGGGTTTTTCAGGCTTTCTCCTAGGACCATCTTTTACTAATATGATTCAAATATAAGAAAATAACAGAAGAATGCATCATCTTGCATCACTGTGGTCCTTAAAATGATATTTCAGGCTGTGTTTCTGTCTGGCCTCCTACTTGAGCCTGAGTAGGGCACTACAGTCACCTCCAATGTGATCAAAGAGGCCATATACATACTGTTCTTCACTGAATACCCGATAGGAAGGGACCTGGATTAAGGTCTCTCACAGAACCTTTCCTGCTTCTGGGTATTTTTCTTACAAGGTGTTTTACCACTATTGTACTCAGTTACCATGATACGTCACAGAGGAATGGGTGATCATCAGAGACATTTGTCTGCAAATCAAGAAGTAGAAGACACCCAGTGCCATCCTCTACTATCACAAGCACCGCATCAGAAATGTATCTATATGTAAAAAGCAAAAGACCTCAAAAATCAAGGTTTTATTTTATAAGTGTAAAGCAAAAGTGACATCCAGTGGCCTGCAAATCCAGACAGATTGTTTGGAGTTCATATTACAAAAGCACTGCAGGATTTTTTAAAGGCAATTTAATCTTCTTTGCTGACTACCATGAATTTGCTTTTCAGTAGCCCCTTCTATAAAGTTATAATGTGACTTAAAAAATAAAATCCTTGTGCTAGAGTGGTGAACAAAATTTGATTTGAACGCATAAGATTCTTCATAACACTGCAGTGAATCAGAAAACATTTAAAGATTGTGTACAAGGTCAAGAAGGAGAAAGGTTAGCTTCACAATTATTTGAATACTTCATTCTTGACATTGAACCTAAGGAATGCTTTATAATTGCTTTCTAAATTAGATCAATGCGAGTGTAGACATTTTATAGGTGATTTTATAAACTTGAATAAATAATGAGCTGGTTAAGATGTTAAGAAATTAAACATTTCCCAGACCACTGCGAAGAGGTCCCAATTCCACAATGTGCTAATCATCTCCTAGGCCATGGCAAAGCCCCATGGGAGGCAGGGTCCTTCTGCGAGGAGCGAACTCCGCCGCAAACCAACAGGTCTGAGCAAAATTGGAAGAGCCACTCAAATGCAAACACAGCGATAGGAGGGATCCGAAACCTCGCTGAAAAGGAGTGAAGAGCATCAGCACCCTGAAACCAGGGCACCCAGGGAAGCACTAGGCTATGACATTTTGCAAACCCAAATTATTTTGCAACGTGCTCTTGTCCCGCCTTCTCAAGCAAGACCCATTTCAGAGGAATAAACCTGCCTGTTTAAACTCTGCTAATGCACCTCTGTCCAGAACTGCTCACGGGGGTTTTTCCTATGAAGAGACAAGACATAAGCAGTTGTCAATTGCTGGATCTCTGCCTTCTGGTCCTAACGGCTATCAATACACACAGTAAATCCCAGAAAATAAATGAGAGAAGACAAAGAAAAAACTACAATCAAAAGGCGGTTGTACACACGTGGAAACGAACAGTGAAAGATAGTAATGAAAAAGACAAGAGCAAGAGGCATTGCAAAGGAGAAAGGCCTGTGCAGTTGCTTTGTCATCTTTCCTGGAGCAAACCCTAGTAACAGGAAGACCACAAAAATACCACTGCACAGTCACCTTTTTCTCATAGTAAACCAAGACCTGAGGTAGTCAGGTTTTCGCCCGTGTTCTCTCTCCCTCTCTTAGAGTTGTCTAGACATCATATTGGAGACATTTTCAAAGGCAAATAGACTGTCACATCAATTTTCACCTGGAATTCAAGTTTACCTGAATGAGAAGGCCTGTCTGTATTCAATAGCTTTTAAAAATAGTTGAAGAAAAGTTAGTAAAACACTAACTTTTTGGAGTTATTTTGAGGGCAAGAAACTGTAGAATAGACACATTTTGATCAGTGACAATCTGGATCCGGAAAGACTGCCAGTCAAAAATCACATGAAAGGAGCGTGGTAAGGAAGCAAAATAAGTCCTTTCAGAACAGTTAAAGAAATATAAATATCCTCAATCCTTCCAGCTTGTGCCTCTCTAGCAGAAACACTCAGGCGCAGACCCAGAGGACTTGAGAAGCAGCTGAACTGGTGCTAGTGGCTCCTTTCCTGATGTGGGGGGTAACAGGAGACTGAAATTGCAATGGTTCTTCTGCAGTCGCCAGCACAGTCACATCTGCTGAACGAGAAATGCATTCGATAAGGGATTGGTACCTTTCCATTAAAAATAAATCAATCACAGCTCCCTCTCTATTGACACAGCAGTCAGGCACCTCTGTAATCAACCTTTCCACCGATGGATAGTCTTGTTTGGGCATCTTTCATTGGCAATACAAAGCTAAACGAGGCAAGAGAGAGTTTAACTAGGATACAGCCACCAAATCTGGCAGTGTTCCCTTTGAATGTTTTTCTAAGGATTTTGTCCATACGAGCTCTGAGCGCAAATGCCAAATGACATTCAGAAGAAAAAGATTAAGCTGATAAAACTGTGCAGCAGGTTTTTTTCTACTATTTTGGCTGCCTGGGGTACACAAATTACATTACATTTTTTTGCTTGATTAAAATGAAAGGAAATAAAAGTAGGTACTAGCCTTCCGTTTTAATTAAACTGATTAAAAAGGATCATCTGCGTGTTTGTCCTTTCATTTCATGTATCACTAGCCAAATGGGTTCTCAAAAGGGCTGTGCTGCAAGATAGGATATCTCTAATGAGGTAGCAATTTTTTTTGCAGGTATCTACTCACTTTATCTGGATGCCTCATTGTTAATAGCCTCCTCTGCCCAGGCAGCTGTGCCTGTGATAGCAGAACAACATGTTCCCTCCAGTACAGCGTGTGGAGTTATTTCATGTCCAACCAGAGATAAAATGTTAAGCTACTCAAAAGGAACTTCCAAATCACCCTGTAAAAGGAAACTGAAGAGAGACAAGCTGCTGGCAAGAAGAGAGATGAAAGGGTTATGTTAAGGACTTACAGACCATATTTCTCTTTCACCGGGCCGGATTATGCAATCTGCCAGGTGCAGAATACTTGCAGTTTCTAAGAGCTGCGCAAGTATTACAGATATGTGCAGAGCAAATACCTTCATTTAAATGACATGCTGGGAAAACAAAGTCATTTTGCACAGAGGTCAGGATGTGGAGGCAACAGGTGGCAGACACAGATATTTTGGAATGGTTCTTCCACACTTCGGAGTATGCAAGGGAAAAGATTTAATCTGCATTGTTACAGGGGTCGGTGAATATTTCCCTTCCTTATTTAGACATATTTACTGAAAAGGGAGTGAGACCACCTGGTAATATATTTTTAAGTGTAAGTATTCCTGCAGGGCAGGGCAGGGCTGTGGCAGGCTGTAGACTGGCCCCGCTGCAGCACCACTAATGGTTGCAGGGGGTTCAAATGGGTTCCTGGGCTGTGGGCAGGGTGGGGGAAGCCCTGGGGAGGGGGTCAGGGACCCCTAAAATAAAAAGAGTTTGCACTGGATGCCCAACTTTCAGTTGGCTACATTCAAATGAGGTTAATCCCCCACAGCAGTTCGAGGCTTACTCTGTCTAATGCTTCGGGGGAATTTTATCCGGCAACGTTCTCACTAGCCGATTTGGGAATCTTAAACTTACTTAAGTGCTTGTGTTTTCTTTACCCCAGCCCTTTGTCACTTGGGTGATTTGTGCCAGCCATCTGGTAGCAGCCGTCCTTTGCAGAGAGTTCTGCCGCAAAAAGGCATTAAACACTTTAGCCTTCTCAGCATCGCGCGTTTAAGTCTTTCCTCCCCTCGGCGCAGCAGAGCAAAGCTGTCTCAGCCTTCCTCTTACTATTAGGGCGATTACAGAAGGATTTCCTGTTGCTCCTTGCTGCCGTAGCCTTGCTGCTTTCCCCCTCCCTGACGGCGTGTTGCTCTCTTACTGTTGCAGCCGCGCTGGGGTTTCAGCGTTCTTCTTCTGCACCCCGCTGGGTGCACCACTTCCACAGCAGTGGCTCGCTCTCCTGTCCTCTCTTCTCCCAAATTATTTGTTTCCCTCTTACTTTACCAATCACCCTCTCAGGTCGGTGAAATCCGCTTTTTTTTTTTTTTTTTTTTTTTTTTTTTTGAGAATCTATTGCCTCATACTGTTCCTCTTTTCAGAAAATGGGGAACTTCGCAACTTCAGAAAGAGCCCAGGCTGTCCCCATCGTGATCTCTAAACTTGTTGAATAGTTAGTCCTGGTGTATCATTTTTCCAAGTGCTTAAAGCACTTCATTACCACTCCTGTCCTTTGGATGTAGAAACATAAAAGCACTCAGAATTCAAAACAAACATCACGTCTCTTGCTTTTGTGTGCCGAAACAGTTATTTGCTGATGTGGTAGCATATGAAGAGGATAGAAAAATTTCTTTTATTTTTTTAAAAATGTAAGTCACCCTTGATACAATAGACTCACAGTTCAGCAATAAAGATAAATACAACTCTCAGGTCTTGCATTCTAATTGAGCAATCTGTTGGAAACATGAAAACTGCAGTCAGCTTCTAAAGAAGTTGTTTGTATTTTCATTTTGATTCTCTTTGAAACTGCACGATAATTTAAATCTAAAAGATCTCAGCCACATTCCAATGAAACCAATGGAGAATTTCTTGTACTCATTAGTGGATTTTAGCTATGACTGAAAGTATGGAGCAAAATACAATGTCTAATATTTTAAGTTAAATCTCAATAATGAAAATTGGGAGGGATTTTTTTTGTTTGTGTCAATAATATTATTATATTTATGATGACCACCTATTATTTCACTGGCTTTATAAGAAGCAGAGAGTGTTTTAAAAAAAAATTATTAATAATCATGTGAGGGGATCTTGTAAAATACAAACTGCCTAAAATATCCCTCCAAAACACAAATAATAGTGTTTTAGCATTAGCTTTAGCTTTACTGAGTAATTCATCCTGCTTTAAAAGCTCAACAAACAAATAAAAATTATGATAAACAACAAATTACCAAACTATTGGTGCAATTCTGTACAAGCATAGTTCAGAGACAGAAAAAGATGAAAAGCAATAGAGGAAGTAGAGGACTATTATGTATTATTTATTTTCCACTCTTCATGGGCAAGGTGGAAAACCACAAAAGATGTTTAGAAGAGAAGAGAAAGTAATATTTTTATCTCCTGCTCTTCATTTTTTCAGTCGAAAAAGAATTATACAATCAAAATGTGGACTGACATCCCCAAAACTCAGCAAAATTTGGGTGAATATTTCTAAGTGCCAGAGCATGCTTTTCAAATTCAATACTTTGATGAAAATGAAACTATATCAGTATTTTTATGAAAAGAAGATCTCTGAAATTAAAATACTGACCGGAAGCAAAAATTATTTCTAATACGCCATAAACTGTTTGTATCTGTGGATGTGCAATGGCAGCATTAAGTATTTCCAGATTTTTGCTTGCTTATTTTGGGGAATACTTCGCAAATGGAACTTGCACCTTTCCGGGCAAAGATGAGGCAAGGTCTGGTCCTGGGATGCCCCACAAAACCATTTCATCTGTCATTGGAGAGAGACACGGTATTTACAAGAGGTGAAACAAGAAGTTGACAAGGATTTAGCTCTGAATTCCCAGAGGGATGAAGCGTCTGCGAGAGGCGTGCTTATTTCACCAGATCTTGATTTAAAGCAGAAGGCAGCTGGTGGCTGAGCAGCCCGGCACCTATTCCCCACGGCAGCGAGGGGAGCTGCGTGCCGCAGCCGTGCCGTGTGTTGGCATTCCAGCTCCCGCTCCCAGACAAAAGGAGCTTTCTTTTAAACTGGGAGGTATTGAGTAACGAGCCTCCGCACAACGCAACAAACTGAACACAACTGTCTCAAGCAAGGCTCTATTAAAGCACGGGAAATTTGCCACGGCCCCATGATTTATCATTTTAATTGGAATAAGACAGATTCCATCAACGATTGCAGAGCGGAGCGGCAAGAAATGTACGCTTTTCCTTAGCAGCTGTTATTGTGCAGGACAGACAAAGAGCTAAGGTAGGGGCAAAACCTCTTTCCAGTGTAAACAGACACCCATCTAATCCATAGAAGACGTGTGCAGGAGAAGAAGGGAAACAGGATCTTTCGGATACAGTCAATACTGAAAATCATGCCTTTTCCACAGCCCTGACATGGCTACAGCCAGCCTTCCTTACCTCTTACACATTGCTGCGCTAGTGCCACAGTAACTTCCCTCCACTTCTTGTTGGCGTATTTGAACAAGAGTTTTCAAAGAGTCATTCTTTGACCTTCCCAGGTGCTGCTCATTTAGAGGTTTTGGTTGGGTTTTTTTGGTTTTTTTTTTTTTTTAATAGGCAGTAAGTTAAGTAGGGATCAATGAGGACCACCACCAAGCAGGAAAAACCAGAATGCAGCTTAGCACGCCTTGTTATAGCTCTGGTATTTTCACTAGGTTAAATTAAGGATTTTAATATTATGCCTCAATGCTGATATAAAAGACCATAATAATTAAGTTTAAGAATTAATAAATATCATAGCCGAACGGGGTTTTTTCCCCAATGTTTCCTAGCCTTGGTGGAAATGACATATTATTGAGTAGAGGAGTAAAAGATTTAAAGCAGGTTAATTTTTAATGCAAACTGGTTTTCTGCTGTCAGAAAGATCCCTAATGATCCACTGTTTCCTAAACTGGAGGTCGCTATTCCGTCATCTGAATACATACTGATTTCAGAGCAGACAATGTAAGATTACGGACCTGGCCATCAGACTGCAATACAAAACCATGTCTGGCAGATAGGCTTCCACTTTAGGACTCAGGGAGATGTGTTTATCTCTAAAGGTTATCTAAAAAATGCCTAGTAGGTATTCACCCAGAAATGCTCACAATGGTCACCAGTGGCCAAAAGCCAACTGAAAAAACCCAGTGACTGTGCCACCACGGTCCGAATTTGAACACTGTCATCAGTTTTGGTAAGCAGTGGTAGAAGTGCCTCAGAGGTGAGCAACAGATGCTGCCCACCTCCCGTGTGAGAACACTGGATCAAATTTTTCACTTTGGGAAAGATGCATGTGAAAAAGACATGCTGGGGACCTGCGAAAAACATGGTTGGGATCAAGAAGGTGAATACATTTATGATTTCTTATTTGTTACAATAAGGGACAGCCAATGACGCTGGTAGGCAGCAAACCGAAAACAAATTTTTTTTTTTTTTTAAACTTAATGCAGAACTAAGTGAACTGCAGATCTTAAAAAAATTAGGTCAGAGAAATTCATGGCGTGTAAATCCAAAGCTGTCTATCAAAAAGGATAATGTGCAGTTTATATTGGAGAATGAGCTAATTGCTAGCTGGTCACTGGAAAGGTCAGGGAAGGGAGGAAATTTGTCGGTTCATGTCTTTCTTTCAAACTTTTTTTTTCTCTCAAGTGACCATTGTTGGAAATGGGAGACTGAGCTGTGTCATTAGCTATACATGAGTTGAAAATAAGAAGTTAAATATATGAATTTAAGCCACTAAAGAAAAACCACATTTGTATTTTCATTACAATAAGAGTGCTCCCACAGCTCTGCTGATGAGCTGTCATTTTTGAGCAATGAACCATGTCTACTCTTGATCGTCATCCCATATCCTTCACTGTTGATTATTAGTAGCTTAGCGCAAGAAAGAATAATTTTTAGTTCTCAAATCTAAACTTGTTGCCAAGTCCACATTAATAGTAAAAGCATAATCAAGACTAATTCAATGAAACACATGGGTTTTGCTTAAATAATGTCATGTAGAAGTATCAGACAAATAGAAACACCATTTCCCAGAGTTGTGTTCCCCACTAGTCCCGGTAGAGATTGAATGTGAGTGTGTAATATATCATAATTAAACCCATTTCTGTTAATCATTTCATCAAAGATACTCAGTGGTCAATAGCAGGGTAAAGGGTAGGAGGCTGACAGTTGCTGTCATGGCTTTGCTAAGTAGGAAAGCAGGAAATAGCCAGACCTCCCTGCTTTCACATCTCTCCCATGCACAGGGGACAGAGAAGAGGTATCCTTTTCCCATGGAAAAAAAAACCAACCCAAACCCTAAATTCTAAACTACCTCCTACACTTTCCTGTGAGTTAAAACTCCAAGTGCATCCTGACCAGCTCTTGGCTCCTCACAGTTACCCGCTGTCAACTCAGAAATCTGCAACACATTAAGAAAGCACAAGTTGAGGACAGCCCTAAGTAAAGTGAATTAAAACGGTGATAAATATTGCAAGGAATATAATTTTAATTCAATAAAGCCATTGCCTTTTTATTCAGTGCTTTAGCAGAGTTTCCATTCTGAGATGCCAGAGAAACAGATATAAAATGGAAAAGTCAGGGAGCGCTTATATTAAAATACAGAGCACCTGGGTTTGAGCGTTTATGCTCTTCTCTTCAAAACGGAACTCTGCAAACAGCATGCGAGTGTAACGTGTGGTTTGAGAAAAAAGCCCAATGAAAATAAAAATATATCACATCGGTCCATCTCTATTTCAGGAAGTGATGCAAGCCAAGTCCGCAGCGAAGTGTGCCTCCCAGAAATGCTCTGCCACCCACAGCATTGTGTAACTTTAGCATGAAACACGGTTGGGCTTAGCTACTGGTAGCACCGGCTAATTGCACGCCGTGCAACCTTGCTGAAAGTTAAAAAAACAACAAACGGATGATGTTATTTCCCTCCCTCTGCAAAAGCCGGTCTGATTAAACTTCTGTTACAAAGCCCCATGACAGCAGAAACAAGTCCTGCGGTTTCTGATAGGAAAACTGCCTGCTCCGCATCCCACCAAAGTGAAGGGAAAGGCTGGTTTGCTTGAGAAATGTTCGTGTTTTGGCTCTTGCCTCTTTTGCACCGCTGGTGCTTCTCAAATTTCAACTGTATTGGTTTTGTTTCATTTCTCTTATTTTCTCTCCCATCAGCTAATTTTATTTTTGTTCTTTTCCAGTCACAGTTTCCAAAATTGAGTAAACTAGGAAAATGTACGGGCAGGAGACAAAACTCAACACCCGACTCTTAACTTTTAGGCAACTCTGATGCAACAATCCCAGCTGATAAATGACTATGTTACATCATTTGTAATTTAGCTGCCACCATCGTAGGTTTTGGATACAGAGCATCCCACTGCACTACCTCAAACCCGATACTTTCCATGCGTATCTACGCGGAATATTTCCCGCCAGAGTAACAGCTGCTGCAGAACTATTGCACAAGCGAAGTGGAACTAGAAAAGAGCACGTTATTTGACGTTACTTATCCTGCTCTCGGGACATTCGGTTGTGTTTTTCAGCCGCCCTATTCCTCTGAGGCCGCAGCTTCCCACTGCCGCTGCAGAAGTGGTTCATCTGCTATTGCTTTCTTGCTTTCGGAGTCGGGCTGGTGGCAGGAAGCCACAATTGCTCCCTGTGTTTATCTCTCCCCATCTCGCAGCCCTGACAGAGCGAGTCTATTTGGATAGGAAGAAGCTGCGGTAACTAAGCAGCCACAAAATCTAAAAGGGACATTTCCCAGCTACTTGCACTGCTAAGGCTAAGTGCAAAACAAGTCCTTTGTAAGAGAACATGTATATTTTTTAATGGGAACGGAGCGAGGAAAAGGAATAGCAGGTTTTGTGGGGGTGCTTTACTTACATCATCTTAAACTAAATCTTCCTGCTTTAGAATAAAAACTCATCTTCTTCCTAGAGACGGTTTTCACTTGCAAGGATTTTGGCAATAATTTCATATTCCAGTTACAATCTCTATACAATTAATCTTGAGCCTTTCTGTGGGTAGTTCAGAACCCTGCACAGCCCATGTCCTTTCTTTCTCTGGAAAGTAGCTCCCATTTCCTCAGGGAATAACAAAATGCCTGCCTTTATGAAATAGCCAGACCCACTTAACCCCTTCCTGACATATTTAACACCTCGCCTCCAAAAGAGGGGTTCCAAGCAAATACTGCCAGAGAGTTACAGAAAACATTTGAAGAGGCAGGTTTATGATGCAAGCTTCAAAGCCAGACCTCAACTTACCCAAAGGAGGTGGTGCTCACTCCTAGGATTTCGGTTCAAGGTCACCTGGGGGATCAGCAGCAGACTCCAAGGGCAGACCAGGACCAGCGTTGCTCCCAGACTTGCCTTTGTGCTTAGACCATTTCTGTTATTTTCATTTTTTAAACAAACAATGCTAGTGACCGCAACAGTCTCCAAGGAAGAGTAACAAAATGGCCATGAGACCGCTAGCAATAAAGTTCTTATTCTATTTCCAGATGGGTTACTAGAAGCAAAAACAAAATTTTACATCAGTGGTGCTCCTGCAAAGTAAGATTCGATCCAAAAACATCACCACAGATTTCAGGGGGTTTTTTGTTCCCACAGCCTAAGGGTTTGATGAAATCAGGGTCCAATTTTTATGCCTCGAGCACCATTATCTTCAGTGGAGTTGCATTATAAACAACGAAAAGTACATTTTAAAGAAGAAGGGGATATGCCAGCATTCCTGCAAAGGTAGACTCTGCCTAAACTCTGTGTACGCCTGTCCTCCGGACATCCTGTGGCCAGCGTGGCTCAGCTGGGCCAGAGACGATGGTCAGCCTCTCTGCAGGAGCTGCTCTGAGGAGCTGTTTGTGCATCCTTAGTCTTTACAACTGATGGGCGAGATTTCCTGGTGCCTTCTGGCTGCCTTTCATCGCTTCAGGGATGCAGAGCAGTCATGAAGTTTAATTTCCCAATTAAGCAGGCTTTACAGTTGCTTTGCATTGCTGGAGTGCCACAAAGCAGATTGAACTAGCGAAGCTGGCGCATATTTTTTTTGTGTCAGAAAAACATGAAATACATGGGGCTAAAGTAACCTAAATACCGAGGTGGGTGTACTTGTCCAGGAAGACATGTGTTTCAGTATTGTGGAAGGAGTTCCAAGCGAGAACCCTAATCCCTCCGGTTCTCTGGACAAGATGGGAGAGGGGTGTGAAAATAAAGCTGGCACAGCCAGGGCTCTGTCAGGGCTGTGAGATGGAGGGGGAACAGAGAGCAGCTCTCCTGGCGCAGCAGAAACAACCTTTTGAGAATGAATCATGGGAAAAGGGGGGAAAAAGGAAAAAGCATATAAGCACAAGGGGAATAAAAAAGAAAAAGCATATAAGCATCAATGATGATTTGCAAATGCAGAAGTCTAAACTTTAATGAGGGGTGGAGTTCAGTGAAGGTGGCAGTAGGTGAGCTCTGCCTCTCACATCCTTCACCAGGTCCCTTCGGCAGCCCCACAGCTTCTCTCCCCACCCAGCATCGGCGGGTTCCTGTTTCTTTTCAAGCCTCTTGCTTGTGGGGTGACGCCGGATGCACGTGCCTAAGGAGAGGAGAAGAGCAAACACTTTAGGGTGGTGGAGGCCTCTAGAGACAATTTCTCTACAAATAAATACTACAGTTATCTAAACGCCAGCAGGCATCTCCGTAAAAGTGGCTTCATGTTCAAGAAAGCTGCCTGATTAACCTTCCAGGTTAATTTATTTTATTTACCAAAGCAGTCTGCTGACAATATAAACTATTCTCAGACTGACAGCTACCAGAGGAGCCATGGGAAGAGTTTAAAAAAACCAAAAACCACAAAAAGTTAATCAATTCACAATATTTTTATATTAAAAGGCCAACAATTTAAGGCAGTAAGTGTTTCTTTTGATAAGTAGGTGGTAACCAGGGCTTGCAGGATTTTCATGGAAACAGACAAATCAAAAGAAAAGCCATGCTTGCAAAAATAAAATAAAATAAACCATTGCAAAACAGACCCCGTTACCAGCCCCCAGCTCAGCCCCTGTAGGATGGTGCCCCTTTGGTGGGGCACTACCTGCACTGGGGTCACCCTCAGCTCCCGGCTCATCCCACCTCAAGGAGCAGCCCCGCTCCTCCTACTCCCTGACAACGTCAGCCTGAAAAGTGGCGTTTTTTGGATCTGTGTCAAAGTTTATTATGACATTTTTTTCAAGCATTATTTTTGAGTTAGTGAAACTAATGTAAATCAGCTGATTTCTAGTCCTTCTTCAGAAGGGATTAGTAGAGATGAACTTGAGTTAGCACAAACACACTTCCATTTAGCTTCTCCACTATGTTAATGATGGACTTTGAGGCGCGGTTCCCGCTCAGCGGTGATGGAAAAGCCGGGGGAGCTTTAGCATTCACCCCCATGGCAGCTGGCAGTAATACTGACCCAGTGCGATCCCCGCTTCCGTGTCCCAAGGGCACTCACAGCTCCGTGGGGCTGCGTGTTAGCCCGGCTTTGCCCTCCCCATCCCCTACCACCCACACACACTTAGATCAGCACTGAGTCTGTTCCAGGCTTGTCACAATCCTCTGACAAAATAAAGGGAGACAAAGGCATAAAGGATAAGGAGCGAATTAGCAAGGAGGGGAGTGATGGAAGGAATACATGTGTGGAGTGGGAAAGGGATGAACAGATCGTTGGCTGAAAAAAACATCCTACCGCAGTTTTCGGTTGTGTTTGAGAAGGCCTTCGGTAACGATCGCTTCTACAGGACGCTGAACAGATGCCAGAAGTTGCAAAGATCACTTTAAGGGAACTGCTTTCAAATCTAGCTCAAATTAGAAGGGCTGGAGGTGTGATCACTAGCTAGTTATGCAATGGTCACATGTGAAATCCTCAGTCGGTCCTTCTAGTGCCGTTCAAGTGGTATGAGCCGGCGCTGTGAAAGGTGTGTGTAAACGCTCTGACCTAAACCAGTCTCTCCTCTGGAGAGTTAATGCAGAAACAGCAGAAAGATAGTGCATTTTGAGATTACTTTTTCATTCTCAGAACAGCCCACAAAGCAATTGTTTCTTTTGGATGTTTGGGAAAGAATAACTATATATATTCTTTAGAGCAAAGTTACAATGTTTGGACCACAGCTACCGACTGAACTGTTGTCACATCATTACCTAGGGACACATGTCAACAAAATTTGAAATCCAAACATGCAGACATTAACAGGAACCTAGAGGCTTTAGATAAAATGTGCACTGCAAATTCTAAGCAGAGAAGTTGGCACTGACGCTGCTTTATATAAAGCAAGATTTCAGTTGCTACGGTGTCCAAATGGACACATTTTGCAAGCAATCAATAAAGGCACTGAATTAAAATTAAATCGGGAAGACTGACAGGCACTGTGCAGCTTCTGATGCTGAAGGCAAGGGCTCTATGCGTGTTCAGTCAGAGCTATTGGTTAATTTGTTTATGTCTTTCTATTCAGAGGATTTGATAACTGCATAGAGGAAATCCATGCATGCACAGGCTGAGATCACACAGAGACAAGATAATCTTTATTTTTCCACAAATGATGGTTTGACTCTTTGTGCTGTTGAAAGGCAAGCATTCTGTCAAGCTCATATAACTGCAAAAAATTATGCTCAAAATGATAAATCACTGTTATATTGCATTTTACTATTCTATTGAAGCATGATTAAAATTATTTCTATTAGATGTGGACTGTATGAATGATGTTTTAAAAAGTAATACAATATGGAAACTCTGAAGTGTTCTATTATTTTAATTAAAAAGGTATAAACACCAAATACATTAAAATCAAACTCCTACAGATTTGAAACCTGATGCTGTCTATGGATGAAAAAAATTATTTATATCAGTTCCGTATGATGTGGCAAAAATACCTAATTACCATTAAACTGATTTTGGGATGATGGAAGATTGTGAAAAGTTATGTTGACGGCTTATCTATCTAAAACGTCACTGACCATGGAATGGAATTACATGGTAGAGATTATATGGGACGTTTTTGTCAAAATACTTTAACTCTTAAAATAAACAACTGGCAACTGAGTCCAGAATGCACAATAAACAGACTTCAAGAGCTTTTAACTCCAATCTTAAAAAAAATAAAGGAAAAGAAAAAGTGTTTGTATTAGAATAACAGTTCAGAGTATCTCTAAATCCAATGGAATACATTCTTTAACTCCTTAATACTCTGCTGCGTTTGTCCCAAGCACAACCCTGCCCTGTCTGTGAGATACTTGACCTGTTTGCTTTCAGTCCCTACCAAATAATGGATTTGGTAGAACAAAGAGGGCTACTCCCTTCCATAGACAGAGCATGCTAGATGGAAAATACATGTCCCGAAGGCTTCCAGTGACAATGAACAGAAGTCCTGTTTTCAAAACTTACAGATACCTTAAAGTCTAATCTAATTAACTTTCAATCTGATATAGACTATGAATCTATGTCATTCTGCAAACAGAACGCAGGCTCCTAACTTAAAGGCAGAGGTTTCGTATTTCTTTGGCAGTTAGGCACCTAAATGCCATATACATTTTAAACATTTTTGAAATCTGGGGTTCATTTCACATCTAACTACTGATTTCTGTGTGGTATAACATCACCACCAGAGTCTGTATTTCCATACTTGGATTACTCTCCAAATTCCTTCGTTTGACAACACTTTGCCAGATTGTATCAACAGTATCTTCCACTGTATTAAGACTACAGGCAACAATCATAGAATCACTTAAGTGGGAAAAGACCCTTAAGATCATCAAGTACAACTGTAAACCTAAACTGCCAAGTCCACCACTAAACCGTGCCCCTCAGCACCATATCTACCTGTCTTTTGACTACCTCCAGGAACAGCAATTCCACCACTCCCCTGAGCAGCCTGCTCCAATGTTTGATAACCCTTTCTGTGAAGAAGTTTTTCCTAATATCCAACCTAAACCTCCCCTGGCGTAACTTGACGTTGTTTCCTCTCATCCTATCACTTGTAACTTGGGAGGAGAGACTGACACCCACCTCTCTACAACCTCCTTTCAGGTAGTTGTAGAGATCGCTAAGGTCTCCCCTCAGCCTCCTTTTCTCCAGGCTGAACAACCCCAGTTCCCTCAGCCGCACCTCATAGGACTTGTGCTCTAGACCCTTCACCAGCTTCATTGCCCTCCTCTGGACACGCTCCAGCACCTCAACGTCTTTCGCGTAGTGAGGGGCCCAAAACCGAACACAGTAGTTGAGGTGCAATGACGGTCATTGTGAGAGGATTACTGCTCACTGTTCTGAGTAGTATCATTGTCTGATGCTCTATGGTTAATATTTTTTATATTATTTATATCCTATTTTTAATAATAATTTTTTTATTCCTCATGAAGAAAACGTGCCACATACAGGAATTCCCATGGAGCCAAAAGCAGCATCTGATCTACAGAAGTGAAAAAACATCCCAGGTGCCTGTTAGAGCATGAAGGGTCATGTACAAAGTCCGCATATCTCATGCTGAGAGACTTGTCTTGCTTTGGCAAGGCATTATTATTTCTCCACTGTCCATTCAATGTCTGCATTCAGGAACTAAAGGAAAATTCTGCTTCATTTCTTTAACAGTTTGAAATGCGTATTGGTCCCCTATTCTGTAGGGGAACTAGGTTGTGGGTTTGGTTTTTTTCAGCTCAGTTTTTTATCATATTGAGATATTGTAGTTTTTTCTTGCTTTTGATTGCCATAAAATGAAGTCATTTTGATTTTTTTAAAATACATATTTTCCTTTTGTTGTAGTTTGTAGATGCAATGCTAGTGCCATCATTTCTATGATATTTATTTTGGAAAGATAATACTTTCCAGGAAAAAAAGGTGGTCTTTCTAATGTTTGGATCAGTCTGACACTTTTGCTACAAGTGAAATCTTTTATCTGTTCTGTATTTTCTGAATCTCCATAACTCTACTGAGCAGTCATAACCCTTAAAAGAACACTTTTATAAAACCAATAGTTGAACAAGAATATGGATAAGATTAAATTTTCAGCAAAGCTGAAATTTGGATGGAATGTAAACAGGAAGAGAATCCAGAATGGATCTCTATTGGAGGTGTTCACAATTTAGGTGCAATTCTTCATAATGAATGGATGATAAAAGTTTACACATCTGTGTTTTTTAAACTACATTAAGAAAGTCACCAAAACAATTTCTTTTGCTTCTTTACCTGCTAATCACAATACATGTGTCACTATGTCACACCTACATTAAGATTATGCAAATACACTTTCCAGAAATACTTTTTTCCCATGATCAGCAAGAAGCTATAGGTTGTACCATCAGAAAAAAAAAAAAAATTAAAAAATCTGGGTCAAAAACTCCTGTGAAATTATGACATAAGCACTCAAAAGAGTTGACATTATAGGTGATAAGCTGCTATGTCTGCTGTGTTGCTGAAGGCTGCTGCCTGAGCAGTAAAGCTAGTGTAAGGTTTTTCGCCTAAGATGTTGACTCCACATTGAAATAATCTGAAATCCACCTATTGTTTGCCCTTCTGTCAGAGAACTGATCCCCGCCAGACAGGGCAACAGTTTTTTTGGAGCGGCTGAAGCACAGCTAAATGAGTATAGATGACAATTCACAAAACAGGGCATTTCAAAGGCCCTTGAGATTTTAATAGGTTTTGATGAAGCAGCTTTTAAAAGTGAAGGAAGAGTGGGTATGCGTATACTTTAAAGTTAAGGTAAATATGCTTTCTGGGTTTGCAGTAAAACTAAACCAAAGGACTGGAAGGTCAGTGTAGTTAAATTCATAGATGTGGAAAAGGAGAGTTAGTTCCTAGTTGAAACCTATCAGTAACAGCCTGTAGTCTCTCTGTTACTTTCCTCTATCATTGGTCAACTCCTGTGTTACATTTTGTTTTCCTTAGACTCTTAAATTCTTCTGAGCAAGGACTGTATCTTCCTATGCAATTTTATGACACTTAACAAAAGCTGCTCATAACCCTCACTAAAGCCTTTGGACGCTACTGCACTAAAGAGAAGAAACACCAACAAAAGCAGCCAACGAGTATCCCAATGATGTAATTATGATGAGATTTCTATCAAAAGGACAATGGACTACTTGATGAGACTTACATTTGTATGAATGTTCCAGTCCATCATCATAGGACACGTATATAATTCTTCTACTTTGTGTGTGAAATCTTCTCTAGAAGAACAAAGTACCTCACTAAATCTGAACTTTGTCTGCATAAATAAAACCATCTGGTTTGCTGTCTAACCATCTGGTTTGTCTAAAGTTTATAGTCTCCTGAGTGTTATTCACAGGCCCACATATGATCAAGCCTCCACAGACATTTTTATTTGGTAAAAGCTTTCCCACAGCACTTTATTTTTTCTATCTGTTTTTGATCTTGTAAAAAAAAAAAGTCATTTTAATACGTGTGTTGTAATACTGCATGTGTTTGTGTTTCTGTGAACTGCATGTAGATCTCCTAGTGGGTAGATATTACAGGCTAGATTCTCTTGGGAACAGTGGAGGAAAGAACTACAAAGGAGCCATTCGGAGATACCAGACCCTATGACTTCTTCACCGCTGTCCCTGAACAAAGGGCTAGGTGAGAGTGGACAGATTACTTTAAAATGCATCGGCTATTAACATGTAACAAGGCACTGAGAACTGACCTCTGTCTCAGTCCAAGAGCTACAGCGGGTAACAGGTAAAAACCACTTTGTCAGTCCTACACAAGACAGGGACTCTGCTGGGTTCAGTGATTCCATAATTCCTGGCAGCACGCAGCATCCAGATAACCTAGCTGTATTCAGCCCTGTGTGAATAAAATGTGTTATTATTTTCCTTTAATGCTACAAGCTGGAGAGTCACGACGTTTCTGTTCGCACTTCTCTGCTTCATAAACACAAGATTTTCCATCCGGAGCCCTTACAAAGCCTTGCCAAAAGGGTTCATTCTCCTTCGGAGTTCAACCGCTCCAGTTTCTGGAGAAAACGTCTCAGTTCTATGGTAGGTCAGCAAGTATACAACAGTTCACGAGCTCCGATACTTCTGCCTTATCTGCCCTCTTACCACAGGCAATGGAAAATGTTTCACTTGAAACAACAAACAGATTCAAAATCAGAAATAGAAATGACCTCAGTAGAGATTAATATAACTTCACAGAAATCTACCTCTTTCTGCTCTAAACCACGACTGATGTTTCAGCAAATTAAGCATGTGCATAATTAATAGTCTAGTTCTGCAGTCGGTAACAGTAATTGCACCTTTTCATCTACCTAGAAGATAGCAACTTTCTGTATGCGTTACAACAAAAGTCAGATTCAAAGAGAAATATAGAACTACAGATGATGGAGTGCGATATCGTACTCGTAACCTGAACGTAACTAAACCAACTGGGGCGAAAAGCCTCTGTTTTAAAGATGTGCAAAGTAGGTGTCCATTTCTTTAACATGGAAAAGTGGAAAGGATCTCAACGGGCCTGCGGAAGCTAAGACCCAGGACAACTCCTCTTGCTGCAGAAGAGTTGAGAGAGGGCAGCTGGATCCCACTGGACCCTGCTGTGTTTAGCTTCTAAAAAAGGGAACTAAACCGAGAAGCAGCCTCCAGGGGCAGCAAAATACAGCAGGAAGCTTGGAGATGCCGTTCTGTTCTAAAAAAATAAATTGTTTCATGTACATGATTCTATTTACTTGTTAGCTTATTTGTGTAGCTTGGGGGTACTGGGTTGTTGCCCGGTCAGTTTCTTACAACTTTGATTCCTGTTGACATACAAAAGTGTGAGTGTATCAGCTCACGCACACACGCTTAAGAGCAGCTTCTGTGGATGTAGAGGAGAAGAGTTTTAAGTAATTCTAATTTGCCGTCAACAAATTTCACTAATTTGGCTTCTATACTTCTATACTGCAAGAGAGACCAAACATAGATGAAGTCATATTCCAAACCTAAGTCCTGGATTTTGATTTTATCCTCTAATATATGGACAGATTCTAAAATAAGTAGTTAATACACTATGACTTCCCAGCGAAACTACGTTAATAGATAATATGAATTTCCAGCCATGGTAAATAGGATACATGTTGTAAATCTAAGTCACATTTTTCGGATTCCAGCAACATCAGGTAACACAGCTAAAACAGTAAGCCTTAATTGTCTTATCAATATGTTCAGGTTCGAGATGAGCTCTGTATTTCTTTTGTTCATTGTACTGAGAGTGCTATCCTATTCATTCGAAACTAAAGTCAAGACAATCATTAATTGTGATTTTTCCCAAGTAGCAACGCTAAGAGTGGGTCCTGAGTAACCTATTGTATTGCTACTCATTTACATTCAATGAATTTCAGGCTGAATATGCCTATCACTGTGACAATTTCTACATTACAAATTGCCTTGTATTTTCAAACTCAAAGTTGCATTAGCATTAAAATCTGGAAATGGGAGTCAGTATCCACATCCATCAGGATAATCCATATCCTTATGTTCCAAATCTTATACTACAGAGCTTCCTTAGAGAAGGATAATTAATCCAGAAAATTTTGGTTTCAAATAGGTTTTAAATATTTTCCTAGGAAAAAAATATTTATTAACATGAAAATCTTGTGTGATCCTTATTTGTTTTCAGAACGTATTTCCAAGAGCTGGGAAGATTTGTTTTCTGGCATGCATCAAACATTTTTCCATTGGTCACAGCATTCTTGCACTAATTGAGTTTAGAAAACTCTTCAGCTGCTGCCTGGATGAATACGATCTGTGAAAAGCAAGCATCAGGAATAATGGGATCCATTAGCTAATTACACTTTATCATCAACCACGTACCAATTGCAAAATGTAATAAGAGAACTATATTCTGGCATGCCAGACCTTTCAGATTGTACGAGCTGCCATTAAAAAAGCATGTCAGTATCTTCTTTCCTGAAATACTTCATACTTCTTGGTGAAGGAACCTACTGATTTTCTAAAGGTATAAATCTGTACAAGACAGAGCCTTTTGAAGTGTATAGAGATGATTTTACTGTCTGAAGTATAAACTTCAGGGAATATGTTTTGTTTATCTTGCATGAAATATGAACAAATCTTTTCCCTGGTTAAAATTATCCACTTACCTACAAAAAAAAATCCTACAATGTATAATTTAATTGCCAATTGGGACATTTTGGTAGAAGGCGGGGTTGTTTTTTTTAAAACTGTGATTATGGACTATGTAAAAAAAAAAAAGTTTCTTCGTATTTCCCCTAAATGCCCCTTTACTTTTACAGTGTAAGATTTTTTTTTAATTTTCTATCACAACATACATAGAAGTAACTGACTGTATTTTGCCATAGCTCTTGCCTTTCTATTAATGTTTCAGATATTACATAAGGAAGATAATCTCACAATTTCTCACATAATTTTTCCATGGAGAACATTTTCTCTTCTGTAAATAGGGAGAAATTTACAGTCACGTTACAGCTGGCCTTGTTAACATATTGACCTTGACTCTTTGTTGTCTTACATTCTCAGTAGCTTGTGTGTTAAGTGGAAGCTAAAATGCTGCCCTCTTGCAATGTTTACCTTTTGAACTTACACGTGAATTTGATTTGAAAGGTGACAAGGTCCAAGTGGAGAACAACCATCACGATGTCACATGGAAGTCCAGTCACTTGCGAGTTTAAATTCCAAACTACACAAAATCCCAGACACCCCCCCCCAACCCCAAACATATAAATAGCAAAAATCTTCAATAGATTTGACTCCTGCACAGGGACGCCAACTAAAGTCTGTGTTAGCATTCAAGTAACAAACAAGTATACATTTAAACTTCATCGGTTGCGCTATGGCAGCCTGACAGTATTGGTGGGCAGTGGCCTGACCCCAGGTTTTGTACTGCAGTTTTCCATATGCTCCATGCTGGCAAATTTCCAAACAGACAGATTCAACGCTGCTCTGCCTAGCTCAGCTCACTGACTCTGCTTGGTCCGCCTTTGCTCATCTCCTGCCGTTCCCTTCCTGCCCTCCTCCCCAAGGAGCCATGTTACGTACATGAGGTTTGTGTTCCTGTCGCAAAGCCAGGAGACAATTGCGGACATCGTCCGAGACATTCCCCTGTAGCGCCATACCCTAGCTGTTCCCAACAAACTAACACGGCAGCAGTGCAAGGGGAGTGCTGGTCATGGCACCATCTTACGCCACAGCCTGCAAAGAGGTCAAAGCAGCTCCAGTGGAGGACGCTGGGCAGCGAGAGACTCTCGATCCCTTAGAGCCTCACTAAACGTCCATGCAAAAGATTTAGCAGTTGTAAGATACTTGTTGGTACAAAGATACACACGAGATATCTGTTAGTACAATACAGAATCAGCCTGAAATCAAGGACTTAGACTTGAGTCAAATCTGAATGTTTTTTAATCCTGTTAGGACAAAAACACCCTGTCAACATGGGTTCAAACCTGCTTTCTCTTGAAATGCTCATTCTAGTAAGAGTGGTTTACCAGCAAATACACCTTTATTTGTCTGGGCCTGATTATTCACCGTTTTGCGTGCTGTGTAACTCTTCACACTGGTGCAAAGCAAGGCTAAAAACAAACAAAAAAGGCTGACGAACAAGTGCCTTACCTTCCACAAGTGCAATTATTTTACAAATAAAAAGTGAAGACAAGAGTTTGTAGGTTGTGCTTGGAGATTCTTACTATGTTATTCTTTCTGAAATCAGAGACACATTACCATTTTGAAGTATTCTGTGCTCAGCAAAACTAAGTAGGGATATTGTTAGTGCTTGGAATTTTCTTAACAGTATCTTACCTGACCTTTTTTTTTTTTCCATTCTGCTTTCTTTTTCTTTCTTTTCTATATGGTGATATTTATGATCTAATTCTCTCTTCCCATATTACAGCCTGATTTCTATGGTAGGTGTTTTTTAAATACCTTTTAGCTCCTATTCCTATTTTTATGCTAGAAAGCAAAGAAAGCCTTTAACTCTATCTTCCAGGCAACACTATCAATGTATGTTGGTTACCTTCTTATTTTGCTTACAGAAAACAGAAAAACACATATGTATAGGCACATCACTGGTTTTATACACAGGCTTTTGTAGGATGAATATTTTCAGTTCCAGGAAGAGCATCCAGGAGATGAGCACCCAAATGAGGACGAATTTTGAAGGACCTAAGAAAGCACACTCCCAAAATGTAAGCTTTATACAAGCAGACATTTGAGAACGCCCTGTTAATGGTATACTTGGTGTTAAAACACTGGTCTTCATTAGCAGACCTCAGATAATGCCCAGAAAAGGAACACATTTAGATTTGCCTTCTTTCCCTTTAAAAGTGCCCTGAACACCCAACAAAACTCAGCGACTAATGTCTCACCTTTGGGGTGATCAAAAGTCTTAGCCGAACCTTTTTGTCTAACTGGGTTAATTAGGTATTATGTTTTCTCTTTTTCACCTAAATAACTGTTTTGCAATGTCTAATATTTCAGCTCTGCAGCTGCTTATATTATGCAAGTAAAAGATCTCCCTTATACAGAGCCACCTATTTTCACCAAATATGTACAAGCTAAATTGGTTTTGAAATTTCCATTCTTCTGTGAAAACTAACTGAAATTGGTCAACAAGCTGGAGACCATTCCCCTTCCCCCAATGATGGGGAAGGAGTGGATGACAGACACGTGTGACTGCATAAACACTGTTCCTTAGGAAACAGCCTTAAAAAAAAATAAAAAAAATCACTTTTCGGGTCACATGTTAAAGCTTTGTACAATTGGAGGTTTGAGATGTGCTAAATCTTACACGCTCTGCACAGTACTATTCACTTGAATAGAACTAATCACTCAAATTGCATAAAGCTAAGTGCTTGTTTAAATCCTCACATGACTGATGACTAATGTTCAGTATTTAAAATCCTGTACAAAGACAAAGGAACTGATTGTTTCACTTGAGCAGTCAACTTTCTAATTAATCATAGTAATTTAAGTCTCTATTGTTTAAAATATCTAAGAAGCATGACCTTGCTTCATCGACAGATTCTGCTTTTGTCCTTCTGGAAAATTTTGCCTACTAAATACCAGCCCTTAGAAGTAAAATATTTTCAGCCTGAAAGTGACTTAAATTCTGTGTTTTACGACAGATATTAAAGAAGGAAAAGAGAGATAAAAGCTCAAATTGATGGGCTCCATGGATGCCCTGAATCTAGTAAGTTCTTGACTTGATCTTGAACATAATGGTTGTTGACTATTTAAGTGGGTATGAAGAATTGCCTGAATATGCCTCAGTGTACAACGCTAGAGCAGAATACAAGGTTTAACGCTTTATCTTCTCCAGCAGTTTGACAAACTTTAAGACAAAAAAAGCTATGTAGTTTGTATTATTGCATCTCAAGGACGTCGAAAAAGTGACCGTAAGCCTTTGAGGGAAGGTACCGGTTTGTTCTCTTTACACCCGGAGAGGAGATGGGTTCTGCTTGCCACCGGGATACCTAAGAGATGTCACCACTAGATGTTTCGTAAGTCACTCGAGCCGAAGCCTCTCCGCAGGCCGTGCACCCTCTCTACCCCTCTCGAGAAGCCCTTCAATCTGCTGTAATCCATGCCAGAGCTCGGGCACCGAGTGACACAGACACACACCCCCCACCCCCAAGTCTAACCTCACCCGTTAGAGCGCGGGCTGTGCTCCTCGCGGGGCGCCGCGCCGCTCAGCCGGAGGCGGCGTGCGGGCATCCGGCCTCCTCCGGGCGGCGCCGGGCTCCCTCCCGCGGAGAGGCAGCCGCCTTCCTACGGCGGGGCGGGGGGGCCGCACGGGCAGATTCACACGCAGCGGCCTATCGGTGACAAAAGCTGCCTTGTGACAGCGGGACACCGCCTACCCGGCGCTTGCGGAGTCCAACGGGACTCCGTCCCTTCACGGCAAAAGTAGAAAGCGAGGCACTTCTGCCTGCGACGAAAGCAACTTAAAAACAAGGCAACAAAACATCACAGCAAAACCGAGGAGAGGGACGAGAGCTGCGGTGACCCTACACCGCTGTGCCGAGGCGCCCCTACAAAAGGTGCCGTCGACGCCATTTAACCCTCCCCAGCACTCCCCAAGCCGCTCTGGCCGACTGCTGGGCCCGGGGGCCGCCTCTCTCCGCTGGCGGGGAAGACGCAGCCCCTCAGCCCGGCCCGGCCCTCCGCAGGGCGCGGAGCCTCCAGCCCGCCGAGCCTGAAGGACGGTGGTTAACGGAAAGCAGGCGGGCGGGCGGGCGCGTTTGCGGTTTCCCGCTCCTCTGCCCGCCCTGCGCCCGGGTTGCCGCAAAGCGCGGGAGGGGCGGTGAGCCCTGTGTCGCGCTGCCGGAAGACGGCGTTGCGCTTTGCGGCGCGGCTGCCCCTGAGAAGAGGCTGGGAAGCCCCGTTCGGCCTTTTCCCGGTGCCGCAGCTGAGGGGAGGGTGAGTGTCCGGCGGGCTCCGGCCTCCGCCGCCCTGCTCGCGTCCGCTGCCCCGGCAGCGCTAACGCCGCCTTCCTCTCTCTTGCAGGAGCAGCCATGCCAGCCAAGGGCCCCCTGCAGAGCGTCCAGGTCTTCGGGCGGAAGGTGAGGCTGGGCCGCCGCGGCCCGCTCCGTCTCCTCCTCTCTGTCTGGGTGGGCCGCGCCCTGTGGCCTTGCGGGCTTGGGATCCCCCCGCCTCACCTCGGGGGGCAGCGGCAGCGGCTCCTCAGCGGGACCGCGTGCGCGGCTGGTGCGCGGGAGGGCCAGCGGTGGGGAGGCCGGCTCGGCAGCCCACGTGTCCCGCTCCGTAGGTGCTGGGCCGCGCCGTGTCCCCGGGGCCGCGCGGGAGCGGCGCTAGAGATTTGCTCTCCTAGGGAGTGGGCCCGCGTCCTCTGGGTCGGAGGTGTGCCCTGTCTCTGGGGAGTGCTCGGGAGCGGCCGCCGCTGTCGTCCCCAGGCCGTAGGGGCCTGGCTCACCATCGCTGGTGTCCCAGAGCCGCGTTATGAGCTGGTGGTGGGAAGACAAAGTTCGCGCTGCTGGGATCCAGTGGCTCGAATAATCCCAGCGAGCAGGCTCTTGTGAGGAAACGAGCCACAAAAAATACCGTGGCGCAGAATGGAGAGGGTGTTTTTTGCCGTGTTGAATGTTACGACTTAATGAATGTTGCCGAATTAAATGTTACGACTGTATAGTATTTGTAACTGTAAACTAAGTATAATTTTATTAGGATGCTGCTTTAGTGCTTTGAGTGAATACCTGGGGATGTAAGGAGCAGTACTGTATTGTTCTGTGTGAGATGTTAATCTTGGGCATAAAACTAAGATCTTTAGGTTGTTAAAATTAAATAGAGATTCACTTCATGCGGCTAATGCAAAAATGAAATGCTGTATTAATACACTTTTGGATTTTTAGAAAACAGCAACCGCTGTTGCCCACTGCAAGAGAGGAAATGGCCTCATTAAAGTGAACGGAAGACCTCTGGAAATGATTGAGCCCAGAACTCTGCAGTATAAAGTAAGCATCCATCCAGTGTCCTGCCCCATCTGCCTTGGATGGTAAAATACCTTTATCAGCATAATTGCTTGGCAAAGAAGTAGAGTGGCTTGCCGTATTGCCAGTACTGAATTTTTCATTGTGTTACCTGATTACCTGAAACGTAGATGCTGTTATGAAAATTCAGAACATTGTTCTTCTATGATTGCCTTGTTGGGAAGGGTGGGCTTTTTGCTTAACTGGATTCCTGTATGTTAGTGTAATTATAGGAAGTATTTTCAGCACTTCACGTCTATTTTTTAAATTGAAATGAGTGACTTAAAATCCTCCTTTTTAAAAGATTGTTTAGGACTTAATAAAACAGTTATTTGAACATTACTGAAAGAACCCAAAACTGACTAGGTAACTGTAAAGTGTAATAAATAGTGGAGAAAACCACCCACAAATGACTTAAGATCTTCGATTTAAATAAATTTATTTTTCTGATATAGCTATGGTGTTCTACCTCAATTATTCCCTTGTTTTTAAGTCCCATGTGCTTTGCTGTTAAGATTTCTGAAAGTTAAAAATTAAATAAATTCAAGACTTCTGTAAATTTGTTTTATAACAGCACTAGTAGATGTCAAGGAACTCTGCAAGAGGTGTACTTAATTGGGGTGCGTGCTTGTAAAGTCAAGGCTCCACTTTTCAGAACACTGAATAACTTCACATCTGGTAAACCTACTACAAGCTCTAATCCTTGTTGTTTCTGATCACAAATTAATTTTCTTTCTGTGTTTTGTTTCCCAGCTCCTTGAACCTGTCCTCCTCCTGGGGAAGGAACGGTTTGCTGGTGTTGACATCAGAGTCCGCGTAAAGGGTGGTGGCCACGTAGCACAAATCTACGGTATGATTTTTGTTGGAATCTCTGGTGCCAGCTAGAACAGGTCAAGCCACGTATTTAAGAGGCTTGAGTTTAGAATAGTGACTTGTGCATCGTGATGTGCTGTTTCTTTTTCCACTGCAGAACTGTAGTTTTTCATAAGGGTTCTATTTTATGTGCAAAGTTGTAACATTTAGAGTAAGTTGAACGAAGTATATCGATGAAATTTTGAGGAAATGTGAGGAAACAATCTTTGCATCTTGCAGGGTGACAGGACGGTCCAGGTGCAGCTGAGGACAAAGATCTTGGGAGGAGAAAAGGGGATTTATCATTAGAAATTGTATCTTTGGTTGTAAATTTCCATGTTGTTCAGAAGCATCTTTCAGCTGGGCAGTTTTTTTCCTTGCAGAGAAGATTGACAACATACTTGCGTTAGATAGAGTTGCTCTTTACAAATGATGGATTTATTCTGCCGTTTCAGTTTTGGTATAGGTTAGTGAAGTGGACCTGAAGCTGCATAAAGAGCAGAGGCTTGTTTCAGTTTCAAAGTTGATTGCCCTAGTTTTTCAGAAAATTCAGATTTTCACCAAAATCCTGGTTTTGATGTTCTGACAGATCGCAGCCTAACAAAATCTTTACAGTTACTCCCATGCACTTCTGGTTTGAGTTCTGATTACTGTGTTACTGTGCTACAGGCTTGTTTTATCGAGGTATGCTACAACTGCCCATACCGTCCTGTTGTCCCTTTTGCCTCCTTAGTCTTTACACTGACCGGTTTTATTCTTATTGAAAAGTATAGACATTTCAGAGAACTGTGTTTCTAAGGATTTTGAAAGTTGGCTACTTGTAGGTAAAAGGTGAACCTGCAGTAGTGCTTGGGAGAGGAGGTGATCAGGGCTGCCCTTGTACAATTCCTTGGCTAGCTGGCAGTTGTCAAATCAACAGATGAACTGTGGGTGGCCTCTTGGCACAGATTTCTTCAGATTTGCCAAAGTAAAGGTCCCGTGGAGTATGTGGGAGGGGAGATTAAGGAGGGAAGGGACAACTTGGCAGAAAAGAGGACGGCAAGTTTCTCAGATAACTGGCACATTGTGTTTAAATGTTAAGTACATTTGCAATCCTTACTGATCCATTATCTCTTTTTTTTTTTTTTAACAGCTATCCGTCAAGCTATTTCCAAAGCATTGGTGGCTTACTATCAAAAATGTAAGTTGTTTTGATTGTTGTATTAGCCTTAAGTGGAAATTAAGGGCTTCTGATAGTTTTGGTGCAAAAAATGTTAATATTGATTTGTTCTGTGTGAAACTCCATAAACTGAAGACTTTTTTCTTTTTTTTTAAACAGATGTTGATGAAGCTTCCAAGAAAGAGATCAAGGATATTCTCATCCAGTACGATAGGACTCTGCTGGTTGCAGATCCTCGCCGTTGTGAATCCAAGAAATTTGGAGGACCTGGTGCTCGTGCGCGCTACCAGAAGTCTTACCGTTAAAATTGTTCTACAGTCATGTGACAGTCAATAAACATGAAGAAAATTTGATAAATTTCATGTTGTCGAAGTTGTGTTTTTCTATGCGGGTAATTTTTCACTGTGTTAATTTAAGATTGATACCACTGTGTTAAGATTGATACCCAAATTGGTTGGTATTAAAGTCAAGTGCTGTTGGCAGTCAGTCCTCTTTATCCCTTCATAGTAAGTCAATCTCGATAGCTAGGCTATTGGGAATAAAGAAGAGCTTTCTCCTGTTGATGAATGTGTGATTATACAGGACATAAAGAAAGCTTACATCCTATTTTTGTGGCTACGTGCAACTATGGCAATTTGTGAAAGCAGAGTTCAGTCTTCGCCTTTCTGGTAAATCTGAACAAACCTTTTGGAATACCTGGATGGCCACTCTTCACAGTGTTATGAACCAATGTGAGTAGCCCGTGTTCTTCCCTTGTGAAAAGGTCTGTCACCTTGGTTACAGACTTAGTCCATAGTGCATGAGGGTGTGGGACCCTTGTTGGTAACTCCTGTACAGTGCGTTAGGTGACTTCAGCGTGCTGCCCTGGTGTGATGCAGCACTTGGAGCAACTTCCCGCATACGCTTCAGTGCAGGCAGTTTGTGTGCTTGCAAAGGACCTGTGTTTCCAGCGTCCGTGTCTGGCAAAAACAGCTCACCAAGCTAACGAGCATCACCAGAGCTCGGGTACCAAAGCAGAGCTGAGCATCTCTCCTCCAGCACACATGCACCCCCTCAGAGAAAGCTATTGGAGGAGATTATCTTGCCCGAAAATAAAAGTGCAAGTAGCATCTTACCCATTAACCAGAGAGGAATTTCTGTGCGCTCCAGAGCTGGAGGGAGTTGAATTTGTAACCCATTGTTCTGGAGGAAGTCAGAAATGAGAAAGGTTTCTGACATCAATACTGGGTACGTCACAGGCATGGTTTTTTTCCTGATGGTGGCAGGAACTCAGCTGGTCAGATTAGAGCCTTTCTGCTTAACAGTAAAAAAGCATGAAATACAGTTATCCCACTGCAGTGACGACAATAACTTTTGTTGAGAGGAAGATTTAGAGACCACACATAAGCTGTCGAATGTATCATCTGTTCTATGTTCACCTGCAACACTGCACTGAGAGCGCAGTTCCAGACACCTCTGTGGAATATTCGATGGCAATGAGCATTGTCTTCATGAACTGCTTTTGTTTGTGCTGGCTCGGTGGCAAGGAATTCACCCCCTTGAGGGTAGCTCCCTCAACTTAGTGCTGAAGTGGGTATTTGGGCAGCTGTTGGAATATTTGTATTTAAAGTTTACGTTGTCAAAACCAAAGTAATGTGGGCAGGGGAGGGAGGTTTGTTGAAGTCTTGCCATGCCAGACAATACAGAGGCAGGATTTTCTGGATTATTAGTCTAAATGTAGGAAACGTTTTTTGTTTAAAAAAACCAAACAAACCAACCCCCTATATTCTGTTTCAAAAATAGTATTTTGGAAGCATAAAGCAGAGGATTTTGTGTTACAAATAAGATTGAGTTTAAATTATTCATCCCCCAATTATGTGTTCACAGAGTACAAGCACAGAGGGATGTAGAGCTGGAGAGAACAGCATTAAACGATTCAATAAAAAACACCAGAAAAATCCCTTTGGGATAAGCTAGACAGTTGTTTATGTCATGAGCCAGGTGAGGCAACTTGAAGGCCTTGGGGAAGTAAGTAGGGAAAAACCTGGAGCTGAAAATATGACAGTAATTTTAAAAGATCTAGCTAGGGGGTGTGTATCAAGCATGAAAAGAACTGTTGGAGAAGTTCCAGTTTCTTATCCATTGAAAGTGAAGATTTTCGTTCTGGAAGTGATCTCCCAGGGACAAAGAAGAAGAGCGAAGCTCTGAGTAAGACGTGGGGTGTGCCAACAAAAGGCTGTTGGAAAGGCTAATTCTGTCCCTTGGAAGAGTTGCAAGTAATTGAATGAGGCCCTGGATGTGAGCTGGCCCAACAGGCATGGGAACAGCCCTGGACTGTAGTTTCCCGTGTTTGAGAAGCAGTTTGCAGGGGAACTGGAAGAAACGTCGGAGATGAAGCAGCCGAGAGCCTAGCTCCTGCTGCATTGCTCTCAAGTGTGGTGTGTTTCTGTCTTAGCATATGCTTGTAAATGCCACCACTAAAATTGTATGCTTGTGTAGGCCACCACTGAAATTGTTATAGGAGGACCTTGATCCTTGAGCTTTCTGCTGGGCTTTCTATTAGCGTGGTATTTCTTGTCTCACTTGTTTAATGCTAGGTCATTTCAGCGTTCTCAGTCAACACAAATTTAAACCGGCTTCCTTTGTGAGTTGGGTGGCGGAATTGGAAAGAATAGTACAATTTTGCCCTTTTGCTCTAGTTGAGGAACATAAACGCTCGTAGCTTTTTACAAATATTTGTTATGACGTCTCTTTGCTTTTTCTGTAGAAAGGCATTGAAGGCACCTTCACTGGAGTGTAGTTATTCAAGAGTTAAACATGTAACTTGAACAAATTCGTTCTAAAAAGGAATTCTCCATCCATCTCTCATTTTAGCTGTCAGCGTCTGCCACAAAATGCTGCATTACATGACCTGAATAGAAGTAGAACGCTCTTGTTCAAGCCCCTCATGCTCCCATTGAAGTGGAGGAGACTGTTGTATATTCTGTCGCCAATTTACATACCAGGATTTTTTGTCTTACGCTACGTGAACGAGATATTCTATTCCAGACACTTGCTGTCTCTTTGGCAAGATGCATGGTTTGCTTTCCTCAGTTCCCCCTCTTTCTGCACCCTCAGGTCTGACCCATTTCTCATCCACCGAGTTCCTCAGAGTTTCTACCTTGTAGTAGCTTTGCTTACAAATTATTCTAGCTCTTGAGCTGCTGAAAACTGCGGTGTTCTGCCTCCTAGCCTGACTTTCTAAGGAAAAGATGCTATGCAGGGCTAACTTCAAATTTGATTGCTTGAATTCCTATGAGTTTTGTGAAAACTGGCATCTTGATAGATGTTAATTAGCTTCAGCTGGGAAAAAAAGAATCCTTTTAGTTGTTTGGCTTGGGTAGTGACTGAAAAGCAACGGCTTGCTCATTGCTTAGGAAATGCGTACTGGCCTGCCAGTTGGCACATAGGCACCCGGTGCTGTGGCTTGTCCAAAACTGCTTCTTTCCTAGGTCTTAGAGCAGTCGGATGCAGGGAAGGAGAGAGCACACTGTGGAGTGAAAGTCAGGGAGGCAGGGGGAGATGCACTACCTGCTGCCGGTAACCTTAGGGCTGGATTTCACAGTTATGGGGAAACCTGATGTGTCAGTTTTTCTGCCCACGGAACAGCTTGTAACAATTGCGGATTTTTGTTTTGCTGTTCTTTTATGGAAGGGCTGAAAATAAAACTTGCATTGCTACTAATATATCCAGAGATGATATCTGCACGTCGTTTCTTCAACCAAAAGGCATAATAAAAATGCTTTCTGAACTGAGCTCCGGTCCTACAAAAATGCCCCATTAATCCTGTAGAGCGATGGCATTCCCACAGACTTGCTTTCTAAATGGGAAATGTTCATGTCTGCCTGGGTGGCTGAAGATTTTTATTCCAAATGGTTACTTGCTGATCGCCCACTAGAGGGCTTAACTTCACTGGAGAAGCATAACTACCTGAAGTTTGAAGGTGTAAGGAGAAAATGGGTTAATAAAAACGTTTCCTTTCCTGATGTCCTGATTCCACAGGGATGGCAATCAAGCTCTTGTCATTCAGCATCCGCTCTGGCCAGACACACACTTCCACAGATAAACAGTAACGGTTTGATCTTCAAGCCCCTAGCGAGTTCTTGAGCAGCTATGGAGGTGGCTTTTGGAACAGAAGAAATGCCCCTAATTTATCACCCGGCTCTTTCATTAGTTTCAGTGATGCTAATCCTCAGGAAGATCAGGTCCGCACATCAAAATGTGGACTCACTTGAATTCTTCATTGAAAATACCTGTTCAGTGAAGGCTGGAGTGGGAGCTCTAAAAAGTACCATGTTAATGATGCCAGCAGATCCAGTTCCAAACCAGGTCAAACTTGTACTACCCATGGCACTGGAGGTGGTTATTTTCTCACCCATTGTCTGTAATCCTGATAAACTGTGTAACCTGTATACACAAGTAAGTCCTCTCAAATGTTATGTTGTAAAATTTGGGGCAATTTAATTTTGACTGTATACTGACAAATATATTGATATTGAAATGTTTAAATTTTATTTTTAAAGAAAAATCTGTAACTCAAAAATGTAACACTAGCATTTTTAAAGTATGGACCAGTGTGTTCTAAATTGTGTTTGTTTTCTTACAAGTCATTATTTTCTAATGCATTTTTTCTGTTCACACTTCTCAGAAGTCCCAATCTGTGAGTATTCTACTACTTGTGTAGTGTAGTGTGTGTACAGTATGTGTTGTTGCCTTGATATAAATTGATTAATCTTTTTTTAAATCTCTTTCTTAGTATAGTCCTCTGAGTTACAGTTCCAGTGTACTTGGCTGAATAATTCTTTTTCCTTATTAGCTAACTTCCTTCATGTGCTTAGGACCGTGCTGTCTCCTACCCTGCCTTAAGCAGAGACATCCAGACCTAATGAAACCTGTTGCTCTAACTCTTAGGAAGTCCCTTTGCAGCTGATGAGACTTGGCCTACTTTTTAAACATTAGAAGTTAAACAACTGTGAAATACTACCATGCATCAAATAGTCCCTCAACTAGAAAAAAAAAAAAGGCTATTTTTGATATTTTCTGTTAAACTAAAAGAGTTTGTTTCTATTAATGGCAAGATTTATTTGTGAAGCTGCACATGAAGCATGGTGTGAAATATGGTCTTGAGGAAGGGAAGAATCCCGGATAAACAGTTTCTAAACCAGACTTAGCTTTAAAGTAAGACAACTTGGAGACTGGTAATGGAATTTGGAAGCTCTAACGCTTGGGTTCATCTCAGCTTGAGAGCAACCTGAGGTATTGTCCTCAAAGAGTAGACTTATGAGGGGGTAAAATGTTGATTAGCCTCCACCACCTCCTACGAGAAAGGTGCCTACATAATTGTTCACAGTCTGTAAGTATGACTATATGAGTGTGTCAGTTTGGATCTGGAACTCAATGCTTTTGCTCCTGTTTGCAGTCTGGAGTGGTTTTGGACCACATGGAACAGATGAAACTAGCCTAGGAGACACAGTCCAGCTGCAGATAAACAGCCAGCCCATGGGACCAGCCTAGAGCTAGTCAGAAGTGAGAATAAAGCAAAAAAACCCTCTTGAAATGCCAACTGCGTGACTGTTAGCTTCTCAGATCCAACAATAATAAAAATAGTTCTTAAGAAATACTCCAAACGCAGTGTAGTCTTAGAACATACATCAGTTTGCAATAAGTATCCTTGGGCTGCCTGTGGTCTCAAACCTGCACAAGTACCGTTGGCTGCTATGGGGACACACAGTTTTCTCTTTGCCTGTGGTTGATAAAGTTGAATGTTTTCCTTTTCACAGAATCACAGAATGCTAAGGGTTGGAAGGGACCTCTGGAGATCATCTGGTCCAACCCCCCTGCCAGAGCAGGTCCACCTACAGCAGGTTGCACAGGATGGTGTCCAGGTGGGTTTTGAATGTCTCCAGAGTCGGAGACTCCACCACCTCTCTGGGCAGCCTCTTCCAGTGCTCTGCCACCCTCAAAGGAAAGAAGTTTCTCCTCATGTGCAGATGGAACTTCCTATATTCGATTTTATACCCATTGCCCCTTGCCCTATCACTGGGTACTACTGAAAAAAGACTGGCTCCCTCCTCCTGGCACCCTCCCTTTAAGTATTTGTAAACATTGATAAGATCCCCCCTCAGTCTTCTCTTCTCCAGACTAAAGAGATCCAACTGCCTCAGCCTTTCCTCATAAGAAAGATGTTCCAGCCCCCTAATAATCTCCGTGGCCCTTCACTGCACCCTCTCCAGCAGTTCCCTGTCCCTCTTAAACTGGGGAGCCCAGAACTGGACACAGTACTGGAGTTGCGGCCTCACCAGGGCAGAATAAAAGGGGGAGGATGACTTCCCTCCACCTGCTTGCCACACTCCTCTTGAGATGCACCCCAGGATGCCATTGGCCTTCTTGGCCACAAGGGCACATTGCTGGCTCAGGGTCATCCTGTTGTCTACCAGGACTCCCAGGCCCCTCTATGCACAGCTGCTTTCCAGCAGGTCAGTCCCCAACCTGTACTCGTGCGTGGGGTTATTCCTCCCCAGCTGTAGGACCCTACACTAAGTTTTGTTGAACTTCAAACAGTTTCTCTCTGCCCAGCTCTCCAGCCTGTCCCGGTTGTGCTGAGGTTTCCTTCTCTTCTAGTGCAGCTGAGGAGTGGGGAAAAGAAAGGGCTAGAAGAAATGATGCGGGAACTTTTTACCTGAGAGAGGCCATCAACATCCACATTTTATTTGGGTCCAAACCCACATTCTGTAGCACGCTTAGAGGGTTTCAGAAAGCACATCTTAGGCAGAGTGGAGAGTTAGGCAAAAGATAGGCTTCGCAAAATAAAATGAGCAGTAGCAGTTTCAATTAGTGTTATATGTGCCTTTAAAACCATGCTTTTTAATGATTCTATTAATATTAGGGTAAAGCAGATAAGATTTTTCTATTTTAAAATATGATAATATTTAATTTTGGTGAAATGATAGTTCTATATTTTAATGAAAATCAGAAACAAAACCCATTTGCCCTGTTGACTTCTTTCTCCTTTTTGCTAATATGAAAATTTCATAACATGTTTTATTAAAAATGAAATGTAATTGTCCTCTGGGAACCCTTCTTTTGTGATATAAGCAAACTATACACAGAAATGTATCTAAAATATTCTTAAAAATCCAGGTGTATTATTTAACGGAAGTTCACGTCTCTCCTTTTAGAACAGATAAGGAACAGCGATATGTTAATCTCTAAAACCATCTGGTTATACAGTAGCATCATTGCAGGGTCTCGCAAAAACGTTTCACTGTAATAAGCAGTAAAGGGTAGCACTCAGCGCAAGCCTCAAAGCACACAAAGGTGTGTGACGACTGAAGGAACTCTCAAACCATCATGACACGGCAACATTTCTATGTCATTGTCTGCTATGGTATAAAGGGCCGATTCAATTCAACCGAGGAGTAATACTCGCAGGTCTAGTGAAAGTGTAACTAATACAGACTCTGCTGAGGAGTTACCATGCATTTCTAATGAGAAACATGCAGCCAGAAAGTTGTGTGCAAGACTTGCAAAGCTCCTGAAGCTGTATGTAGCTACCAAGCTTGATGTCTTCTTTTCTTTTCCCTTTTGCATTGCCTTGTTTTAAATGATGCATCCAACTATCTAACTTTTAAGGGATTTAAGCCCACTGTAGAAATACATAATTCTAAGATGCCATTTCGTAACCAAAGCCATTAATCTGGATAAATTTCCTATTACCAAGTTATACTGAAATGAACATTGTGGGAAAGCTCAGTTTAATGATACCGTGGAGTATATTCTTGCTTCATTCACTGCTGTCCTCTTTGCAAGGTAAGAACTTTATTTCATTTTTGTAGTAATACTACCTTTTAAAAAGATTTTTCTAAATATTTTAATATTACACGTCCTTCTTTTTATATCATTAAATAGCAATGTTTTTGACCCTTGCTGGAATTCCTAAATAAAAACGTTGTTAACACAGGTTAAAAAACTATATATTATCATTCTCTCTCACAGGTGTAGAAACTAAAATATAGCTCTTATTTATTTTTTTAAGATACATTTTTATATCTGAAGTTGTTAGAAAACAATTATTTAGAAACGCAATTTAAGTGTCTTGGCTTTCTTGCCATTATTGCTGGATGAGTAAGCATCTAATGATTTTCAATAGGGTATGGTTTTGTTTGAACAGACTGTACCTGCAGTTTGCTTTTTGCTCAAGCATTTTTAGAATGCAAGAGTAAACAATCGCTCTTCTGGTTATAGAAATGATCCTATTTTCTATACAAATGGATCTTGGAGTTAGTTTTTTTGCAACAATTATAAAGATTTCTAAGGCAATATGAGAAAGAAGTTTGGTGGTGGTGGTGGGTTTTTTTTGTTTTTTTGGTTTTTTCCTTTTTAAGCATGGACTCTAAAGCATTTAAAATGATTTACAATTGAGTCTTACGAATAACATTCGGAAAATGATTATAGGTAACCACCCTAGAAGTTTGATTCTGGAAAGCTCTGAGCAACCTTTGTATTTTATCAGTTTTGTCCTGAGCCTCTGAAGAGCTAGGAACTCTTTGCTCTTTTTCACAGTAGCGTGTACCAGAAGAACTGAGACCATGGAAACTTGCAGGTGATGGGTACTTGAGAGAATCAAACTCTCAGGAAGGAAAGCATGTAGTGCTACATCCCCTGGAAACAGAAAAAGTTTATGTAAAAATGCTCTGGAAAACTTAGGATCGTTAAAGAACAAAACTCAATAGTGTTGTTTCAAACTTGGCAAACTGTTTTTTGCTGAGTGCAGAGCGAGGCTGTAGAAAAAAAATTAACTTGACTTTTTCATCTACAGGATCTTATTGCAAGCTTTCTCTTTTGAGAAGAACTTCAAGGTAAGTTTTTAATCCTTATTTGTCAAGTCCTACAATAGAACAAGAATGAATAAATGTGACACAGTGCAAGTTAGAAAATAAAATACAGCCTTGAATTCAACACATAAAATGTCATGTACATGTACATTGGATGTAAAACACACTTTCAGAATGTTTACAGCTGTTTTCAAAGAATTTACATAAAGAGCATGGGTCCTCTGTTTGAAAAATGGAGGTCCTTATGAAAAATGATACTTCTATGCTCTCAAGAAAGCTTAGTGGAATAATGGAATGAAACCAGGATGAGATCATAATTTCATGGCTGGAAAAATACATTAAATGAGTATCCTTCTGCAATTTTAATTGCATGATAAAATCCTAGCTGCTATTTGAAGCACAGAAAAGTAAGTGCTATACAGTCTTAAAATAAACATTTTCAATACAAGTTTTCATGTAGAAGCTGAAATCCAAACAAAACCCAAACTAGGGAATGTTCCTGATCCCATTGAATTAAATGGGAACTATGCCATCAATTTCAGTGGAAGCATCCAGTCGGACGTAGCTTCGGATGTCTAATGACCTCTAATACATCTAGCAAACACACATGCACATCAAATGATATGCCATCTCGGACTCTTGATAAAACTAAGTATGTTTTATAGTTTGATGCCCTCGTTTCTAAAATTAATCACAAATTTAAGTCAGCTACAGCTGGAGAGCCATCTCTTGCTATTAGAAGTACCATCACAGTATATTCAAATAACACTTGGGGAAACTCGCAGCCACTCACACGCAGCGTCAGGTAAATATGAAGCTGCTTTACAATTTCGTATCCTGTCATGTGAGCCTATTTTGCCTACTTAACGTCTCCCCCACAAGCTCCAGGTACCTCCCTGTCCAAGCAGAGATGGGAGTGCTGCCCAATTCTGTAAAATGAGACCATGAAAAGAGAAAAAAGAGAAGAAAAAAAAAATAAAAATCACCTTTTAAAATGTTAAGCCAAGAAAGACCTCTTTGATAAAGCGATGGTAATCAGAGAGAAACACTTCTCTCCAGGGAGCTGCTTATTCAGGTTGCTCCAGAGACCTTTGATTATACAAGATCCTTTTTGTTTTCTTCCAGAAATGAGTTTAATGCAACTCGACAGAAAAGAGATCTCGTAACAGCCGAGGTAGGTTATACCTCCAAAAGCGGGAGGGAGGGGAAACCCTCCCCCCTTCTCTGCTGCCGGCCCTTTGCCGTCCGTACAAAGGAGCCTTTGTGGGGAGAAGGGCCGCTGAGAAAGGAGGGCAGTGAGGAGGAGCAGCTATTCCCTACCTGCTCGCCCCCCGGCCTGAGCCCGCGGCCTCATGCCTTCATTCGCGCTCAGCAAAGCCCTGATGGTTCACCCACCCTGACGAGCCAACCCGTAGGGAAATAAAACTGCGATGCCTCCGTCTTTTGTGAGGGTGAAGAGAGCCGCCCCTGAGAGCTGTTGCTGTTTGGCGAGAGGCACCATGGCAGCGCCACCGGCAAGGCTCCCCCCGGCACCTGGTGTGGTGGTGGCCTTGGTTCCCGCTGCTTTCTCGATGGTGCACCCCAGCAATGTTGCAGTCAAATTTAATAGTAAACGGGGGAATCTCACTCCCCTTGCTGGCACACGCCTCAGGCTGCAGAGCCCAAGCAAGGGTTGTAACCACATGCCATGGGGGCAGGCGGGAAGCCCAAGGAGGTCCCTCCTCATGGCCTTGCGGGGAGGCTGCAGCAGAGCCACGGATGATTTTCTCCAAATCGCTTTGAGATCCACATGTCTCCTGACCAATTCGGGACGGCAGCTGGTGTGGAACGCTGCGATCAGGTGAAACGAGCCTCTGAGGGAAGCGGGCCCGTGGCACTGGTGTTGTCCCAGTAGGGCCGTCAGCAGGAAAGTGCCGTGGTGGCACGGGTGCTCGATCTCCCCAAGATAAGACAAAGGCCAAAAGCCACTTTCCTGAGGAGGACGGCTCAGAGTGACCGTCAGGGGAAATGGAAACAGGTCTTGTTGTGCAGGGAGGGAAAGGATCCTCTCTGGCTAGCAACGGGCCGTGGGGACCAGGAATAATTTTGGTGCAGGGGCTTTCCAGGCAGTGATTCGATGGAGTCCATTTCAAGCTGATCTTGGACAGATTGTGCTACTTGGATGCATCCCACAGAGTATTTCCTGTTGGAAAAGGGAATTTTTTTGGTCACTGTACGAGGCATTTGTGAGGCCTAACCTAACCTGTGCCTTGTGCAGTGCTGTTCACTTTGAGATCCATTAGTTCAAACTCCAGGCATGGAGAATGACTGGCGGCAGGAGGGAAGAAAGAAATTATCTTACAAGGGAAGACTTGGACAATTTCTTTTGCTTAGCCGTACAGCTGAAGGCTGGTGTATGCGTCTGTGGGGAGCATAGAAGGGTAACTGTTTTCTCATAATACATCAGAGAGGGAAAAAAACACAAGGAAGAAGAGCTATTTAAGCAAAAGGGCCAAACTTTATAAACCAAAAGGATTTAAACTGGCCATGAGTAAGTGTAAGAGGGAAATATCTTTCTACCCAGCACTTCACCCTGGTAAACTTTCCAATCAGACTAGTGGGGGCAAAAACCCTGGAGTACTTTCAGCCTGGAATGGGATCAGTTCTTGGAAGGGACGATGGGACGTGACAAACTGCAGTAGCAGAGCGCTGGGTCAGATCCAGGGCTTCCTTATAGTCCGATGCTCCCTGGTTCCTTAACAAGACAGGAAGCAGATCAGGCGGATCCACCTCATCTGTTTTCTGGGGTGAACTGAAAGGCAATTCTGAAGAATCTTAAGGAGGACATGAAATCCATCACAGCTGGAGTGGCTGCAATGGGATGATCAGGATGCGGCACAGAGCACGAGTTAGGGGAGAGGAGGAAACGGAGGGATATCCCATCTCAGAGCATTCCAACTATTGGCATTTGGCCAAAGTGAAAAGAGCAGGAGCTCAAAGAAAAGAGAGGAGTTCCCTCACTCTTCCTCCCAAATGTAAACGCAAAAATACCCCACTTGTTCACTGGCATTGGCAAAGTGGAGGCCATGGAGAGGAGGATGACGATGATCTCCTGGTGCAGCTATATCATTGCCCGGTCCCTGAAAGCTGTGCTTCCCTTTCCCATGTTGCTGGCTGCTGTGGCCACTGTCTTCCCCGCCGTCCCAAGCTGTTGGTCCCTCCTGCAGTGCCGTGCCATATGCCGGCCAAGTGGCAAGTTACTCTTCTGTATTAAAATAATCCTCAAAGTCCTAACCCATCACTACGCTGCAATGCCTCAGGCTCATATCAGCTCATTTGTAAAGCACAAATGCCCTGATTTTGCTTTTGTTTCTCTGCCAGATTCGATCTGCCTCTCCTCGGTCGCACCTTCATGGGACCCTGACGCGGAGCCCGCCAGGAGGTCAGTGCTGTGCTCCTCACGTGTAGGAGGAGACACGCTCCTGAAAATGCTGCCTTCCTACCAGCTCTCCTGCATTACTGTGCATTGTGGAAGCCCTCCTCTTGGTGTCCCCTACAGAACTAATTTTCTCATTTTATCCATGTTAAATCACAAAAAATTCCTGTTAAAATTGGAATTTCAAAATAATGCCTTACAACCAAATCTGAACAGCTAACTGAGCCAATCCTTTGATTTCTTTAAAGTTCAGTTCCACTGCAATTTTTCTTTTCTGCCACTTTTTCTGGCCTTGGCAGATGATGTCAGTTTATCTGAGAGGTGTGTAATTGGTTATGCGAGGGGACCGCAGTGCTCAGGCACTGAGGGTGCAGCTGCTCCTGCAGGGTTTTAAGCATTGTACAAAGTAGCGAAGCAGGTCCAAGTTACAGAAGTTGTTTTGCAGAAAAGTTCGTTATATGCAACTGAACTTTGGTATCCTGCTTGGAAAAGATGTATGCCTGGGTAGGCGCTTTCTGTTGTGTTTTTCCATGTAAATGAATATATAATTTTACAGCTTACAATTCTAACAGCAACAGAGGAGTTTTCCACATTAGTGCTGTTCTATAAACAGTATTTTCTGCCTTGTTGGAATTTTCAGAGTATCTGTGTATATTTGGAAAGCAGTTCTTAAATGTGAAAAATTCAAAACTAAGCATGGAAAAGAGTTTTCACAGTGAAGGCTGATATTCTGAATCATTGTAACTTCTGTGTATGCTTTATTGTAAAGGTCCCATTTTGTTCCCATTTAATGTCACTTGCAGCTTTACCATGGCTTTGATGGGATGGAAGGGCCTTCCTGCTTTTTGCAATGCTTTTTTAATCTCCTTCAGCAAGACTTTAAGTGTTTGTACCTAGAATAATCCTCCCCCAAGAAGGAAAGCAACTGTCTGCAAAACCTGTTGAAATTTAACTTTGGGACTACTTTTCTTCTCCACTTTTGGGGAACTATGACTTGGACCAACCTCAGTGAATTGTTAGTCTGGTGAGGTCTAGAATAGTGAGGTATGAGCTTCTAAATAGACTATAAAACCCTTTAATGAAACTGCTTTTGGAAACAATTACTAATTATAACATAAAACAAGCCATTCCCATGGAATCTTAAGTCTCTGACTCCAGTCACCTCTTAAGCAGAAATAACCTTTTAACTGACTTTTTTTTTAACATGGGGGGAAGGTTATTTATAATTGGTTTAGACTCTGTAAATTATATATTCTGGACTGTTCGTAAACTGAATGTACCCTTTGCTGCAATGCTTAAGAGAGAGGAGCTGAACATATGTATAAATTGTGCTGAATTAGAATAATCTGTGTCCTGTGTATTTCAAGATCAGCAGGACTGGGATTTGGTTTCTTTACATGGGAACTTGACCTTTTGTTTGCTGGGAGGAGGTTGACCTTTTGCTCCTTTGTTAGTTTACAAGTCTCAAACCGAACGAGAGAACCTTGCTTCTCTTTTAACCAAGGAACACAAAGAATAAAATTAAATGTTGAAATGTTGAAATGTGGAGATTGTTGTTGGTTAATTTTCTTAGCTAATATAGCTGCTTATGATTTAACAATAAACAGATTTAATGTGGATCTTTCAGCCTGTTTGCAAAATACTGTATCTACTAGAGGTATCTACTTAATACTACCTACTAATGATTGCTTACAGGTTCATGTCCTCAGGAGTGCCTTAATGGAGCAGCCTGCACAGAGGCAGGTGACTGTGACTGTCAGTTATTTCAGGCTCAAGGAAGCAGGTGCCAAATTGGTAAGTTTTGGGCCAAAAGAGTCAAGTTTCCGCTTCAAGTGTGATTTAACATGGGGGGTTTTAAAACAATACTGTTAACAGGACATTGGTGATTCCTCTGTAGTAGGACTGTCATACCACTAGTAGCTAAGAGGATTAAAATGATATGTGTTAGGGATATATCTAGAGCAACATCAGGAATGCCTACATTTTAGCACTTGGGCTGTAATGATGCATAGATACCATAACAGCTAGATCATTGTCTAGTACATCAGTAGCTAGCCAGCTTTTTTATAGTTAGATGAACAATGAAAAAGTCACTGCATTTTTCTAGCAAACAGCGACTTACTGCAAATAAAATTACCAACTATTTGAATGCACTGGTGTCTGGAGTCTGCTGTGTATAGGGATCAAAAGAATTGTCTTCCAGGATCTGCAGTAGATCTAAATCCCTTGCCTCTACTTATAATAGAAATGTCTCCACTGAAGCAAATTAAAAACTTACAATGATCACACGTGAATAAAACTGCAGCCTAAAGATTAAAAAAAAAGTATTGACTTTATTTAAAGTTGAAGAACTGAGGTTATCTTTTGCCCTTGCGGTGTATTTCCTTTATAAGCTCTTATTTCCTTTCTGAGCTCTTACTTTTGTAGATGCCTGTGATACCTGTCAATTTTTGATTACCGTGCTTCTTGTAAACTCCGTGTGTTCTCTCCAGTACCTAACACTGGTAAGGACCGAGATGGGATTTGCAAATCATGGGGACAGTATCATTTTGAAACATTTGATGGCATCTACTACTACTTCCCGGGAAACTGCTCCTATATTTTTGCAAAAGACTGCAGTACTCCAGAGCCCTGGTACACTGTGTGGGTAAGTATGTGAGCATACACTAGAAATAACACACTGAGTATTCCTATATTACAGGACTTATTTTTCATCGTAAGTAAAATAAGTAGAGAGACAATAAAGGGATGAAACTGTTGCATTGCTTACTTAAATATAAAACTATGCTGCTGGAAAATGTCTAAGCCTATGTGCAGTAACTCAAAACACTGATGAAATGATAGTCAACAGAGTCAGTATATTAAAAATAGTATTTCTTACTCCTCCTATCCTAAAAAGGATCTCTGATCTCTCCTTTCCGGGAGCAAAAGCGGGTCTTAAAGCAGACCTTGGAAACTTCAAGAAACTTTATCTGTCAGATTGTAAAAAAAATTGAGCTGCTGAGTAAAGTGCAAACAGCTATCACCTGCCTGATAGCTGGGCACCCAAGCTGGGCCCCAGTTCACAGCCATCAGCAAGCTACAGGGAGCTGCCTCCCTGGCCCATGGAAAACTCTGTCCCTGCTGGGGATTTGTGTTCTAATTTTGGATTACCTCTGTGTCATGCAGAGAAAATTAACAGCTCAGAAGCCTTCGTCTTGACCTATGTATGGAAGGCACTCTTTTTAGTAATTTCCTGAAATTGCCGAGTATCCACGGTTAATGACTTCGGGTCAGGGAGAGTTCAAACCTATACCCTGTTTAAAAGGAAGCTGCTCTCTCTATCCGGCTGTTGGTTACTGTGGGGAGAGGATATGAGCTCGTTACATCACTTTTTATACAATGGTTGGGATTTGGTGCTGATTGGGCAGGGGAGAGGGGACAAGAGGAGTCCCAATTCTGAGCCCTGGTAGTCACAGTGCTTGCAGGGGGAAGAGTAGATCTAGATGCCAATTTCTGCTCCAAGGGCTAGTTTTCATTTATAAACACATGATCTCCTCTCCTCCCAGATAATAGCATCTAGTGAAGATAAATCTGCCATTAAAACTATCGTTTCTATTCACTCAGGTTATAGACAGATGATGTTACATCTGCCTTCCATGATTTCATTTTAATTCTTTGGATTCTGTGTACAGCTATGATCTTTCAGGAGTTTTCAGAAAATGCTGTAGCAAAGCCCAAGATTATATTAAAATCTAGAATCAATATTTCAGTGGATCCCAGTTGCTCTGGAAAGAGAGAAACTACCATTCAATTGCTGGAACAAATGTCATGTTTTGTTAAAAACTGAAAATGTTTACTCAGAAAAGTCTTAAGTAATGTTGAAGCACTGCAGGCTGGGCAATGGAGAGTCAAAAACCTTGCCAAATCCTCACATTATGGTCCTTCTGGCTTTAGTAATCCACCTCTCTAGAGGAGAAGAAAACACAAGAACTATTTTGATTTTCCTTGATTGTGTTTCTGTCTTGGGCCAGGTTTACATAGAAACCATCAGTCAATACTAGTAACATTTATGATGTATTTAATTGTGATTTTCTTTATACAAGTAAAAACTCTAATGTTTTTCCTGGTTAGTTTCACTCAAAGAAGCAGTAACTGGTTTTTACTTCCAGGATTAAATGTCAGTTTAGGAAGATAAATTTGAGTATGTGTTAGCACTGTATGTGTTTACCAACAGATTTTTTTCAACAAAAATGATAACTCTAGTTACTTTTACAGCCTCTGTTAGTATGTTGGCTAGATATTTCCTAATTACTAACCTATTTAGCTTCACAGCACTGTCAAATAAGCTGATAATGCAGCTCCCATCCTTCTCAGGTAATGGTGGCGCAAAAGTCATAGGAGTCTTATCTGAGCTATCTAACTCTGTATACATTTTAATTTAGGTAATGACAGGTATCTGAGATTCACAACACATTCCCCTGTCTCCTCAGTGGTGTCTAAAATGAGCTCATGTGCTTTTGAAGCACTGTAGTCTACGGCATCCCACAGTTTTGGGTGGCTCAGCCCCACTGAGGTTAATGAAAGCTGTTGAAGTTTTACTTAAGCCCTTGCAGTAGGTATGCGCTCAAAACTCACCGAGACTACATGTGTGTAATTCAAAACTGGGCAGCAGTTAATTGGTTAGAGCCTATGCGCAGAAAGTTGGAGACATATATCCCTGTCATCAGTTGGTTTTCATGTCCCTGGCCAATGAAAGCTGTGTGGTCTCTGGGGACAAGGACCTTCCTCCAGAAGTTGTGCTCTACCATGCTGTTGTGGTTTGGGCTGGATTGGCTCAAGCAGGCAGAGTGACATATGTTCCCTCTCTCCTGCAGAGCAGGAGAGCAGGAAGAAGAGAGACTCTAATGAAATATGAAGAATAAAATAATAAAAAGAAAATAATGAAATATATACAAAACTGTATCAAGCTCCCAGGGTGACAATCACGGCTCCAGTGGGCATTGGGAAAGTCCCAGCCTGGACTCAGTGAAGGATGGGAACTGGATTCTGGATCTGGATTCAGGGTTGGGATCAAAGGTAGATGAACAGACGAGTCCTCCTCGGACACTGGCCATTGAAGAAAGAGGCCTGACCCTTTTATCCCCGCCCAACGTGGGGCTTGAGCCCACAACCCTGGGTTTAAGAGCCCCATGGGTCTTATCACTCTGAGACTGAACAGTTTTCTGCACAACGTGCTGTTAATTTCTGCAGTTGGAAGAGGCCTAGTTAGAAAGCAGAGTTACCGAACAAAATTGGTCCCATTTTACCTCAAACCAGGACACGTGCCAAAGGCTGGGAATGCAAATCATAGAATCATAGAATCATAGAATGGTTAGAGTTGGAAGGGACCTTAAAGATCATCAAGTTCCAACCCCCCTTCCATGGGCAGGGACACCTCTGACTACAGCAGGTTGCTCAAAGCCCCATCCAGCCTGGCCTTAAACACTTCCAGGGATGGGGCCTCCACAACTTCCCTGGGTAACCTGTTCCAGTGCCTCACCACCCTCACAGTAAAGAACTTCTTCCTAATATCTAATCTAAATCTCCCCTCTTCCAATTTAAAACCATTACCCCTTGTCCTATCACTAGACTTCCTGACAAAGAGTCCCTCTCCAGCTCTCCTGTAGGCTCCCTTCAGATACTGAAAGGCTGCTATCAGGTCTCCCCGGAGCCTTCTCTTCTCCAGGCTGAACAGCCCCAGCTCTCTCAGCCTGTCCTCATAGGAGAGGTGCTCCATCCCTCTAATCATCTTAGTGGCCCTTCGCTGGACCTGTTCCAACAGTTCCATGTCCTTTCTATGTTGAGGACTCCAGAGCTGGACACAGTACTCCAGGTGGGGTCTCACAAGCGCAGAGTAGAGGGGGAGAATC
>VZSF01010044.1:2334-83013 GCA_013398295.1 Chionis minor
TCCCCCCCCCCCCAAACAAAAATAAAAGAAATTATATTGTGATTTCATCCTAAGCTTCACTTTATGGACTTAACAGGTCTCTTGGATCTTGCACTTGGAGCTGTTAAAATTCCTCTGGAAACTAAGAAGCACAATATTTGGTGGAGGTTTTTGTTTGTGGTGGTGGTTTTTTTTCTTTTAAACAGTATCTCAGACTGTTTTAATCAACAGCTCAATGACCAAAATTAATAGTTTGTACCAAAGAAAGAAGTTCATCACTTTTGAAAGATGGATGCACTGAAGCAAGCATCTTCCAGAGCCGCGCTACAACTCTGATTAGGAATATAGCATCACTACCCTATACAGTCAAAGGAAGCACAGTCACTTTGGCTCCTCAGTCTTCACATGGGGTAAATATTTGGGGGTCCTCTATTAAGGGGTTATACCAGAACAGTGTTCTGGACCTCTTTTAGCACTGTTCCTCCTTAGGGTACAACGTAAGTCTATGAAGCACAGGGGAGAGGAGATGGCACCATTGCCAGGACAAGCCCCATAATCAGTTGCCAGGGAAAGATGGAGAGGCGAAGTTCCAACTGGAGCACACGATAAGACTAATACAACCGAAACAAGTTATTCAATAGCAATCATTCTTCTATACTTGCAAGTGGTCACACAAGAGAGAAAATTTACTTTGTACAACTACACCCCACGTCTTCTTTCACCATCACCACCTCTATAAAAAAAAGTGATTAGCCTTCTTATAAATAAACCAACCTAACCACAATGTTAACTTGCTGAAACATAGATAAGGGGGGAAAAAAAAAAGAAAGCATTTTTTAATTCAAGTTATATGAATACTTGGACTATGCTATGAATAAGTAATGATGGAACAAAGGCCGCCAGACTTCAAAACACAAAGGGACAACTATTATCAGAAGCCCATCCAGTCAGCTTATGTCCATAATTAATCTGGTGCAAAAGAAACAAAGATATTCAAAGTCCCGTGGGGAACTCAGAAATTAACTGTGGAATTTGGCACCCTTTACGATCAGGCATGCCCAGATGTCTAATAAATCCAGGCAGAGAGCCACAGTGATTTTTTTTCTCTAAAGAATATAAAAGAGATTTTTAAGATACTATTTAAAACACTAAAAGCATAAGTAAAAAGATGATGGATTTTGTTACCCGTGCATAATAATGTTTCCATAATCAGCATACTCACATTATTCATTTTTTTGCTAGTTCTACCATTTCTAAATGTGTCACATCTCACCAAACACGACAGCTTCTGGCAAGCCTACTGATGGATCTCTTAGGCCTTAACTCTTCAATGATTCCTTTAAGGAAAACCATAAATTAGAGCACACACAGTGCTTAATTTGTGAGTGGTTGCTCTTTTTTGGAAACCAAGGCGTCAGCTGAGGTATTCATGTCATGCAAATTTCAGAAAACAGAAATAATGTGGTAAATTCTAGCAATTTCTTCTAAATTCTACAGAGTGAAAAAGCGTATTAAGTAGACTGGGGGACATTATAAACTACTTCTTTTCCATACAATGTCCCATCTAGTACAGTTTTCGTTTAAAGCATACAAAAATAAGTAAATCATATTACAATGTACGGTTTTTCTCAGAGATGTTAAGAACACTGTATTTCAATAGCCAGCATAAGAGGATCTAGAATGGAAGAACAAAATTACTGTATTAATAAGGCACTAGCTGAAAAGCAGCTGTTGTGTCAAACAATAATTAGATTTCAGGGCTACAGCGCTCACCAATAAAAGAAAAACAGAAAATGCTGAGGCTGGGACTTTAGCTACCAAATACACTTCTAAAATCTTTTATCAGTTCCACTACATATTACCTGCAATAAAACTGTCCTGAAGCCAATATAAGTAACACTCAAAAGGTTGAGCACCTGTGGTATACAAGATGTTCAGCTCACAGCTGGAGACAAATCCATGTGACTCATGCAGGGAGGAGTTTGAGATCCACTTTTTGGTCTTTGATTTAATGTGAACTACAAAGGATCTTTTGTCCACCCTGAACAACAATAAATTTCAAAGATATTTTGGCACAAAAAGAATGCAAGACTCCCAAATAATCAAGTCCTATTAATTACTGTATAGTTACACAAGCCTATCTTTTCATAGAGCAAGTATAGATCCTTTCCAAATGGTAATTCCACCAGGAATTCATGACTGGAAAGAATAAGACCCTCATAATCATGCACACCTATCTGATAAACATGAAATGATTCACTCCTTTCTTGTTCACAAACTGACCAGCACCTACCAGCATCCTGCAACTAATTAATATTCTCTAAATCCATGCATCTGAAAAAAGAACAAAGCTTTTAATTGACTCTAAATACAATAATACAACTAAACTTACCATTTATTGGAAAGCTAGTATTTCAGGCCAAATAGCATGCCTTATTCATGCCAATTCTTCTCTTGAAGTCAATGAGATTAATTGTATGAGGTATCCTGATTTTCACTTTCAAATAATCTACTATTCCACTGAGAACATAAAATTCCAAACTCAAGTTTGGTGATCACTTTTAAAGCTATACTGTCTTTGCCAAGGCCGTTGATCATGTTACATATTAAGAACTAAAAACTGTCCAAATTTAACAACAGTTATTATCTCATAAAGCCCAGAACTTCCTCAATCTGCCAACATTCTACAATTATTAGTGGAAGACCTGGCTAAAAGCATTCACAAAAACTGTATAAATTCAGCAATTAAATTGAGAATGTGAATTTAGTCTCCAGCTGGCTCTAATTTGAGCCAATCTCTGTTGATGTATTAGAAGTTTAACATTAAATTTGGAAGGCAGTGAAGAGAAAAAACATGCTCGCAAACTCCATCTAATCTATAGAATTACCTTAAGATACTAAAGTAATATTAATAACAATACTAATAACATTACTTCACTTGGTGTCTGACTGCCATAGCAGAAATGAAATAACTATCTCGCAGTGCAAGTAGGAATTTTTTTGGCCTCAATTCACATCTGAGCAAACTTTCCTTATGCACAATTTCTTCCCTCCATCTTCTTTCAAGGGATTTCACTTTAGAGACTGTCTTTATCAGTAAGTTATGTGTGCTTCCTCAGTGAAGACAAGTACCTGGAGACACCCCTAAGCAAAGACATGTTTTCTCTTCTTTAGTTTAATTCAACAAACACATTTCCAGTCACCCAGCAGAGGACCAAATCCTGCATGTTTTCCCCATGAAAACAGTTAGAGAAGTATACTTTCCAGCTTAGGAAAGAATGGTTAAAGCCATAAGCTTAAAGCTTAAGAACAGGAATATCAACTTGCGCAGCTCTTTTGTGATGATGATGATGTACACCGTTAGCCTATGCAAGCAAAAGGAAGAAATGTATTTTGAGTAGAGACACACAACACCAGCTTTACCTTTTCAGCACAAATGTCAGAGCTAGATACCCAAATAGTTTGCTTTGGGACCAAATAACACTCAGATCTGCATGCCTGAGGTTGTAGACTCTATTTTAGCTCATGCTGAAGCTCATTCTACCACATCTTCAGCGTTACCGTAACTGATTTCATGTAAGTCAAAACCAGTCTGGGCTTGCACAATCACATGTTTAATTTGCTGGGTAAGCATGCCTTTAGAAGGCTAGTGCATTAGTTTACAAACATTTCTTCAACATTTCCACATAAATCAATGCAAGATAATCACACAGTAAAAGCAACAGAGTTCAGTACTGTTATAAATACTACCCACGAATGATAAAACCTATGTATTTGCACAGCAAAAATAAATGCAGCCAGGAAAGGATGCTTCCAGTACACTGATCTTTCCTCACTCGGCCAAGTGTAAAGGGGCAAGACAAAAAAAACCCGCTCAAAACAATTATTGTGCACAACAGGTGATTCTGAAAGCCATTTTACTTTCAATGATACAGGTTGCCTTGCAGAACGCATGAGAAACAAGTAGCAAACCCTTTTGAGATTAATATATTCTCAATACCCATTCCCACCGAAAATGTGTGTGAGAGCAAAACCTCACCCAGCCTAGAGACACAGTCCCAGCAGGACACTGCCCGAGCTCTTTAGTGGAAACCACATACAAACCCGACTGATGCATCCCTCAAAAGCACTCACTTCTTCAGCCGATTTGAATAAGTTACTGATTTTTTTTTTTTAATCAGTGCTCATTAGGCGCTTAAAACAAGGCTGGAAACCAGAAGGAAACCCTTTCCACCAGCAGCACCGAGAAACGTACCTGGTAAGACGCGCGGTCCGCCACAAGACGAACTGACAAACGTGTCCCCCGCGGCCCCTTTGCCGTGGCCTCGCACCCCGCACCACGGTCACCAACGGCTCCCAACGGCCACCAACCGCTCCCAACGGCCACCAACGGCCCCGGCCACGGCGGCCCCCGCTCCGGTCCCGCAGCAGACTTGGCGCTCGCAGGAGGGATCTCCCCTCAGCGCGCGCCCCGCTTCCCTCGGCCAGGCGCAACCGGGGCCGTGAGTAAGCGGGGAGTGCGAGCTCCCCGGCCCGCCCTCCTCCGCCAGCCTCGCCGGCAGCTTTCCGCTGGACCCTCCTGCCCTCACCCGGGTCGTCCCTGCGAGGAGGGCGGGTGGGCGGAGAAAGCCTATGCCCAGAGAGCCGCGCACCTCCGCCGCCCAGCCCCAGCGCCGCTCACCTCAGCCCGGCAGCGCAGGGCGACTCCCACCTTGGCACCCGCCGCCTTGCCCGTCCTTCCTCGCCCTCCAGAGCCCGCCGCCTCCGGCCGCCCCTGCCCCCGCCACCCCAGCAGCCGCTCACCTGGCCCCGGGGGACCGCCCGGCCCGGCCCGTCCCACGCCGCCGCCCTGCCCGCTCGGCACTGGGCGCAGGNCCCCCGGGGTACGGGCGTCGTCCCGGGCCGCGGCGGAGGCCGGCGGGGCAGCCCCTGAGGCGTGCGGCTGGGCCGGGGGCGCGTTGGAGGCAGCGAGCAAGTACCGGCGAGGCTGAGAGAAAACGTGGGGACACTCGGGCAGCTGCATACAACCGAAGGGATGGCCGCTCCCGTTAAACTCTCTTAAGTTCCCTGGCGGACAACGCCTTCGGTGTCAGAACGGCCTTTTTTCTTGTTTAGCTTACTTCACTTATAAAACAGACTCGACCACGTTAAGCCCGAATGTAACTGTAGTTTCGTTTGAGATTCATACCTTCAGTTAGTTCAGGCTGTTGATGGTGTAAATGAACTTCACTTCCCCATCAGAAGGGCAGCAGTAAGATCCAACTGTTGCCCTCCTTTTCCTCCTTCTTTTTAATTGCTTGGGATGAAACATATTCTGAAAATGCAGCATTTTCAATGGCTTTTTTTTTTTCCCCAATCACTTAATATACCAAAATGTTTAGGAACTGTTTGTTCCCAAGCACAAATACAGGCTGGGTGGAGAATGGATGGAGAGCGGCCCTGGGGAGAGAGACTTGGGGATGTTGGTGGATAAGCTCAACATGAGCCAGCAAGGTGCACTTGCAGCCCAGAAAGCCAACTGCATCCTGGGCTGCATCAAAAGCAGCGTGGCCAGCAGGGCGAGGGAGGTGATTCTGCCCCTCTACTCCGCTCTTGTGAGACCCCACCTGGAGTACTGTGTCCAGCTCTGGAGCCCTCAGCATAACAAGGACATGGACCTGTTGGATTGGATCCAGAGGAGGGCCACGAAGATGATGAGAGGGCGGGAGCACCTCTGCTATGAGGACAGGCTGAGAGAATTGGGGTTCAGTCTGGAGAAGAGAAGGCTCCGGGGAGACCTTACAGCAGCCTTCCAGTATCTGAAGGGGGCCTACAAGAATTCTGGAGAGGCACTTTTTACAACAGTGTGTAGTGATAGGACAAGGGGTAATGGTTTTAAACTGGAAGAGGGTAGATTTAGATTAGATATTAGGAAGACATTTTTCACTATGAGGGTGGTGAGGTGCTGGAACAGGTTGCGCAGAGAAGTTGTGGATGCCCCATCCCTGGAAGTGTTCAAGGCCAGATTGGATGGGACTTCGAGCAGTCTGGTCTAGTGGGAGGTGACCTTGGTCATGGCAGGTGGGTTGGAACCAGATGATCTTTGAGGTCCCTGCCAACCTACACCATTCTATGATTCTGGGATTCTATGATTCTATGAACTGATCTCTGCATGTGGGCTGGAGCTTTGGTCACTAGGCCCTGCTGAGAAGAGTCTGGCTCTAGGGCACAGCTGGGGAAAGCAGTTCACACTGCACATCCTGAGAGAAAGGCTGGAGCTTTAGGCAACAACTCTTCTCAGTGTCACTGAAGGTAAGACAGGGGCAAATTCTACAAACTCCATGGTCTTCCTGAGGATGCAGAGTGTGATGAGTCCACATGATGAGCAGGATTTCATAGAGAAATACTTGTAAAGAAGAGCTGGGGTCAGATGAAAAGGCTTGTTTCATTTTGCTTAGGTTGATGGCGTCTTTTAGATGCTTTGGGGCCACATTTACTGGAACACCAGACCAGTGCTTTTGCAGTTCCTCACGCAGAAAAAAACAGGAGGCATTTGTCTTTCTCAGGCTTGCTTAGTTGATTATCTTTAACTTCCTTGAATGTTTAAGTACCACAAATTATGTTCTCTTCATAGCTTATACTGCCTGTGAGAATTATGTCTCCTTAACTTCTGATCTGGATGTCTGAGGTCAATCAAGAAGACGAGAAAAATTGTCCTGAAGTTAATGCTAGGGGTGTGATAGATGTTTATGAAAAGACTTGCCTAGTGGTTCTACATCAGTGTTCTTTTGACACATCCACAGATAGTGTGCTTTACCGATGTGGCTTAGTAAGGTCTGAACAGAAAGGCTAAAAAGGTTTGAATAAGGTCGGAAACCAAAGCCCAACTGGGTGCATTACTAACCCTGCACTGCCAACATGTAAGCTTATTGTGTTGCTTGTTGTGTGAAACATTACCAGTGTAGAGATAAATGGAAGTCTGCCTCTGTCCATCCAACACCTCTGACAAACATGTTCTTTCACATAAAAATCAGCCAATTGCTGAATTTTCAAGCACCAAAATGTAACTGCAGGCAAGGGAATTACCTCAAAATACCTATTCCCTTTTCACTCAGAGCAAGTTCATTTATTAGGAGAAGATACTGTGTAACTTACAAAAGAAAAACACTCAATTTATATCTGTAATTGCTTATTTAAACTGTGTATTACATACAACTGCATAGTGTCCAGTAACATACAGAGAAACTAAACAGAATGGATTGGTAATGACCTAAACCCCTGGACTAAGTAAGGAACTTAATTCCCAAAGTACATTTTTATAGGTGTGCTTAGCTGGAAAAGTCCCTCAAATCTATGTATATTCACTCAGATACCAGTATGCCAGCTGTACAGTTCTAGGACTACACTGAATCTGGCCAGTGTCTCATGCAAGGCAAAAGCAAACTCCTACGCACTTACCAAGAAAACCTAGACTATAGCAGACCTAAGGAGCAAGCACGGATAACTGAACAATAAAGAACTTTTCAGTCCCATTTAGTTTTGTCATGCTTTTGAGAAAATGCCAAAAAAAAGGGTTGTCTTAATTCGGATTGCTCAATGCCTCTTATTGTGTGCTTGTGCAATACTGAACACTGGCTTAGTAGGAATGGCAGGTGACAAATGCAGGTTTAAGAGAATGATACTCCCTTGGAGACAAGGAGGCAAATAGTGTCTCCCCAGGCAAAATGATTATATTAAATAACATCTTGAATAAAGCTAATACTTCCTGGAGAAGAAGGAATTTTCTCCAGAATTTCTGAATTTCTTCCAAATTTCTGGAATTTCTCCAGAAATTTGCTGATAAAAAAAGCAACTAACATGAAAATGGGAGCACAGATCGCATAAACTGGTGTTGATGTAAGTGTGGCCATGGATCCTCCTAGTACAGAAATACTGGATTTCAAGGGTTTGACAATTCAACTATTTTATTTTCATCTGTGTTCAACAAGATTGAATGTAGAAACCCCAACACTGACTCCAGCGAAGCCAGTGCCTAAATTTCCATTAACTTCACCTTAACCAGAATTTCATACTATATTTCTAATTGGTTTGGGATTTGTTACTATATTCTTTTTAAACTCATTTTCTCTTTATTTATATGTGTGTGTATACATGTTTCCTAGGGAGATAAGATATGACTGTGACATATTGCAGCATTCATTTCATGTTTATAATTTATGTATCCAAATGGGACTTGTTCTAATAATGTAATTCATGTCTCAGCAGAAAAAGACATAAGTAATTGACAAGAGAAAGGTGAGAGGAGAGGTAGCGGGAGAGGTGAAGTCTGTTTGCCTTTTCCTTTATGCTGTGAAGGTAGGATGCTGTTGTTTCACAAAGATGTTTGACAGGACAGACTTGTCCTGTGCTGGCTTCTCCCTGCTCCTTCCCTATTCCTAGCGCACAGGATTGAAGGTTGATAATACTGTGATATACGTATGGGCAATCCCACGGAGTTTAATTAGATTATTCTTTTAAAAAGAACTAATGTGTTTCAATGAATGACATTAACATAACGGCATTTATGTCAAATCTACTCAATTTAAAAACAAACCAAAAAGACCTTATGATAATTTCCACAGATCTGGATTTTGTGGGGTTTTGTTGTCTTCTTTGTCACATTACAGGTTTTGGTGAACAACAGAAGCTGACTGGAGGCACAAAGAAGCAGTTAAAATGGTTACACTCCTCTGTCTAATACGTAAATATAGCCACCCCAAAAAAATCACTCATGTTCTGTTCTGTAATCTCATGTACCAGTTATGAGTCATGTAAATTACAGATTATTAGGTAAAAAATAGGTTAGATTTTTTTTTTTAACTGATGGTAACACTGAAGCTTAAAAAAAAATCATCTATGTGTCTTGCGTTCTTTTTTCTGCTTTCAGCGTTCCAAAGATGTAAACGACAAGTGAGCAATTTTAGGATAAGGAAATCATATGGACTAGATGTGATGCTGAAAGGAGTTATACATATCAAGGAGGAGGATCTTAAGTCTAATCTTAAAACTGCACATATTTAGCACAAAGTTGAGGGCTCGGTTTGTGAAAAGGAGGCTGCTGCTGTTCAAAATTTGTGCCTAACCAACAAATCCGTATCTTACAAAAGAGTCTTTGGAGTAGATATACCTATCTAACATTCTCTTAGAATAACAACTTCTTAATATTCTTTTGTCAGAAAGTAGCATATAGGTGTGGATACCATGAGTGCAGTGTTTGCTGAATGTTAGCTGAACCAATATGTAAAAGAAATCTCTTAGATACTCAATCATTAAATAAGGAGTTTTAGTCTACGCAGCTGTGATTTTACACATGTTTTCAAATACTAAGTACATTACCCAGGGCAAGACTTTCTTTTGACTTCGCAGTTTCTTCATAAAAAAAAAGAAATATGTAATATCTTCTCTACTGAAGGTCCAGGAAGGATATTAGAATAATAGTAATAATAATAATAATAGATATATCTCTGTGGTTAACTTCTAAGCCTCAACTCACCAAAGAAATACGCATTTTACTAGTTTTTAAAAGAAAACAAGTTTAGAGAGTTGTGTCTTGTATCATTACTGATACAAGTGATATTTATGTTCGCCATGTTTTTTGGCCCTACTGCATTCCATGTTGCAGGTCCTTCTGCTTACAGACACACAGCCACATCGTATCGGACTGTATTCCAGATCAGTGTCCCTATTCCAATTAGGAATATTGGAAACATACCAATATTGGAAGTATTCCAAAATAGGATAAAGGTGGGAGGCAATTTGTTAGGTACACAGGCCAAAAGAAAAGAGAAATCTCTGATGCTGTTTTGTTTAGCAAAATTTCATGCTACTTATACAAACAGTGAGAGTGATCAAACACTGGAGCAGGTTGCCCAGAGAGGCTGTGGAGTCTCCATCCTTGGAGATACTCAAAAGTCATCTGGATACGGTCCTGGGCAACCTGCTGCAGCAGCCCCTGCTTTGAGCAGGAGGTTGGACTAGATGGTCTCCAGAGCCGGACCCTCTAGCCTCAGCCAGTGTGTGACGCTGTGAGAAGAACTGCTGCTAACACTCTGCTTAAGTGTATAAAAATACATTTTTGGCCAAGCAAAGGACAATGAACCTCAAATTGTAAAAAACTTGAAGGTGACGATAGGCTTACATAACCCAAAGCCCAGACTGAGGTGCTAATTAACATTATGGGAAACTACAAAGAAGAGTTGCCAAGGAAAGCAGTTCTGAAGAGAACACCTGGAAAGGACTATAAAATCTTTCAGTTCTCTATTTATGGCACTCACTCTCTTTAAATTGTACCAACATTTGTATTTCCATTAAACAAACATTTTAAAGGACTTGTAACTTGTCCATAAAAAATGAGTCTGTGTGGATCTTGGCAGGCAAATTCTCATTCTGGGAACCTTTCACATTTTTTGCTTTTTCTTTTTTGAAAACTTAATTTACAAAAAAGCTGTGGTAACCTCTGAACGTTTACACTGACTCTAGTGATTACACATTAACTTCTCTGGTGTATTAAGAACTTGATCATAGCATGAACTGTTAAAATAAATTCAAGGGGGTTATTATACCCCTGTTGCTTCCCAGGTCTACGTAACTTGTAAAGCAACAGAGAAGGATCTTTTTTTATCGGGAATGCTTTTCCAATGTATGGTCTGCAATGTGTATCTTTCACATACTAGGGAAAGGTCTTTAGCTTTCATGCCAAGTCCTTTCCTCCCTGACAATAGTCCTTTTTCTTCTTTTCTTGAAAACTTGCTTTCATAGTTGTCCTGTCTAAACTCTGTTCTTGGTTTTGCTGTATCGTTTAAACAAAGTATGTGCATCTCAGCTGTAAAGTAAGAGGCAGAGTAAAATGTGAAATGCCATCATGTTTTGAGGATCAGCATGGAAGGCAACCTGCTTTTGGTGTACCAAAGCAGAGGAGATTTCCTTCCTCCAGTTTAACTCTATTCTCCTGTTTTGCAGCGTTGAACTCTGCCCACACTTTACAGCAAGTGATCAAATTGGAGAGTAGGGGGGAGCCTTGGTCCTGGACTGATGCAGTACTTCTGGGAGACATTTCTGCTGAAGTTTCAACTCCTATGGTTTTAATGCTACTGACCATACCCCTTTTCAACCTGGCCCATTTTTCAGTCTTTTACTGGTTTGAAAGTGAGGAAGGTAGTTCCTAAAAGGTCAATTAACCATGCTGCCTCTGATTTTATACCAGCATAAATCTGTTTCCCAAAGTTTCTTTTTAATCATACCAGAACGTTTGGGAGGAAAACCAGAGTTTGAAAAAATTTCAGCTCAGAAGAGCCCTTCCCCCATGGCTCTGCCTGGAGTGTAGGAGTATATACATATGAAAGTCACAAAACGGGCTGGTAATACTGGTATTCTGTAGCAGCATTAAGGCAAAGGAGATACCTTGCTTTCCAAAGAGTTCAGTGTATGTAGATTTTACAATAAATTATTTCTGAGGTGGAGACTGGAATTTCAAGTGCTATTCAAGTGGCAGCTTCTGAAACAGGCTACGTGCAGCTAGACAACCCACTACAGGTCAGCTGTGTCTCAGCAATCCTTACATCCGGTTGGAAGCAGATACTATGCATGGTAAGAACCATCATGTAAGATATGGCTAGTTATCTTCAACTGGGATGCACTGAAATCACTAGTGGCCTGTCTGATACCTGATGGAAAAGGACAATAAAATGGCAGATGGCGATCTGGTTGCTCATCTATAGTCCAGAGATAATATTTCAACCTTTTTTCTGTATACGTCAGTTGTTTCATACTAAGTGTCTTTTTATTTAATCACTTAAAATGTTAACAGCAATGCTAATATGTCATTCTTGGTGGTGCCAGAAAGCTCTTTGGCTAAGTGAACCACAGGAGTTTTAATAAACCTCAGCACTGCCATTAGTTGTAATTTGACTGACATTCTGAATGCTCTGTGCAGAAAATCCACTTCTTGTTTCTACCTAGGTCAAATAATTTGTAATATTAAATATTAAACAACCTATAATACTGGATGATTGAGATAAAAAAAGAAGCGCATAAGGCCTCAAGTGCTAGGAAATTAATGGGTTTTTTACCCTTATATGCCTGTCTCCTCAAATAGTTTGGAATGTCTTCTTAAAAGTTCTAGATCTTTCACAAAACTTGGTTTTATTTAGAAAAAAAATAGTTTTTCTGCCTGGGATGACTCAGTTGAGTAAAACATGTTTTTTTAATAGAAGCTATTACATTTTGTGTCATGGCAGGGGGGAACTTTTTAATTTAAAGAATTACAACTTTTTGACTCTAGAGCTTTTCTGCATTGAATCCTTTAACAATTACTTTTGGTTTTGACTTTTCTTCTTCCAGGCTTCTTGGCTATTTGTCCTGGTTTACAGATATTGTATATATTTATTGAGATGAAAGCCTCCATTGGGATAAGCACAGTGAAGCTCTGTGGAGCTGAAGAGAGTAAAACCTTTGAAAGAAAACTGTCAGCCTGATTCTAGACCATTCTATCTTTTCTATGAATATTTTTATACTCCTGAAGACTTACTCCTATTGCTTGCTAACATTACGTATTATAATTGTATTCTTAACCTCTTTTTGTATCTCCAGTTCACCGTTATATTCCCTCTTCCTACCCACCCTATTTTGGTGTTCAGCTAGATGCAGTAATTTGCCCAGATGTGGAAAACAGGATTGTACTCCCCTCACTCCAGCTTTGCATAAATAGAACTCAACGTTGAATTTGACCCACATGCTAATTATTGTACTGAAATCAAACGGGCATTTTACTGAGCATACAGGTCCTTGCTTTTGTATCTGTTACACTTGGGGAAATTTTGGGGGTGTTTTGTTTTCTTGTTTGGTTTGCTTTAGGTTTTTTTTCCTGTGAATTATCTTTCATTGCCTTCAAAATTAGCCTGTCTCTGACACAGATTTGTATTTCACATAATTTTCTGAAATATATTACCTCCACGATTAAATTAAAATTTATCAAGGTCCTGAATCTTCGTGTTACTCTGGGTAAACAAATCACAAATAATAACATATATTTTTCAAGTATAATTCATTACTGTTCAAAAGGCCAGGACTATGTGTACACATAGTTTGTGGAGTTGAATGTCTTCTTTTGAGGACTTACGTATTATTTAAGTGATTACTAGGCCTTGTGCAAATCTTCTGAACATGGGTGAAATTCATTCTTTGTATTTGCATTTTGGATGTAGAATTGGACTAGTCCTGTCTTGGAACGGAGGTGCAAATTGCTTAGGATAGTATTTGATGACTTTTGCCAATGACACCAAGCTCGGTGGCGCGGTTGACACACTGGAGGGAAGGGATGCCATCCAGAGGGACCTGGACAGGCTTGAGAGGTGGGCTAATGCAAATGGCATGAAGTTCAACCAAGCCAAGTGCAGAGTCCTACACCTGGGACGTGGCAATCCCAGGCATAAATACAGGCTGGGCAGAGAAAGGCTGGAGAGCAGCCCTGAGGAGAAGGACTTGGGAGTGCTCATGGATGAGAAGCTCAACATGAGCCGGCAGTGCGCGCTGGCAGCCCAGAAAGCCAACCGTATCCTGGGTTGCATCAAAAGAAGCGTGGCCAGCAGGGCACGGGAGGTGATTCTCCCCCTCTACTCTGCGCTTGTGAGACCCCACCTGGAGTACTGTGTCCAGCTCTGGAGTCCTCAACATAGAAAGGACATGGAACTGTTGGAACAGGTCCAGCGAAGGGCCACTAAGATGATTAGAGGGACGGAGCACCTCTCCTATGAGGACAGGCTGAGAGAGCGGGGGCTGTTCAGCCTGGAGAAGAGAAGGCTCCGGGGAGACCTGATAGCAGCCTTTCAGTACCTGAAGGGAGCCTACAGGAGAGGTGGAAAGGGACTCTTTGTCAGGAAGTCTAGTGATAGGACAAGGGGTAATGGTTTTAAATTGGAAGAGGGGAGATTTAGATTAGATATTAGGAAGAAGTTCTTTACTGTGAGGGTGGTGAGGCACTGGACCAGGTTACCCAGGGAAGTTGTGGAGGCCCCATCCCTGGAAGTGTTTAAGGCCAGGCTGGATGGGGCTTTGAGCAACCTGCTGTAGTCAGAGGTGTCCCTGCCCATGGCAGGGGGGTTGGAACTTGATGATCTTTAAGGTCCCTTCCAACTCTAACCATTCTATGATTCTATGACTACCTTGGGTACTTTTCACATTTGATGGCACCTGAGTCTGACTTTTAGCCTGAGATACATGGCAAAACTGAAGAACTGTATGATCGTTCTTCATGAAGTATTTTTAGGATCTTTTCTGGATGATAGATTATTTTCTCTAATTTATCTCCTTCTTTGGTTACTACACTGGTTGTATATTAATTTCTGCAAAGGCACAAAATACCCCTCACTGATATTGACAGAACTTTGCTCCGCCTTTCAGGAAAGGTCCAATAGTGGTCCCTTGTACCTCCAGTGAAGTATTGAGCAGGGACTTCTTTATCCCACTTTGTAGCATTCTCTTTGGTTTGCCAAAGAATCACTAAGGTCTTAACAGGAGTTTTACTTAGTTCTCTTTATTCAGAAAGGTCCATTCAGATGGAAATGAGCTTGGAAAGGTAGTTGATTGTGCTAGGTTCCTGGGTCAGCAAAATGCCCATGGCTGTGGCCACAAAAGCAAATAAATAAATAAAAGGGACAAAATATAACCATGTTACATGTCGGAAGATAATATTGCCAAACACAGTTATTCACCAGCTGAGATCATCACGTCAGCTGACACCTGAAACATACTTCAGTAAGATCCAGTTTTGCTGAGCTTGACATAACGATAGTTGCTTGGAGCAGACCAGAATGGATATAACAGTGGTCTTCAGTTTTCCAAGAGTATTGTGGAATAAAAGGGTAATATAATGAAAAAATAAGCAAGAATATGGATGTTTGTACTCAGACAGTAGAATGTAATTTTTTTTTCTCGCTACATTCCTAATTATTCTTAAATTCATTGCACACCGAGATTCATGTATGATCTTTAGGGACCATATATGACATTTCATGACATCTGTTCTTGGCGGAAGTTTTCCACCAGTAATATAAGGGCTAACTGAATGCCTTCCAGTAACTGCAGGAAAATCATATTTGCAAAGTTTTCTGACCAAAGTCTTGGGTTCCTTGCATCTTTTTTGTCTGCTAAGTTTTTACTTAGTCATGTATTAGTTGTGGTTTCTTTGTTTGCTGTTAAGTACATTTTTCGTTTTATTCAATGATTTAGTACATTAAAATGTTGCCCCACGGAAATATTTCCATTTCAAAATAATTAGTCATATTAATTATTGGCTCCTTAAAATATTAACTGAGCATTATGATATCTTCAAAGAGTTGTCTTCAAGATTTGTCTTTCATTATATTAAAATATTTGAAGCTCAATAATTTGATTTCAAATTTATTACATTCGCAAGGTAATTTCTGGGATCTCGTAGTTCTGGAGACTGTATTGGGCAAGTGTAGGAACAATTAATGTCACTAAGGGCAAGATAAACCAGAAATCATAGTGAGCATCTGGCATGTGTTTCTCTCTGCCGCATCTGCGCAGCTCTGAAGTTCCATATTTTGCAGTATTGTGAAGTGAGAACGCGGTCCAAGCTGCACTAAAACCACTGAAGAAGTGGAGCATATTTTAAAAGAAAACAGATATTGTTGGTTATAAAAGGAAACCAGAACTATCATAGAGCATATGGTGGGTCGCCTTCTCCAGCTGCCACGCACCATTCGCCCTCCTCAGCAGGATGGGGGAGAAAATACAATGAAAAAACTCATGGTCAAGATAAAGGCAAGGACATCAGTTACCAATTACTGTAACAGGCAAAACAGACTCAGCTTGGGGAAAATTAGTGTATTGCCAAGTAAAATAGAGTTGGATGGTGAGAAACAAAGGAAAAAACTAAAACACCTTCTTCCCACCCCCTGTTTTCCCGGGCTCAAATTCTCTTCTTTGTTCCCAGTTCCTCTCCCTTCTCCCCCCAAGTGGCACAGGGGGATGCGTCATCGCACTTGCAGTCAGTTCAGGACAGCTCTCCGCTGCTCCATCCTCCTCACGCTGTTCCCTGCTCCAGAGTGGGTCCTCGCCATGGGCTACAGTCCTTCAGGATAAACCTGCTTCAGTGAGGGTCCACCACGGGATGCAGTTCCTGTCAGGGGAACCCGCTCCAGTGTGGGTTCTGCATAGGCTGCCACGCCTTCAGGATATATCCACCTCCACGAGCAGCAGTGTGGCTGGCTGCTCCACCATGACCCTCTCCATGGGCTGCAGGGAAATAACCTTCTCCACTGTGATCTCCAGGGGCTGCAGGGGACTCCCTGCTCCGGCACCTGGAGCACCTCCTTCACTGGCCTCCGGTGTCTGCAGGCCTCTTTGTCTCACTGATTTTCCTCACTCCTCACAGACTTGTGTGCCATTTTGCCCTTTCTTAAACACTTTTTTCCCCCCCCGAGGCACCACTGTCTTGGTGGGCCTGGCGGTAGGTGGGCTGGAGCCGGCTGGAACCGGCTGTGTCCAGCACCAGGCAGCCCCAGCCCCTCCTCACAGAGGCCGTCCCACAGGCCCCCCACCCACCCACCAAACCTTCGCCACCAACACCCAAGGCCTCGCCTTAAAGTTCAGTATTGCTCTTCAGAGAGTTGGGTTTTCTGAGCTCCCTAGAGTTAAGTTACGTCAGTTTAAGAAGCGCTGTGAGGAGAGGACGGACCCTTCGGGGTACAGACTGCTGCCCTGGTGGCACAAGATGCTGCGCAAGCAGCAGATTTGTTATGGTCCATGTGGCAGTTGTGCACTGCTATCGCAATAAAATTCTGCCATAGACTAATGAAGTATTTTCACAAATTACCTAAGTTGAAAAGCATGATTTGCACATCCTAACTTGATCATTTTGCCAAGAAAACATTTCAAAGGCCAGTAATTACATTTCGCATGAAAAAAAATGGCCCTTTGTTTTTCGCGAAGCCTGAAAAAACGGCTGGTTTTCTGCAAAGCTAATAAAAGTGTATTTCTCTCAATTTAGTCAACTATCTCTAATTCCATTTAATTTAAATTTGCTGAAACTTCAGATTTCTTTTATGCGCACTGGCTCTCCAGCGTTCCATTAAAAATATAATTGTAGTTTAAAAGATGCGGCTATTGAAATATAAAGAAGTTATCAGATTAAAGATAATGTAAATTCTTTAGGCCCTGGTAACTCATCTAATCCTGGTAGCAGATGTTTCAGCTCTGTCTTCAACCTATTGTGATGTGACCGGGGGGACAAAAAGAGACTTCAAGTGTTCTTGCGTGACTGGAATTTATTTTCACTGTTGATAGCTGAAAACCAAAAACTTTGAAAGTGCTTATCTTAAGACACAATAAACCTATCAACAGAAAAGTAATTTACTGTGAAAAATGAAACTCGCTGCCTGAATTATTCTTCTGACATGTTTTTGTGGTATTGTAGCTCTCGACTTGCAAATATCGCTCCATGTATGATACTATATAATATGTAATTAGTATGCAATAATATGATAATTATATAATTAATAATATGTCTCTATCAGCCTGCAGTATACACTCCTAATGCCCGATTCTTCTCTCAGTTTGTTTCTGTAAAAATGTAAATTTAGCCTGAGTTACAATCATAAAACATGTATTAATCCTTGTGCGAGGTATATAGAGGATTTAATATCTATGTGAATTTATGCTTATCGTTTAGATATGTGTATATGGGAACAATAAAGGATAATCATCAACGTGGTTAAAAGATCTGATTTGGCTTTAGTGATTTAGCATCATAAAACCAGAAAGCAATCAACTTTTCCTGAAACGTATAAATGAAGTGAGTTTGATTAAATATGTCTGTGACTGCTTATTCACCAAACTTGAACTAAGAACTACCCTTGGGTGGTTTTTCTCAGCAAGTAGTTTATCTGGAAAAAAATGACTTTTGTCTAAGAATTACTTTTTAACTTCCTTTTGAATTACTTTCAATTTTTAGGTCACTATTATTCACAACAAGTAAAACATGAGTGCCTGATTGTCGAGTAAGGGTATGCAGTTTTTTGGATAAATCCATTTCCCTGCAGCAGTCTGAAGTACTGCTGGTGAAAGAAGGAAGCCAGTGCATCTGCAATGGTGTTTCCATTGCGTGGGCTGAACACCCAAGTCTTCGCTGGCTTAGATCCATCCAACTGGTGTATCTCCACTGACTTCATTGTCAGAGTGAGCTGGATTGTCATTCCAAATACTTACGTGTATTCATAGCTTCAGGTACACTATTTACAGACAACCTAATGGCCAGAATGGGGAAAGGAACATTGAAGCTTGGCTTAGTGGCTTCAGGAAAGTATTTAACTGTTCACGGTTCATTTTGCTTGCAGGTAAAACAGGTATATAGTGTTCAGGCGTTTGGTGAACAAACCAGGCCCTGATTCTTTCCAAATACTGAAGTAAACACGGCATGCTAATTGGCCAGATGTTATGCTTGCCCCTCTTCATCCTCTTCCACTGAAAATCAAGCTAAAAGTTTGGAATTTGCTATCAGACATCACTGCTTGAGTAAAAGTTTTTTCACAGCTGTTGGTTTCTACCAGGCCCCATATATTTTCCCAGTCGCGTTTTTCCTGAAGGTAAAGGTGATGGCTACTGTAGACTATAATACAGATTCTAGCACCGATACAGTAAGACACTTTATCGGCATTGTCAGAAAGTAGCCTGCTCAAACAATTTTAATCTGAAAGATGCTCTTGCTCCCTTATAACTTACATATCCAGGGTATTTTACTGTATGCTTGAAACAAGAAAAATATTCCTTTGCTGTTGGCAGACACATCGATAACCCACTACCATTTGAGCTTCATGTGCTCTGCACATTAGTCAGGAGCCATGATTTTTTTGATGGACTTCAGTTTGGAGAAGAGGAAGAAACATTTCCTGGAGGTGCATAAATATCTCTTTGACGCACATGGTTTTCAGTAATTTCATCAGAGATTGAAGAACAACTGTGTAATTGCAAGCAAGCGGGTGGAGCTGGGACAGGAATAAAGATGACCCGGTTTCTTTCTAGTGACCTGCTAACAGTATGTATCTTTGTGTCATTCAAAGAGCAGGAGAGAAAATCACTTTCCATTTCTGGCAGGTTCTGACAAGATCTTGTAACAGAGACACGAGAGAGCAAAAAGCTGAATGAGAAGCTGCCTGAGCTACTCTGTGAAGGTGTGCTGAAAAGGTGTGGGCAACCCAGTATCCACAAGTCTTGTTTTGACTTGATAAGAACAAACTATGAGCTCAGTTCAGTTCAGGAGGAGAAAAGGAAGTCAACCATGTCCCAGTCTCAAATCATCAGAGCAAATAGGGGAAGGATGATTCTCACTCCTCAGACAATGAACTACAAGGAAGCGTGATTTACGGGAAATGTGTGGGGGAAACAAAGACATTATTTGTCCCTTCTGACTCCCAGCCCTGTGTTTGGGTTTGAGTGCATTCTTCTGCTGTTAATATCTGCATTTCTGAGTGAACAAACTGTGTTTTCTCAAAAAAAAAAAAAAGTACTTATTTGCTTTGTTGATTAAAAACTTGCCGCCGTTCTCTGCCAAAATTTGACATATATTGAATCAGAATTTTGACAGGCTTCACCAATTTGTCTCCCCGAATGTTCCCCCATCACTGAATTATTTGAGCAGTAACAAAAAAGAGAGTCTGGAACCTAATACTGCTACTTTCAACTATTGCTTTGACTCTGACCAGGAATGACAGATAATGACATTGTTACAGATAAATGAATGAAGACTAATAGAGACATAGTTGTGAGGATTAAATAATCTAGAATCTCAACTGGATGGAAAAAACTCTCACAAAATGTGCTGGAGAAATGTAATAAGCATTTTAAAGGATGACTGTCAAATATAAATCATGTTTTTAACTACAAAGCCTGGAAGTTCATCCAGGTTTATCTTAGTAATATCTTTGATGTTTAGCTTCAGAAATACTAAAAATTCATGTGTGTTATTCTGCATACACAACTTAGATATTGCTGTCTCCCGCAGGAGCAGTCAGTAAGCATGAAGGATGAGGAAGTCCTCATGAAGTTTTCTACAGAGAAAAGCAAGCAATGAAAGGCCATTACAATTAAGGACTGTATAGAAAGTCTCTGTGGGTAAATTAATTAAGAAAGGCAAATGTAAAATTCCCTAGACATATCCGCTCCCTATTCATGGATTTTCAGGCTAGTCATACTTGCTGCAGAGTGCAGGATCAAGAGGTCTGCCGATGCCCTTTGAATCATTATTCTTTGTGAAAGGATGCTAACCACAAATGACAGGATTTTCAGATATGAAATTGCAATTTTAATTCTACTAATGTTATTGTTCCATAATAAACAACTCTGAAATTGCCAAATACACCTGAGCTTCCTCAGCAATAAAGAGATATATCCGATTATGAAGAGAGCAATTATAAAGAAATTTAGTGCCTGTGCATGTGTGAACCAGAAATCAATGTTTGCTGCTGCAGAGTGTTGCAACGTCTAAGACAGGCGAAGCTGGTGCACCACATCCTCAGCTTGTCTGCAGCTGCCCATCTCCGTGGTTCCCTCTTCCCTTTTCGTATCACGCCCTGCGTGTGCCCACCCAGTGAAGCGGGGTCGCTTGGACGGGGAAGCTTTCACCTGGGTTTGTGGCTGGGCCGGGGGGATGAGAGACCACCCAGGACCACCCAGGAGGCTTTTGCAGGAAGAGAGGAGGGTGGCTGCAGGGCAGGAGCAGGGAGCAGCAGGGGTGGGGGAGAGGCAGGGCCACTCCTTTCAGTGGCAGTCTCGGCCTGAAGCGCTCATGGGACTGCTGTGTCAGTTAATGCAATCATTTCCTGTTCTAAATTTAGTGAAAGGGGTAATGCCAGATATGGCTGCTAGCAGATTCCTCCCTTTTGAAATAATGAGCACCAAATGTGCAGCCAGTTAGATGTTTGTTGTTATATATTGAAATTATGTTGAGGGCTCAGTCACTGAAGCAGGCATGTTCTTAACAAGCCCATGGCATTTATTTTCATTTCATTTTTGGTGGTGAAACTGTGTTACGTCTTTCTCAGGACATAGTGCTTATGTCCCAATATTTAGTATGCAGGATTTTTTTATGGAGATTTGCTTTAGAAGGCACAAGATATCTCTTGGTGTACAAATAAAACCCTGCATTCAGTTAATGTATACATGACTGACTGGAAGATGATTAAATTCCTAGTCTCACCTGTATGCCACATGTATACATCCCAAAAAAACAGTGCCTAAATTACAAACCTTGTGAAACACTCCTGGGTGCTAAGAAACTGTGTCCTGCACGGGACGAGAAGTTGGACAGGACCTGATGCCTGAATAGAACAAGTTTCCTAATTTCCAGACATCCAAAAAAACAGAACAAAATTATTTTTTTTTCCTACAAGACACAGGTGGTAGAAAAAAATGCTTACAATATCATAGTTTTTACCGCATCTCTTTCCACTTAGCTTATTTTTTTCTGTGGAAGGGCAGGATTTGAGAGTGTTTCCATTCATTTGACTTCAGTAAAACAAAAGTGGAAAGAGAAAACACATGTTGTTCCAGGCTTCCCGCCTGAAGATACCTGGGCCTTTATTTGATTGCTTAAGTCACTGGTTCCCAAAGTGAGGTTACAAATCAGTGAAGGCTTACCAGGCCATAAAAGAGGTAGGAAAATGTATATTGCTAAGGTTAATAGGTAGAATAGATAGATTTTTAAATTAAAATATTTGTGATAAAATTGTGTGAAGATTAATGATAATCTGAGCCTGTCTTTCAGTTTGTGGACGCAGACATAAGAAAAATGCTCATAGGAGACAATAGTTTCTTAGGGAGCTATTGAAAATGTTTTAATTAATTCACAGTAAAATCACCTCACTCTATGTATAGACTATACTTTTCAGGGGGTTCTCTTGTCTTCTTTAAGCATCAGAGTGCCAGAGCAATAACCAAGACTTTTCCCATCCTTTACCAGATAGAGAGTGTTTCCAGGAGTTCATTATGTGTGGTGATGACCCGAGTCCTGCTACTTCTGGTCTGTACCCAAAGAGCACTACCCCATTGTATTTGGGTAGATTGCAGTTCTGTGTGGATCTACTTGTCGCTAAAGCAAGAAGTAATTGGTTGGGAAAATTCTGTAGAGCCTATTTTTATATATTTGAATCATCACATGCTCCTGGGAAGGTAAAGAGCAACGTTAGTAATGTATTTTCTCATGCACAGCCCTACCCACGCAGTATGTACACAAGAAATGAAAAGCATAAATGATTAAAGACAAGGAGCCATTGGGATAAGAAAACAGGTTAGGGCAAATCAGAGGCAAGGAGGCCACCTGAGATAAGAAGGTTCTGGAGGAAACTTCCCCTTTACTCCCTTGTTTGTAGTCCACAAAGTGCTGAATGTTGTGTGAAGAGAGAAGTTACTGCGACCTACTGGTTTTTCCACAGACATCTATTGGCTCTTTAACTAGAAACACAGTTCTGGGAAGCCAGTCAGTTCCCTATGAGAAGAGGTACGTTCCCCAGATGAGGTAGTCAATGTACAGATTGAGGCCAAACGCCAGAACACCGCAAGGTCCTACTTCTGCAGACAGACGAGAAGGTGTATGCTGAGGCATGCCCATGCTCACGAAGTTTAAGACCATGGTCTGGTGTAGCAGGCCTACACACGGTAGTCCAGTGGGTACCCAGTAAGGGAAACTGTACCGTAGGACCAGAACAGTAAAGAAAGTTTTATAAAACTCATATCAAACTTCAGCATAAGACTGTGTAAACACATAGAATTCCTACACAAAAGATCTACAGTCAGTATAAACTGGCCTAGTTTTTTCTTAAATAACGGGATCTTTATGTTTTGATGACCTCCTTGTCTCCTAAATTAGAGTTTTTAACAAGTGAATTTTGCAAGCTTCCTTCTCAATAACTGATGACAATTCCAAGGGGTATTGTGAAACTAACTGGGGATCTGCACAAAATACAAGTTAGTTTATTTCCAGTGTATTCCAATTATGACATCTTCTTGGCTCAGTGGTATCTAATGGTGCCAAGACAACTTCTAACATTTTTTGAATAATTGGATGATTTCACAATAATATCTAAAGTCATCTGATTTTTCTTGGACAACTGCCCAAAATTTTTCAAATGACAGAATAATGACCTAACTGCAGATGTAATGTATGTAGCTTGCTTAGAAATTGTATTCAAAACCTTGCTAAACCCCACCATCTTGAATTAGTTAGAGAGTTTTTAGGCGACTGGGCAAATTGTGTTACATATAGTGTAAGTTCTCCCCTTAATATAATTAATTTCTCCAGCAATGATAGGTCCCCAGGTATTTCTGTGATCACTTGCGCATGTTAGTCGTGGAAGAGGACTGTCAACCTGATCCAGAGATGAAGCAGAACTGATTTTCAGTCTAAGAGTTGCAAGAATGCTAAACGAGTCAAATTCTTTTGGCATTTCCACCTGGTAAACTATTGACTCTATCTTCTAACATAAAGCATGCAAGGTAACCACCATGGCAATTTTTGCAGGGGCACCTAACATACTCTGCTGCAGACTGATCTGACTTTTCAGCTCTTCATGCCTGATGTGGATCTCTGAAATGGCAAATGCCCGCTCCTGTCATTGACCTTCTCCCATGCAAAAAAGGGGCTGTTTGGCTGAGACATCTAAATCCAGATGTGGGTGCCTAAATCCATTCTGCTGTCGGAAGATGACTGAAAATTCTGGCCACAGCCTGCAAAGCACTTTAGGATTTTTTTTTTAATTTTAGGACTTTCAGGATTTTGGGGCTGAGAGGGGTTAAACTATCCAGCCCATAAAAGGGCATTTCAGTTCCATTAGCTCATCAGGTATGCCTAAAAGGGAGATAACAAATCATTTGAGCAAACTGAACATTATTTAAAGACAACAATAAATAACGGTGAAACCACTAGATATATTTAAAGGCCTCTAATTAACGTGGACAATGTAAAGAAAGCCTTAGGAAAAAAGTAAGAAACTATTTTTTCCTCTTTTAATCAATAAAAAAGTAAAGGGTGATAAGATTAGACTTACAGTTTCTGTAAGATGTGGTGCTCTGAAATACTTGTTTCAGATACCTGACTACACTTACACATTGTTTAATAAATCAATCATCTTAAAATTCAAAGCATATTTGCATAATCTTACTTTTTATTTGGCGTGCTATTTCAAAAAATTCACCTAATCATCAAAATGTTTAAAATTTGTTTTAGGCAGGTTAATTGTATTTAAACTTTTATCAAAATGCATCTTAACATAATTCCACATTGACATTCAACATTAACTAGTTAGTGCAGAAGAAATGGAAGATTTTTCTCTTTTCTGCACCACCAGCTGTTCCAATTGCAGAGGGGGCTGCTAAGGGTGGGGGCGGTTCAGAATAGGTCATTATTTTACAGTGCTTTAAATGACTTCTTTGCTTCATCTAATCTAGGGATAATCATCATCATTTTCCCTTATTTACATCTTGGCCAACTGAGAAGATTGTATAATTCCTTTTAGAAACATTACATGTACAGCTCCTTTGTTGATCCCTGCCAAAGTTCCCAAGAACATCCAAGGAGGAAAAGTGTTTCATGGCTTACTATGATCACATCGGTGAAGTATTAGGAAAAGTGATTGTCTGATCTGGAAATTCAAAAATCCATTGGATTTAACCTAGGGCTTGGCATGCCAGAATGCCAGAATTCTAAGGGCTGCAGCTTTCTAAAATGGTATAAAAAGATAGTTGCTAAAATGCTCTGCATTTTGAACAATCTCTTTCTGTTTATTTCCTAGCAAGCTACCAGCAGCATCCATTATGTACAGTAAAAAGTTTATAAAAAGAATTTTCCATTTCTAGAATTAAACACATTAGTTTTTCAATATGATTAGGTTAAAGAAGAAAAGCATCCCATAATTACTGTAGGAAAATATTATCAGAACTTTGTAGTGTTTTCTGGTTACATCAGAATATGTAAATGAAAGCTGTGAGCCAAAATAAAAATATTGAAACAAAAATGTTGCAATACGAAGGAAAAACTATTACATGAGATCACAGACACTATAATTATCAAATCGTATTTACAATTTGAATGTGCCAACTTCAGTTCTTGTTTCTCTAAAGCTATGAACATTTCTATGTCACAGGCACAGCTGCAGAACTCCAGCCCTTCATTGATTTCAGAAGAATAAGAATTCAGCTACTCCGTTAAGCTGGGTATTTTACTGCAGAACTTTTGAAATTAAATATATAGTCAATGTTCAACTTAAGTAATTGTGACACGTCCATTTCTTTTGGAAGGATGTGCACAAGAGAAGTAGTGTAAGAACGGAGCCTCTGACACATTTAGTGTTGCTGCGTCAGTCTTTCCATTCTAAATCCTTACTTTGACATGTTTTTTAGTAAAGTGTAACATTTGGCAGAGAAGCTTTTAGCACCGGGGAGATTTTTTTTTAATAAATGAATAAATATAAAAGTAACATGACTGTTCTATATTGCAGGACACAGAAAAAGAAATTAAGTCTGTGGTTCCTGCCTACCCCAATCTGATTGCTGTAATGAGCCCTGCTTTTAATATGTTCTACATGTCTCTGGCCTCTCGTGTGGGCTCAGATATTTAAGAGTTGAAGAAAACAGAAAAGGACAAATGACAAGACTGCAACCAAATTACTTTTGTAATAAGCAGTGATTTCATGTATTTGTAATGAATAAATGAATTAAGTTATTCGGCATGTGTCCATGATTCGAAGTGAATCAACAGTTGATAAGGGCCCAGAGTCAGTGTATCATATCTGGGTTCAGAACATGTTTTGGAAAGCCCGGGGAGCCGCGGCGGCCTCTGGGCTGCACGAGGGAGTGGCAGAGCAGAGCTCGCCGCCGGGCCCTGCAGCTGCAGCTCATCCCGTTTTCCTTGGACCGCGCAGCTGCTGCCTTCGCAAAAGCGAGCCGGAGGGTGTGGTGTCCCAGACCTTGGGAACTGCGGCCAGCCCACGCGCTCCCCCAACCAAACGAGGCCTTTTCAGCACCTACTTAGCATCAGCCGGAGCCCTCCCGGGTGGCCTGGCCGCCAGCGTCCCGCGCGTTTACCTCTGGGCCTGGGCTTGACTTCTGGCTGGGGATGGCTTGAGTCCAGCATCCAGCCGCAGGGCGAGGTGGACCGGAGCTGAACAGGAGCCCACTGAAAAGCACGCAGCTGTCAGAGGAGTGGCTTGAGCCGGCCGACCGTGCGCTGCGTGACTGCTGCTGCCGGCACCGGCATTACGGTAGGAAATCATAGCCAGGGCAAAGCGATGGGAAGGAACCATTCCCATCAACCACAGCAGGAGCGCAGATCGGCTGGCTGAATGAGGAATCTCATCCAAGCTTTCCTAGCCTCCCACAGACAACCTCAGGGAAGGCACTCAGTGTTATTTGCATTAACTGCCAAAATCAGCTTTTAAAAGTCCACTGAAATCAGCACGTAAAAAAGCATCAACAGTATTTGTATGGTCAAAGAAATCCAAAGACTAGATATTTTTTTTCTTTTCAACCTTTTTAATTGTTTTGTTCAAGTTATTATATGACATAGCATGGTTAGCAGCTTGGCATAAACATAAAAATAATGAGACATTCTGTAGCTAAATAGACAGCAACAATAAATTACCGTAATAAACAATTACTTGTAATAAAAAATGAGCAATGAGGCCCAAGCTCACCACTGTCAAAGGAGTTTCAAATGCAGTATGGATCGGAAACTGAGTGCTGGGAAAACTGTTAAAAAGTAAACAGTTTGTGCCAAGGCGACTGAGGGAAAGTCCTTTCCACAAATTTATTTTTTCTCTCTAACTAATCAGCCAAACATGGAACGGGATGGCCCACGTTGTATAAATAATTGCTTCCAGTATTTCTTCAAGAGCGTACATAAGCGTGACAGTTCAGGAAGAAATATTATAAGGAACCCAATACTCAGCCTAAAAATACCCCAAGCCTACAACACTTTTATTCCATTAAGGCATACATTCAACTAACAATTTGAAAGAAAATAATTACCTCTTCTCTACGCTTTTAGACCAGCACAAGGAAATGAAAAGCTAACACGTTGTAATGGAATTGGGGATATGTAAAATTAAATATCAGTCTGGTTCCAGGAGAACTCAAACACCGTTCAGGCTTATGTACTATTTAGGACTGGCAGATTTATTTTCCAAATCTCTCTGGAAAGGGAGTAGGAAATCTTTTCACCCTGGGCAGGCCACCCGGTAACATATATATAGCTTTGTGCTGTCATTGGTCTTATCAGATGACCTTAGCTTGTATCTGTCCTGCTTTTTTCTTTGCCAGTTTTGCCTACCTTTAATGCTTTCTTATCTTTAGTTATAACTCGAGTGTTCCCCTGGGGCAGTTCTCGTTCCCCAGACAGCGTCACTAACTCCTGTTAAGCACTACTGAATCTGAAGGTAGGTGGCCATCGGCTGATACTTCAGCTGATGCTTGAATTTGCAGCACATTTTAGGCAGGTCCCCTGCGCTCCTGGCCAGATCAGGGTGCAGCCCTCTCCCCAGCTGGGATTGCTCACACTCCTACTACACTAATTCAAGCGAATTGAGACAACTGCTGGACATGCGGGATACTGCTGTTACTGTCACTTCCAGCTATGAGGTTATGGTGCTTATGAAGCTTATGAGGCTGGGTTTGTTGCAAAAAGATCTTCTTCCTAACTGTGAATAATTCACAGGTTTGCTGTGAACAATGTAAACTTATTTTGCTATTTTTCAGCTTGTGCCAAAGAGCTTAGGAAATAAATTTCAGGGTTGTTGGTGGGGGTTTTTTTTGGTTTTTTCAAGGAGTATTTCATTTAACTATTGGCTCTTAACTATTAATGGTATGTGATTAGTCACATATGTCTAATGACGTTTTCCAGTTGGCTGCTTGGATGCCTGAGAGCTTTAAAACAGGAGAAAAAAGAAGGATGATTTTCAAATACTGAACAATCGACAAAAGCAGCGTTCTCACGAGTTTCTTACTGCTGTATAGTAAAACATGTTCTCTGTAAAACAAGACACTACTTGTGCACCAGAGTATGTCTAATGTTGCATTACACTGTAAACGAAGTTTAAGTTGCAGCTGGAGTTACTTAAATGAATACGTTCATCGTTTTACTCCCAGGAAAAATTGGATTGTGTATGTTTTATAACACACCAGTACCCATGCTCTTTTGTCTTTCCACCCGAGCGTGCGCAGCCAACTTGGGTGTTCCCCATTGCAGCTCAATGGCTTGCTCATGTTGATTACACAATGACACATATTTCCATGGCTGTGGTTGGGTGCAGGTGCTAAGATCAAGTTCTTGGTGTTTTGATTCTCGGGAGGATCTTCAGAAAACAAAGCATCTGTGGTCGCATTTATAATTATAAATCATGCAGTGAGATCATCGTCTTTTCATAATAACAGCATGTAACATTTTAAAGCACATAGATTGTATACTGGAAAAAACATTTAACAGGAAACATCCCAAGGTAGTGTCCTGAATATTTGTGAAGCACTAATTTTTATATACTTGGAGGTAGTTTTAAAGTCCTCTCACCTCTTTTTGCAAGGCAACTCCTTCACGGATTGCTTCCAACATTTTTCAGAGAAAGTGTACAAACTGTACGGCAAACAAAGGCAATACCTAAACCATGCACTAATGGAAGAATCTTCGTTTAATAAGTGAAGTTAAAGTGTGAAAAATCTGTAACCGCTTTATTATTCTGTAATAAAAATCACCTTTTATTGGCATTACTACCTTTTTTTCTTATTAAGGAAGTGGCAGTTTGTACACAGTACTGTTTGCTCTACATGATACAAATGGAAATAATAAGCTAGTGGCTAAATATTTACTTACTACATTCTTCCCTTATATGCTGTTCACCAAGTCATGCGACTTGCAGTTTTACATAGGAAGATGATCAATGATTAACCACAGGTTACATCAAATTCCCTGGACAATCCCATAGAGATTTCTGCAAAAAGGCTATTGTTTATTAGAGGTGGGTACACACCCAAAGATTATGTCTTCTTTTTTAGGTGAATTCCTTCTGTATCCAACCTATTGTTTTCTTCCATATTTTTTCTGTTCTACAGTATTTGGTAGATACTGTAAGAGAAATGGGTAGTCTGTATGTCAAAACATCAAAAATGTTCACAAAATCTTTTTAAAAGTAGAAATACTTTATCACAAACCCCAAATATTTTCAATTAAATAATTAGGTTTTAGGCTTCTGGTGTCTTGAAAAATTTCTAGTTTCTTAAGGATGGCAAACACAAGACACAAGACACTTTGCTCAATCATACTATTTTCTGTGAAAAACAAACTAACAAACACTGGTTTAATGAAAATTTCATGCCCTAGAGGGTAAAAACAGCTGATAAAGGGAAAGGTGTGCCTCTGTGGCATGACTCATGGTGGATTGAGTTTCTGTAGTTACCTGGACTGAGTTTCTGTAGGCAAGGACCGTTCTGCTGCAAACTGTGCCACTGGGAGGCATGGTGGTGGTGAGGGCAAGGGGGAAATGGCAGAAACTTGTCTTAGGATGACTTGGAGAGAAATGGTAGTCCAGCACAGGCAGGTGAGAGTGTTGTGCGGAACCGAGCAGGGATTTACTCCCTCGTACGCCAGCTGGCTCTGGTGTGCCACTCGGCTGGGTGGAAAAACTGAATGTGCTCCACGTCATGAGGCAGGGAAAAGGCCTCTGCTGAGCCAGAAGGGAATTTACAGAATTAGTCTCGCCAAAAAATGTCAGCCCTGCAGAGCTTCTCGAGGAGCTTGTCACATCCTTCCTTGAGCCCATCCTCTCAGGGACTTCATTTGCCATTAAGGATGCGTGGGCCAGAAAGTTGCCACTATGCGTGTCTCAGCTACCTGAACACTGTGGCAGACACTTCATGATCCGTTGGCCACTTCCCCTTGGTTCCTAGGAGCAAATCATCGTCGTCTTCTTTTTGGTGGAGTTGATCCATAGGAAAGCTGGAACTTACATTTGCTTCGTCTTGTGGTCTGGGCGCATGCTTCACTCACTAATGTGTGTATAACTCTTTATACTGCTATACCCTGCCATGTACTCCACAGAACATTTCTTCTGAAACCCAGCTAACCCCTTATTTTATTAATTTTGGCCTTATTTAAAAGTCAAGGCAAAACATACAGTGGCAGGAACATGTTTACAGGTGTCTACAGACTTTCACATATGAAAATAAAACACCTTTCATATACTTCTGCACTCACATTTGAATATATCACGCTAAACCACCTCAAATCTTATTCCTGAAGAGATTGCACCACATCTGTTTCATCAGAGCAGTCTCTGTGCCACAACTGCAAATGAACTAGTGATGGCAAAGGTAAGGCTGAAGTGAGTATGTTGCCTCCTCAGTGATTTCTACATTACATATTCTGTCACATCACTCCCAGGAGAGAAAGGGTGATAAAAATACCTGGAGTTAAAAATAATAAGTGACAAATATAAATTCAAAATATTTCAGAGGCCACAGGAAGAAAGCAGGAAGTCACAGACTGTTATGTAGAGTTCTGTATATTCATCCAAGAGATTCACTGAGTCACAGAGTTAATGGACTCAAAAGATAGCTCATTACTTCCACACCACTGCTAGCATGGAGTTATTTCTCGTACTACTTTCTCCAGTGCTTTAAGCCACTCCTATATTAATATTTTCTATTTATACTTATTTTCCTTAAGTGCATTACATTGATTTTGTATTTCAGCACTCCACAAAGGCTCCTATCATCATTAGGGTATAAACTAAACCCGAAAAAAACTCCCATAGTCCCAAGTTGAGAGTTTACAAAGTAAAGCCACAAAATGCTATGTAAGATTCTAGATATTTATCTGAGAAATTCACTGAGTCACAGAGTTATTAATGCATTAAGGCACCTATCAATTTTATGTGTGTGAGTAGTCCTCCTGAATTTAATGAGAATGCTCACCTTGGGTCTTGAAAATGTCCATGTTTAAAACACTGCTTTATGTTCTTTGTTGTATGTCTAATCGCTCTTGTTCAGCAGCATCCTGAAATGCAAAATATATACAGGTAAACAGTCAAGACATGATGTTTTAAGAGAGCTTCAATGCTGCATTATAAATGTTTAACCCACCCCCTCCACATACACAAAACAAACAAACAAACAAAAAAACACAGGGAAAAAACCCCAAACCCCAGAAATCTCCCTCTCCCATACAGAGAGAAATTCACCCTGAGTGGAAAGCAAGCACAACATTTGTGCACTCCTTGAATTCAATTTACATAAATGGCTCTATTACTTAAATGGAGGATAATATTTGGGGATTTCACTTTTAAGGCAAACAACATGCAAGTTTCTCTAGTCTTTCATGTAACAGTATAGATCATCTTATTGCACTGGATTCTGAAATTGCACAAAACATTTCCCCTTCTGGCAATCAATGTCTACGGTCTCCTGTGAAATGTCTGCATTTTCATATTATAAAACTGCTGCCATGAATTTACTAGTAAGCTGCAACAGTAACAACTGAATTCCTCTTTTCAGTAGCATTTTTCCATGATATTTCTTGTTCAATTATCAAGAATAATAAGGATATGTAGTCTGTGTGGTATTTTTAATGTTTGTGTTGGGTGATTCCTGAAAGAGTTTATGGATTACTTAGCAGCAACATAAATGTTAGGCCCAAAAGATGACCAAGTTTGTAGCTGCAGCTGATTAGTAAGATTTCAAAGAGAGACTATCATAGGAAAATACCTGTTTGTCTATCCTGAAATTTTCCATTCAGAACGTCTCGGATTTTAACGGTGTTTTGCAGAATTGTGGGCAATGCTCCTAAAGGTTCTTGTTGACAGCTCCAGCCCTCACCGAGGTGTGTCATGCTCCCATTATACTATAATAAATAGAAACCACCATAATTTGTGAAGACTACACTTTTTTATTTAATTCATGTCAAATCTATATGTCTTTTTTTGGCTAAAAGCATAAGGTTCATAACCTAACAGTGACTAGTTGAACATCTGGGCTGGTTTCCTGCAACACCCAACTTAGTATAATTACACAACTTATTCGAAGCCGATGTAGAGTACACCAGATTTAGCCAATGTAAAACAGAATTGGCACTTTGCTGGAGTTTAGTTAGTCTACACTTTTCACTGGTTCTTTATCTTCCTCAAATATAAAATTAGATTTTCCTTCATTCTTCCATATCTGTGTAAAGAATTAAGCCCCACAGAAATCACTGAAGTAAATCACTGAAGTAATTCATGCTTTCCCGTAATGAACAAGAGGCTCAGTCTATCAGAAAGGTGACTTTCACTTTGTCACTCTTTTTCTAACTGCCCAGAGAAGAGGCAGGAGACTGAAGGACAGGCATGCAGTGTGCCTATCCAGGGAATAACTGTACCTCTAAATGACTTCCTCTCTAGGTAAAACTTATGCTTGGAAAGATGATGTCATCTTCTTATGATGTGCAAGAGTCTCTGGCATGTGCATCTGCTGCATGAGCTGGACGTAACATCTTGCAGATGGGCATTTCTGCTGACAACATGTAAGTTATTTGGGAATGGAGCCGAGGAAGACCAGTAGAGAGGTAAGCTCAGGGTCTTCCCCTCTTTACTTATTCTGCCTTTCTGCAGTCCAAGCCCCTGTGAACAATGAAAGGGGCATCCCATCTTCCTGGGAGGACTTCACGATTCCTGTGGCTTGTCTCACTGGAGAAATCTCCAATGTTCAGCAAGGCTATGTGTGCTTGCAGCTCACAGATGCATATCCTTGCACATATCCTAGGGTATATTTACGCATTGATACCCTCTTCTTGGGAAATTGAACATGAAAAAGCTGTCCCTAGACTAATATATATTATTTGCTCCCTTTTCTACATATTCCTAAACACAGAAACATGTTAGTGTGTGCAACGATTTGTGAAAAAGTTGGAATGTTTATTCTCTAATTTTATTCTGTTTTTGAAAACTAGATTAAAAAAACAATGTGAAACAAGACAGAATAAGTAGCATTTACAAGACAATTGGGAAAATATGATAAATACTAATAGGTTGGTGGACACATTGTCAGAAACACACTGTCTACCATTTGGTCAATATCTACTGCTACTTAGGTTTAGCAATAGCACCTTTAAATCAATAGCTCCTTTTTAATATTTAATGTCCTCATACCATTAGCCTGGTCTTGTGTCCCTTTTTTATTGCTAATCAAAGCTATTGGCAATGACCTTGACATTTTTCTAGGGTTTTGGTGGCTCAGGTTTCACTTAAATTAGCAAACACAGGAAGAGCTTTTTGTTGATTTAAAATTCACCTACATTTTAAGAACTTTGGTTGCACTTTGTTATTTCACCAGCAAACTATTCTATCATTTTTATGTGAAATATAAGGTCTCAATTAGAATGCTGCAAATTTTTCTGTTTCCATTGCATATAGTAGCCAGATACAATCAAAATCACTTCTTATATAGATATAATTTTGTGTTATGACTGCAGGATACCAAAAAAGAATTTCAATCTTCCATTGTAATTATCCAGAGAAGCCATTGTCAATTTGGGTTCCCAGCCTGGGTTTGTGGTTTGTTTGAAAGGATATTTAGGACATTTTCTTATTTCGTGGTTATTGTGTAGCTGTGGTGGAAGGTATTTGAATTCAATGATGAGCTTTTCTGTGTTTTGTTAAGTGTAGGAAATACTTTTAGCTATAAAATTCTTATTTTTAGTAAGAGAGTTACTGCATAGTTTACTGCATCTCAAGCATTTCCTTATATTTAGAGGACAGCATACAATAATGTTCTCTGTGACAAAGAAAAGCACACAGCATCTCATTATTTAAATTAGGTAGGTAAGAATACGGAACAAGGTTCCAGAATGAAATCACACAGCAATTAAATAAGAATCGATCCAACACTGCTTTTTCACATGGACTGCTTTCCTGTTAATGGCGTTGCAGCAATTACCTTATCAGTTGCTACTAGCCGAATAGTGACATACATAATTCTGCCCATATAATTAGACTGGTGTTAGATTATATCCGTTGAAATGAACACAGCAGTTGTATTAAACAGCTCATTTACTTTTCAGTGAGTCACAGGAAATACTTAAACCAGCTTACTTTGTACTAGCAAAGCTTCGTAATAAAAGTAGGATCTGATCCAAAACTTGTTGAAGCCATTCAAATCTTTCCACTAACTGCAATCAGCCTCTTCTGTACCTGCATAATATGTAAACCCCAGTGTTGTTCTCTCCTTCTGTAGTTTCTCCTGTCTACAATAACTCTTGTCAGTTTTCTTGGTGTGTTCCTCTCACTGAAGTTAACCAGATGCCTACACAGAGCTAGGCTGAGAGCTCAGGTAAGCCTCTTGTTAATCTTCTGCGCTCAGGGCTGCATCTGGGCAGGTCAAGACCAGAGGGATCTTTCAAAGTAGGCTCAGTTGGAAGCAACCTTGGCAGGATTCCTAGCGTTAGCCAGTGCTTTAGCAAGGCGCTGGATGGATCAGAGGGAAACGTAGGTGCTTTTTGCTTAGAGCAGAATTGCACGTGTTCTGTGGGAAGGCGTCTGAGAAGCGTGGAAGTCGAATGCCAAGGTCATGACTTTGACCTGCAAACCGCTGTTTATATGAGCCAGGCTTACATATGTAACTCCACTGAGAGAGGCCTATTCATTGCCCAAAGACAGATAGACCAGAGCCAAAGACAAAGCCACCCACAAAAGTTAATGAGAATTTTGACAAGGAAGCAGTTGTGGAACAAATGCCATCATATATACTGCAATAAAACCAGTATCATATGTATGTGAACAATTGTTTTCACATAGAGATCACAAGACGCTTCCCACACGTGGATAAATATTTTCTTTCTCTGTGGGCAGGTGCGAAAATTAATTGCAAAATAGTGGCTTCGCACAAGTGACAGCAAGGATCAGTGATAGACCTAAAGAAAATTCTGTTGAACTACCTTTTAAGGAATCCTTACTGCAAACTGAATGCCATTTATTTCTCTTATTTCTTCTACTATTCCTTGCTTTTCAGAAATATGCGTACTCGCTTTTCACACTGATCAACACTAACAAGCATGGCTTCACTGAAGTTACTTAGGCAAGAAAATACCAGCAAGAGACCTATAACAAGAAGATTATTTCTGTGCCCCCAAGAATCTACATTTCTATCTCCTTTTTCAAAAGGAATCCTTCTTCCATTATGAAGCCTACGCTATAAGTGAATTTCTGGGAAACTTGTCAGCTTTCAAGGTACATTCTAAAATCAGTGGCATCCTACAAATGCTGTCTAATGAATCCTTCGAGTTAACCTTAAACAAGTAAAAGAATCAATTTTTTAGCAGCATGGATCTTGCTCTGTACCACCACAATCTGGTAATTACTATCATAATATTAAAAGTGCTAAGAAATTTCAGGCATTTATTATATGACTCAAATGCCCAACACTGGAAATGTCAGAAGGGACTGATTATTGTGTGCTCAGCAGGTTTCATTTAGGTGTCTCACTCTCAAAGTAAAGTATTATGAATTATAACTCATCCTTGAAAATATTGACTGATCTTTGTAGATGCACCAGTCAATGGCTCAGTTAAGCGCAAAGGGCTTTAAGGTTAAGTTTCTTTCCTGTTGAAATGTGTAAAAGGTATGCTGAAGTCTCAATTTCTGCTGGCTATTGGCATGCTAATGATGTTCAAAGGAGCAAATGTGTTTGCAGGGCCTGTTGCTGATGTTGCAATTGCTTAGTAATTTTCAAAAAACCAGAATATAGAGACAATGGTGACACTGGGCCAGGTCTGAAAAATTGGCGCTGTTCTTAGATATGTAAATTCATTTCTATACTTAGAACCAATATATGTTATTCTCTTCTGGAATGAGGTATCCACCACTTGAGTATGATTTTAATCTAGGACTTCCATGTTCAGGTAATGAGACACTTTGGTTATATTTTATAGTAGCATTCATTTTATAATAAAGACAGAGTAAGTAATAGATTCAGTAGTCATATGTTCTAGATTGTTACAAGCACCATACCAGAGGATATATAAACCAGAGGGTTTTATACCATGAAAATAAAAATCGTTATTATCTGTTGAACACTGAACAATATGCTGTCATAAATCTCTAACTTTTTCAGCCATTTATTAGTTTTATATACACAAACCTTTATAGAGTGCCACTAGATTCACACTGAAGGAATGTTAATAACACAGCAAATGTGCTTCTAAAGTATTCATGTTCTTCTCATGGCTCAGTGTCTTCAGAAACTGTCATGAGATACCCACATCAGAGGTATTTTTATGAGCGCACAAGCACAGCAATCTCCTTCTATCCCATGCTACGGTGTGAAGAAGGGACTGGAACAGGGCAGAGTACTCAGTCAGACATGACTTGACAGCAGTGCAAGTCATTCGTATAGCTAGGGGGCAGGAGAAAAAGCAGCTTTCGAGGACTTCTGCAATTCCGACAGTGACTCACAGTAAAAACCAGGCTAACGCATCTAAATGGCAACTCAGCTTCTTAGTGTTGCTGAAGAGCATAGGTCGACAGGCTTGTCTTCTCAGAATGCAACTCAATTTCCTAGAAATGGCCCGCTGAGGAGCAGAAAGGACATGCTATTTCTATTACAGAATTGCTTCGTGCTCCTGGGACACTTCCTTCTAAGTACGGGCCAGTCCTAAGAAAGAGGCCAAAGAAAGAAATGTTAATGCTCTTAATTAAAAGATGGCAGCAGAATTGAATTATGCCTTTAGCTCTTCTGTTGAATTTCAACATTAGCATGCACCTCTCTGATGATGCCAGTGGAGTTTAATTTTGACTCTCGGTGTCATCTTTCACTTCAGATATGCTGGGGGAGAGGAACACGGTATTTCTGACAATTCTGATTTAGAAATCATGCGTCTGAGCTACCTCCATCTCAGCTACATTTGGATCCAGATCAGGATCATGTAACTTGGATTCGTCTCTGTTATTAATTAAGTCCTCAGAGGAATACTGAAAAAGCAAGTATTAAGGTTGCACTGAGTGCAACAGGTTATGGTAGTCTGTGTAACCTTTGCCCGGCTTTCTTGTGGGAAGGCGTTGTGATAATATATTTATCTACATGCTCTCAGCTTTCTAAAAGTATGTCTTCCATGTAAAATTTCAGAGCATTTGTCACTGCAAGCACTTCACAAATATTATTTTGTTTTTAAAGTGATCCTTTGTGGCAAATAGGTACTATTCTAGTCACTTTAGGTTTATATAGATGAGTACTCAGCAAAAAATCAGTTCATCTATATACTCGGAAGTGGTTGAAGTTGAGCTACCCTGGTGCTTCATAGCATAGCAGTTTAGAAGTCCTGATATTTCCTGGTGTAACAGCTGGCAGGTATTGGTATGCAACATATTCATCCTGCAGCCATACCAGAAAAGTGGTGCTACACACTTTTTTAGGTGCCAGAATGACACAATGCGCCGACAGCTATATGCAGGCATATATGTCCATATACATTCTGCCCATTGTAGCACTGGAAGGGCTTGAATCACCAGCTTTTTCAGCACCACACAGAAACTCCATGTAGGTGCAGAAAGTTTATGTGGGTTCAGGAGGGACAAACCAAGTGCCTGGAAGAGAGATCCCCCCTGGCAGTTACTAATTAAGCCACAAAGGAAATCACTTCAAGGGATTTCAAGGCTCAGGAAATCGCTTGAGATTGAAATGAAGGCTATGAGAGTACTGGGGCAGGAGAGAAAAGGGAGTTTGCCTGAGGTATTCTTCAAAGGGGTCTACTTCTGCTTCTTGAGAGAGAGAAAAGACTGAGCCACATGGCCCATGGATGGAACTAGAATTTGCACTCATGGAAGCTGCCACATGGCAGCTACCTTCAGCATGAAACGTATTTTCTCCTCTGTAATGCCCTGCCTCAAAGCACAGTCTCTGTCATGTCAAAGATCATCAGTTTCACTTCCATTGGGAAATGGGTGTAAAGATAAATAAGTCTGGGTAGTACCTGACCAGGTGCAGCTATTGTAACCCAAGAGATACGAGGGTTAATAGGGCAAAATACAAGAGCAAAAGTACCTGGGCACTAATGGGGAGACCCAGTTGCCTCCAAGGGCAGTAGCATCACGAGGAAGCAATTGTTTGCCTGCCTATGATCTCCTGCGTGTCAGACAGGGGAGATCCTGAAGAAAAAAAGTGATGGAGAAGCCTTCTGGATCTCTGTCAGCTAGAATACAGATGTGTCTGGTCTGTACCTTAGTAATCAGACTGGTGGCAACTCGGGCATGTCCACCCACTAGGTGTGATTGGACTACATGACCGATGTTCTCCCTCAGCATGGGCTCTGAGGCAGGCCTGAGCTGCTAGGCTGGCGCAGCCATCCCATACTTCAAATGGATGAAGCGTGCTCTTTTCTTCACCTTTGTCTTTTCTAAGCCTTTTAAGCCGCGTGGTCTGCTTGGTTTTGGTGAATGAATGCTTTTATTTGCATCTTTAGTTAACTTGGCGTACATTAAGAGTGATTTGAGGATGACTGAATAACAACAAAGCATTCCCCACCCAAATACACAGCGAAAATATAAACCACAGTGCCTTAACAGCGCTGTAATATGCACCTCCGGTGTATCAAAGAATAACAGGGTGTTCTTCAGAGGGGACAGGACAGGAAGAAATGCCTAGTGATCATGGGGTAACCGGGAAGTCTCTCTTCCAGGCAGCAGGACACTGGGAGCCATGGCTGATTCCAGAGGGCAATCAAGCAATCTCTTTCAGTGTCACTGCTGAGGCAGGACTCATGCCTGTTTCTAATTAACAGAAACCAGGATTTATCCTTGACATCAGCAATAGAAGTTACAGTGTTATAAAGGCACTTTGTTTCATGAAGGGCGGGGGGGAGGAGTTTTTTGTTTGGGTGTTTGTTTTTTTTAACTTGGGTATTACAAATTAGGGAACCAAGGACAGGACATTTTAAGCAAACCTGGTTTTGGAGCCTGGGCTGCAATTTCATACTGATTGGAAAAACAATCGGTGTAGAAACCACTGATTGTAAGGAAAACAAAAAGCCTTTCTCTGGTGAGGGGCTTCTGACCTATTTCTGTTTGCATTTGAAGTTCAGTGTATACATGGGTGTTCAGATCTTCCAGGGACAGCTTCAAGAAATGCAAAACTATGTTAATTCAGCATTCTTATGATCAGATAAATAGAGCAAGGTTATACTGAGAAGATCAGCCCTGTTCTGGGAAAACCAGGGGTACTCTTGGATCTTAAGTACAACTACCTTTTGATGAGACAACTGTAAAAGATGGTGGAGAAGGGAGCTAGAAGAAAGGAAAAAGCAGCCTGAAAGGCTGCAAAGAACTGAAGGAAGAGGGTCTTCGTGGCCATGATATGAGAGTTTAGTGACCCAGAGACCCAGGGGTTCATTTGACTTTAAAAGACTCTGCCTTTAGGCTTTTATAAGGAAGGTTTTTGTTAAGGCTTATCTTGCAGTCTTTGGAGGTTTATTGAAGAGCATAAAGTAGCAAAAGGCCACTAGATGTCTGCTTTACTAATCCAGCTGGAGATCAACATTTTGTTTTCAACAGCCTTATCAAGGATGAGCTTCAGATTACAGCCAGCCTAAATAAGCTTTATTTTAAAGGTTTTGAATCTGAACTTTCAAGGAAAGGAAGACCATCATGGATATGGTTGAACTGCTGGAAAATCTGTATTAGATTAACCACAGACTTTAAAAAATTTACCCCAACTGCTTCACTTTTGTTAGCTTCAAATATGTCACTGTCTTCTTAAGGACTGCAGACCTCCACTCTGCATTCAGTACGCTTGCATGTTTTCTACACCTCTGATTTACCCTGCAGCCGCAGACCTGCAGTTAAGAGATTTCCCAGTGCTATATCCCACTGTTCTCATGCTGTGAAAAACAACAGACTAGCACTTAGTTGCTTAGTGTGAATGCTGAGATGGTTGAGTAGACTGAGACCCTTAAAACAAGGATGTGACAAAAGCTCCAGTGTATTGGTAATATTATTGTTGATGTTGAAAATTTGCTTGGATACTACAGCAATGGGCTCTACAGAACATGCTTCAGAAAAAGAAATAAACTAAATATTTGCACATGCTGGAAAGAGAGTGAGTCAGCAATTGACAGAACATTAATCAAAACTTAACAATGAGGAACATTGTGATGGGTCTTGCTTCGAGTATGGGATTCACCAGAACTTTCTCCGAAAATAAAGTTTTAAGGAATGGGCTTAGCTAGAAATTCTTTTGCACAAAAGTGCAAAAAAAAGGTGGTGTAAAATTATTGCTATTTTAAACTGGGGGTATATTCAGAGGACTAGAAGGAAGCAACTCCTCACTCCTGAGACTTCATTTGGCTGGGTGTAGACTATGGAGAAAGGTTAATTGGCTAAAAAGGCTCTTGGGCCATGTAATAACTCCTGCCTGGAAAACCGTTGCTGTCCAGACAAAAAGAAAGAAGGCAGTGAATGGAATCAGGGAGGGACAAGCCAGGAGAAACAGTTTTTAAACCATTCCCAGAGTTTAGAATAGTCAAACAACTCAGTTTTCCCATTTGTCTTGGTTATCCAGATAGTCATTTTGATGTGCTGCCACATTACACATCCAAGCTAGTAAAATGAACACATCCTGTTCATAATATAAAGCCATAAGTCACACAGTTGTGTCTCTAAAAAACAGATAAACAGCATTGTTCAAAAATTAGCCAGTGTCAGAAATTATGCAGCCTTCTGTATCAATAGCATTCTGGAAGAAGTTCAGACCTGTCAACACTGGAACGTGTAATATGATTTAATAACTATAGTAAAAAGTTTGGGTCCAACCCATCCTTAATGAAGATGGAAAACTGTTGGTGTTCCCACACAGAATATAGCATGTTTATTTTGCATGTGTTTTTTATCCTGAAAACATGAATTGTTATTGTGAAATCCATTAGCAAATGTTTGTTAAAGAGGGAGAACCTTGTTAAAGTTTTTTACTGTGTATTCACTGAAAATTTCTAGACCATGATTCCAAATAGATATGCCATAGCTGAAATACTTGATAAAAGCAGCAAAACTGAATTATGGAATACTTTTATATGCTACATAATTACTTAGCTAACAACCTATGAAAGACTTGAATGCCAAATCCTCTACCTAAGGGTGTTTCCTGGAACAGGTCTTTGCATATTCCAGGTAGGGGAAGAAATCAAGAGTGTTCCCAGAGGTTTCTTAGATTTTTAGAAAGCTGAATAACAACCCTACTTGCAGCTGAAATACAGTGAGAATCACCGTCTACCTTGAACTGTCCTTGAACTGGCCACCACAATGACTGCAAGCCAGTCCAAAATCTGGAAGATCCTGAAGGTAAGGTCCATACAGCTCAACCCTTGCTTCACGTCCTCGAGCTGAACTGCTTTGAGGCTATAATTGTGCACTTCACAGACTCAAATCTTTGAGCTATTTTTTTCTTCTGGGGAAAGAGTTTATTAATTATGGGGTCTGTGTGCCTGTTTGATATGCAGTCCCTAATGTTATTATTTAAATGTTCCAACACACTTGAAAATATCTTCTTTCTCTCCTTCCCAATATACAGGGAAATGATTATGTGATTGAATACTCAACTCATAATACAGAAAAAGCAAGAAAACACTCGAGTTCCCACAATCAAGAGCAGTAAGTATAAATCTTCCTATGTAAAGTATTCTCAGTAGCATTTCAGAAGTCTTGTATGTCTCTCTATAACAAGCCTCTGTGGCCAGTATGAAATTTCCAAAGGTTTCTTAATGCAAACAGATGGCTCTGCTTTAAGTTGTGGCACTGTGTTTTTTCTAAACATTGAAGAGGAACAGTTTTCAGTCAAATTTTAAAAATAAAATAATTTTATTTTTCTTTAGAATTCAATAATGTATGTAGGCATAAAAAAGCATAAAAGGGGACTCCAGATGGTCCTCTGACTGCTTAGCTAGAAGTACTGCTGTTGATGGTCTATCATATAGACCAAATATAATGGTTGAGACAGCCACCAGCAAAAGGAAAATAGGCCCGGTCAGAATGTTTTTTACGAGATTTTACTTTAACATGTTGTTTTGCTAAAAACAAAATGTTTCAGAGACACATACCTGGTTTTGACATAATCCTCAGAGTCATCATAGGAAGTCTGCTCCAAAGCAAGCAGAACATGGCTTTTCTAGTATGATTCCCAGCAGCCACCTCTGTGGACATCTCTGCTCTTCATTTCAAAACATATTTTGATGCCGTTGTATATTCTCAAATACTTTTGAAAGGTTTTTGGTTTTATTTGAATGAGCACGGATGTACACAAAAACAACCCACATTTTGAAACATCATTGTGAAATGTGATTGTCTGCCTCCGGGCAGCACCAGTGATTATTTTAGCACAGAGCACTTGGTCATTTTAGGTTTTGTATGAAATCTTCACCACAGCAACTAGAGAGAGGTCTCCCAGTGAGCAATTGTTCTGCAGGGAAAGGTGAAGTCTGGTAGTGTCTGGAATGTTTGGCTGAAATTTTCAAGTTCATTTAACACAGTGTTATATGTGATGGGGTAGTATAAATGACAGGGGAAAAAATGAGAGAAAAAACCATCAAGAGCTGGAAGTTCTATCATCAGGTGGAGCCATGCAGGCCACCAAACTGCATTCCTGATAAGGTTCGTACTTTCAGATCTACAGCAGAGACTTTTATTTCCAGAACAAACGAAATAGTAGACAACGGTGAAATGCTATCATCCTCCCCATGGGGCAATCGCTGGAAAGACATGAGAGACTAGTAGATGCCGCCAGCAGGTTGCACAGCAGAGGATTGTAGAGAGTTAGGCTTGACTCATGTCTTTGGCCCCATCAGGTTCATTCCACTTGCCCCTGTGCAATCATCTCATTGCTTTTACTTCCATACTATCAGGATGGATATCAGTATGGTATCAGTATCAGCCAAGAGATCACTGAGACAATTTTCCCCCTTTTAATCTGCAAACATGATGCCACAGTAACCCTTGCTGATAAAGGACTCTTCAGCCCTAAGAAGATCTGCTTGATCACCCTGTGATGGCACACTTGAAGCTCCACTACACATATACTGAGTGTGTGGGTGGCATACGTTCAGTGCAGATGATATTATTGAAGAATATGCCTGTCACATACCTAACTTGTCCATTGAGGATCCATGAACTGTTTCAGAGTTAGGTGAATTGCCCTCAGGGAAATAAAAGAGAAGTTCTTGAAACAATAACCTCACTTTCACTGTTCTCAAATGCTTGAAACAAAGAACAAGAATATTTAAATTATTCTATTTGTTGGGAAGCTCAGTGTTGGCAAAATAGTGTACTTCTTCGACACCAATTGTCAGGTTTTACCTGACTATTCAATCATTTCGCCTGAAAATTTGCCCACAAATTTCAACTTGAGGAAAAGACCTACCATGAACAATTCTGTTTTGTGAAAGAAACCGAAAATAGGAATATAAAAATTTAAACATTGGGAAATATTGAGTCACCTTATTTACAATCACAAATATGTCTTCTCCTAAACTATATAATCAGAAGCTCACTTTTCCTTATGTCTTCCCTTTCCTTATTCAAAAACTGCTAATTGCCTATTATGCCTCAAATGTGTCTCTTTAGTTAAACTATATACCTTGCTTGGGACAGGTTCTTTCCGCAGCTTAAAAATTCATGCTTTACATTTGTGAAAAATCACAGTTTCCTACTATAGAGCAGGCAATTGTTTTTGTAGCTTGTGGATGAACATAACACTGTCCACAAAATCAAGTCTAAAATGATCCCACAGACATCAGAGTAAGGTACCAAGGCATTTGGTGCTATACCGCTTACAACAACATTGGACCTAAAAGTATTAGTTTATCTGGAACAATCTGGGTCTTTCTTTTTGTTAACTAATTAATTAATTGAATAATTAATTTCCCCAAGTGTTTTATCTGAATTAATATCTTGTGTCTGATCAAATGTCAGGGCTGCTGTCTTCTAGTTAACAAGAAATAAACAGAATTATATTCCAAAATTAATTGTGAGGAAAGAAACTAGGAAACAAAAACTTGGAAAAATAATTCCTATTTCCAGTATTTATTTATCATCCTTTGGAAGCTGCAGGTATGTGACAATGATGTAAATTGAAGACAGATCCATCCTATAGTCCTGGAAAGCTTGATCACTATATAACTCTTGGAGAAATACTTTATTATATTACGAAGAAATTTTGCCCTGGTGCCTCTCTTTCACACAGGCTTCTAAATAGGAGAGACGTATAAATTTATATCTAAAGAGAGTAACTTCAAAGTTTCCAAAGGAATATCAGCAGTATATGTCATGACTTTCTAGGACAGGTATTATACAGCATTTCTTATTCAGCAAAAAGACTAGGAGTGAAATGTAACTGAAGAGCATGAAGTTAAACTCAAGCATAAATGCTTGCTATACAGAAGTCCAGGATTGTGGCCAGCCTTTGGGCGAGGCAGAAGGTACAGGAAGTAGGTACCTGATAGCCATATAAAAGAAAGCACAGTCTAGCCAAAATTAAAATCTTAGCTTAATTGAAAGGGAAGATGATGTTAAGAGAGTGAATACAATACTGGAAGTACAATATTTCGAAGCTCTGTGACTCCAATCTTTAAAAAAAAAAAATCACTGATTTTTTTTTTTGCATTTCATCTTATTGTCTTATTGCACATCTTTACATTTCCGTGTGTCAGGTATGTGGCAACAATTTGCGTTGAGAGAGCTGAAACTTCAGTGAAAATGTACCCTTGACTGGCTGATGAAAATAGAAATGTTTTGAGGCAAGCCTTGGAGGAAGAAATCATATTTTTTATGACACTGATAAAGGTACTTGGGGAAAAGATGCATGCTTTTGGCCACACCAGCATTTCTTCCACCCTGAAAGAGCAAGAGGAATGTTAGCAAAAAAAGGGGATGATGTGATCTTTAGCCACAGCAATGCAGCTAAATCACTCAAATCACTCATACTGGAGAAGACACAGTGCCATTGCTCTCCTCTGATACACACACTGGGATTTTTCTGTGTGGACATCAAGGTACATCAAGAGGAAAGGCCAGGAGTAGTCCCGCAGCTCACACCAAAATAGTTTTGATGTGGCTATGGCACACCTTCAGAACCACCAACTGGGAAGTATTCCTGGTCCAGCCTACAGAGGTGGTCACTGACACAGATGGAGACACTTGTCTCTCAAATATGAGAGGGTTACCTACAGTAGAATTGAGCAGAATTATAATTGTAAAGTAAGTACGTGTCTTGAGTTCAAAACTTAAATTGTCAGGCAGGCTTCTGAGTTTAAATTCCCAGACCTGCAAACTTGAAAGTATTTTTAAAATCTCCCTTTCTGTGTCAATCCTCCGTTCTTGTTTCGTCTCTCCAGTTTTCACCTCATCTCCCTCCAAATTACAGTGAGGACTGTGGCCTGTTTTGTTTCTTGAGTTTTGTTTGCTTTGTTAAGAAATAGGTTGTTGCTTGCCAATCAGGCAATTACTGCCTCCCTCATACTAATTGCTTCAGCAAAAGTCCAATAATTGCAATTGCATCTCTCCAAGTATTCCAGACCACACCATACGTGATAACAAGGGGTGTGGTTCCATTAGGCTCTGCTAGAAATCTTAGCACATGCCCTGCCACAAGCCTGGAAATTATTTTTCAGTCTCTTATAATTTGTACTTTAAATGTTGTTTAAATGTTGTTGAGGGGATTTTTTTCACCCTGAAGCCAAGTGATGCACACCCTTTTCAGTCAGTAGCATGTGCCTGCCAACTTTAAGAATTATCCAATTTCTGCCTTAGCCCTGTTCTGATTTGATTTGATTTATTTTGTTTTGAAGCATGGATTGTGGTTTTTGTTTTAAAAAAAGAGGCTATGTTTGGGTGTTTCTCACTCTCAGCAAAAACCAGGGCACCCAAAGTGACTTGTTCAAACTTGTAAATGAAAAAGCACAGCACGACTTTTGGTGTGCTATTTTAGGCCTAAAAGAGGGGATCACAGGCTTGTTCCATTGTACATCAGATGTAGTCAACCTGTTGGAAGCAGCTCCGATGCAGACCATGGGTTTAGCCTATATCACATGATTGTGCTAGCACTGTTATCCAAATCCCCACCTCCAGGAGAAAACCATCAGAGGCTGTGGGATAGTATCCTGGGTCTCCCATCCATGCCCCAGTTGGCACACTGCCCCCAGCACCCACCCAGTGCTGGGTCACTGCCGCTCCCTGAAGCCATGGGCAACTTCTGCTTGTGACTCATGCTCAAAGCCTCCTTTCTTGTCAAGTTTCTGTGGTGCATGTCGTTCTTGGCCATGCAAGGATGTACAGCTAAGAAGGGTCAGCTGCTTCTAATGAGTTTCATCTCTTCCGTCACCGATTCTCCTCTGCAACATCAGAGGAGCACTCGGATCATCTCTGGAGGTCTACTTTGCACATCTTGACAACTTTGGTACAGGTTAATTTCTTACAGCAGAAAAAAAGAAGAAAAATACAAGAAAACAAAACACTAGGGCAGGTGAGGACATGTAACGCCAGAAAATCCCAGTTAAATTTGCTGCTATAAATAGGCTTTCAACTGGGACTGGAACATGAACAGCCAAATTATTTTGTGGAGTGCAGCTTTAAGGAGAGGTTAGCATTGCAATGGCTTTAGTGGGTGTAGGGGAAAAATAAGAGATAGAATCATATAGAATCATAGAATGGTTTAGGTTGAAAGGGACCTTAAAGATCATCTAGTTCCAACCCCTTGCAGCAGGCAAGAACACCTTCTGCTAGATCAGATTGCTCAAAGCCTCATCCAGCCTGGCCTTGAACACTTCCAGGGATGGGGCATCCACAGCTTCTCTGGGCAACCTGTTGCAGTGCCTCACCACCCTCATAGGAAAGAATTTATTCCTGTGATCTATTGTAAATCTACCGTCTTTCAGTTTAAAACCATTACCCCTTGTCCTGTCACTACACTCCCTGATGAAGAGTCCCTCCCCATCTTTCCTGTAGGCCCCCTTTAGGTACTGGAAGGCTGCTGCAAGGTCTCCCTGGAGCCTTCTCTTCTCCAGGCTGAACAACTCCAACTCTCTCAGCCTGTCCTCATAGCAGACGTGCTCCAACCCTCTGGTCATCTTCAGATCTGGAAAATAAGAGTGACACAGTTTCAAGTTGTTTGTGCCATCAACTCTTTTATTTTGCCCATGGAACTCTCCAAATATCTCACCCTTGACTAGTAAAAGCAGCTGTCGAAAAAATACCAGCAGGGCTGCAGGGAACAATGACCTAGAGACTTTTGGCACAGTGGAGAATGGACAGCATTCTGGGGAGTGTCTTCTGCTTCATTTTGTGGAGTTCATCACTAGTGAAATTATGCTTATTGGTATTAGTAAAGGGTGGCAGCTCTGATGAGGGAGTAGCTTGTGTTCAGTTATTTATGGTATGCTTTCCACTGAGAGAACACAGGGACCTAAAAGGAGAGGAATAAAGCAAAAGAAGACATAAGTCCCATGCAAGGGAGAGAAAGGGGAGAAAAAAAAAAGAGCAAATTTTTCAGTACATAAGTAAAGCGCAAAAACCAAACCCTAAAAGCCCGTGTTCTTACCACAACAGGTACCACTTTATCTTGATTATTATCAAAATGGCATGTAAACTTTAAAAAGAAAGTTCAAATAGCTCTTGGTAATGGCAAAATCAGATTTATTATCTGAAGATATAGCTAGTATTTTGCTTTTCAGGGACAGGCGGTATTACATTTCCATTTGGATCTTCTGAAAATATGGACGAATGAGATAGAGATCCGTGACATATCTGGTACTGAGTCTTTTAAGCCTATTTCAGGCATTGGTAAATGTGAAACTCAGATAACCTAAAGCTGTATTCAAGGTTTATGGAGCAGAAATAACTGAGAGGCTAAGAGGACTTTTCTCTCTGGTAACCCAGATATTAAAATGGAATAGTTTAGACTGTTTGGATGTGGAATGTGCCCACTGCCACAGGCCAGTATACATTAACACAGTCCAAAAACACTGACAAAAACTTTTCCTGCTGTTGCAAAGAAGACAGCATGGGAAATATTGGAAAAGTATTCAACAGGCCAAAGCCAGGAAGGTGACAACACCTCTTCTGTACTGGCATCTTCATTCCTCTGCTAAGCACAGCCCTGTCTGTTACCCCTTCATGGAAATTAAATTACACACTCCAGGAGCATCTAGATCCTCAGGCTAGGACTACCACAGACTTCTCAGTGTCTCTGTAAATGTACCTTTCCGGCACTCCCACCTTGTAGGTGCTCTACATTTTCAATGCCAACATGAGAACTGAAAAATTTCGTAATGGTTCCAAAATGCCAGTTTCTGTCTTTTTTAGCTAGCATGACAAATGTACAAATTAGACAATATTATAAATATTTGCATGCATGTCTTTTCCATGCCGGTCTTATAAGCTCTTTCATCAGTATCCTCTCAGGATTTTTCTTTCCACACATGCTTTCTCCTTTGATTCATAAATTCATAAAACAGCGGGGCTAAAAGGAACATAAAGAAATCATCTGGTGTACTTTGGCCTGATGCAATACCAAATGCATGTAAATCATTCTAAATGGATATTTGTCTGACATCCATTGAAGTATTTCATACTATCCAAGCAAAATATTCCAGTTCTTCAGTATTCTTACTAATAGAATCTTCATTTGTCTTACACTTCCCTTTCTGCAAGTCTGTTGCTCTTACATAGAAGAAAAGCTTAGAAAATGCTATATAATTTTCTTTCTGTATTTAGAAACTTTTATAATGTATCTTCTGTCTCCTCCTCTGTAAACTGAGTCTTTTTCTCTTCTCTCCTGTAAGGCTTTTAGAGTTCACCTAGTCCAGCACCCCATACCCCTGAACCAAGGAAAACTCTCCTATATTTAAGAGATTTCCATTTATCTGGTCAGTGTTTGTCTGTTCTCTTAATAAAACAGATTACCTGATCAGTGTAGTCATAGTGGTGTAATTCTTGGTTTATGTCTGGTCTTTGACAATTAATTTACCTTCTGACTTACTCAATGCCCAATAAAACACTTCCTAAATCTGTAATGGAGTATCTCTGCCCAAGTGCTGCTCAGTGGGTTTCACATAAGGAGGTGTGAAGTCCCCTTATTGTGAAATAAGATAGAACAGCAAGTGCTGGTTGCTTTTAATGTAATTTGTAAGTATTTCTAAAGCGAATATTGTATTTTATCTAGGGTCCGCTTCAGAAGCAATGCAGAATGTATTTTTCCCTCTCTCACAGAGCTCTCGAACATTACACTGTGGTAATTAAGGCAAAGTGGGCTTTATGTTTAGTGGCACAAACCCAATTTCAGTGCTTTTGAAAACACGCCACAAAGACTTTTGCTGTAAATTATGATGATGCAAAAAGGGTGATAGTGATGTGTGACACGTATCATGCCTTTTCAGGATGATCTATGGAGTTGATGGATGGCTTTGCCACTCTTTCCACATGTGTAGCCCTAAAACATAGACACTCACACAGTATCTCATGCATAAACACTGTTTAGCACCTCTAGTGCCTTTCTGGTAACTGGGGATAATTAATAAGGTACAACAACACAAACATACATTGTCCTGTGGCAAGCAGTTGTAAGACAATAAACTAAGCATTGTTAACATTGAGTCACCTACAGAAATAAAACATAAAATAAACCAGTCTAGAGAGGGAAAAGACCTATTAAGTCATTCATTCCATCTCCTGCCAAAGCAGGCTTCTTTACTGCCATATATTATTATTAAGTGTTTTGTCCAGTCTGGTTTTAAATTATTGAAGCAATCTGATTTCCACTGTTTCCTTTGGGAGACTACAGTTCAATACAGAGGTATGGTTGTTTATTCCTTGCTCTTTAAATAAAATTTTCCTTGCTTACCTTAATGACTTTAAAAATTACTTTCCAAATTCTATTTTATTTTATTTTATTTNTCTTGGAACTGGGAGGTTAAAATGGGTGATAGAGAGGGCTTTGGATGAAACAAAGACATAAAATTTTCCTGGGAAAGTGAATAAAGGGACTATGTTTTCTTTTGGGGTTTTTTGTTTGGGTTTGGTTTGTTGTTTTTTTTAAATCTCACACCGTATCTTTACATACCTCACAAACCACAGCCAAATATAATTACATCCTTTATACACCACTGAAAAACTTCTCCTCGTCCTGCAGGTAACAATCCAGTGACGGTAACCATCCCCAGCGGTGGTGGAGGGGACGGCCCGGGGGCCATACCCCGGCGGAGGCACGGGCTGGGCTGGCCATACCCCTGCCAAGGGAGCGCCCGTCCTGCGGAGAACTCCAAGCGGGGGCGCGGGCTGGGCTCAAAGGCGTCCGTGTTTCGTTTCGAAATCTCTGGGCTGCTCAGAAATGCAAGGTCAGCCCAGGCGAGTCCTGCGCACTCCAGAACCTGGCTGGGTCCCGCGCGTCGCAAGGGCAGCCGCTAAGCACTGAATGTGCAGGGCGGCACAAAACACGGGTGAAGGATTACAGCGCGTCATCAGAAGGCATGTGCGTGGCATAAAAAGATAAATAGCAAAGAAAGAAATCCTTAATCCCCGTTGTTCAGCTGTGCCTCGCCAAGTGTTTCAGCGAGCTTGTCCCCAGCCCTACGCTCCGGTAACACTTTACAAGAAGTTTTCAGGTAATGGGAGTTTAAAAATTAACCGGTGTGCCCTGTGCTGTACGCCCACGAGCCAGGGCCCTTTGAAGTGGGTAGAAAAATCCCCATCGATTTCAAAGGGCTTTGAAGCGGGCCCCGAGACGGTAGTTAATTTTACACTCGGAGACAAAGACGCCCCGCCGGCGAGCGGCGCGACGGCCGGGACAGCGAAGGGCTCACTCCCACCGGTGGGAATGGCTGCCAGGGAGGTGGCGGCCAGGGACAGAGCCAGAAGAGCGCGGCCGCCCGGCGCAAAATGGCAGCCAGCCAGCACGGCGGCCATGCTGCGGCCGTGCCTCTGGCGGGCGCCTGCCTCTTGTTAGCTAGATTAAGGCAATGCAGAAAGGCACGGGAAAAAAAAATAATCTGCCCTTCCTTTAAGCAAGGACAAATGTCCGGCTTCAGGAAGAGCAGCAACTGCGAAGTCATCTCCTGGGAAACCACCTTCGCTTGGCGGTGGGAATGGAGAGGAAGGTACACATCGTACGGGGACAGCTGAAATAATGTGAATAATAAGAAACACATTAGAGTGTAAAACAGCCAGGGTCTTGGAGTAAAGTGGACATAATGTGGCAGCAGACTGCTGCTTTCCCTATGGCTGAGAAAGAAAATGAAGGTCTCCTTTGAGCAATCTTACAGAAAACTCCAGCATGAGGTGGCAGCCAACAGCAGCAGCTCCTTTATTTAGGTCTCCTTTTCCTATCTCCTGATAGAGAAGAAGTGATGACCCTGTGCTTGGTGGAACAAAAGTAAAAAAATCCCGTTGCTGAGCATTTAGAGGGCACCGCAGAGGATGATGGTGGTTTCCCTGCCAGCGCTGAGGTGCAGGCACAGCTATCCATCACCTAACATGGCCGCCAGCCCTTCCCGCCCTGCTGCCATCCCAGGTCCTGCCTCGCTGAGCAGCTTCTGCTGGGCGCAAGCCAGCAGGAGGCCTCCAGATTGCTGAGCTACCCCAATATCCACCCTATGCCTTTTGGGGAGCATGGCAGCAAGGGATTCTTCCACACCAGCCCCTTGGGGCCTCCCTCCCCACGTCGCTGTGTCTTGGCCCCAGCCCCGCGTCCTGGGGGTGGCCTCACTCCGGCTTGGTGGCACCGCTGAGACGCACGATGCCAGCTCTGAGGTGCTGGTAGGGGACTAACCAAGGCCTGAGCATGACCGTCTGGCTATCAAACTTGGACTCCATCTTCAGAGAGGATTCCTTGTGAGCTCTGTCTGGTCCCCCTTGCACGACAATATGGCTGCCTCAGGGTCTGGGCACAGCCATCTCGAGACTGAAGGCTTTTTGTAAGCTGTTTTCCTTCCTTTAAGAAAGTCATTTGAATTGTGTTGTGCTGTTGCTGGTGTCTGATTGTACTCCTTAGCATAGTTTTAGAAGAAAAAAATGTAAAAAATAACAGCGTAATAAAAATAATTGATGCTATAAAGTATAAAGACACATAAAGTATTTTGCCAGATATGTTGAAAATATTGGTATGCGTTACAAGTTTCCAGTTTGTAAGAAACCACAGATGTTTCCAAGCAACTCATTAACTTTTCTGATTTTTGTGAATGTTCTTGATCACATTAACCAAAATGGTGGGGTTTATTCAAACAGTATCTTCTTCTTTTAACCATACGAGCTCTGTTTAGCATTGTCCATCTGGACGTACAAAATTTGGTGTGAGATTCCACAAGGACAGACACCATTTCTGGCACACCATGGGAACAGCTGCATTTAAGCAATCCAGTTTGAGATTCAGGCAAGTAAAATTCTCCTGAACGAGACTTTGCCCACTCAAGCACCTGAGTTGAACACTAATAAGCATTTCAGGCTGTTTTAACTATAATCATTACTTGCTTCATTGGCAAGGCTACTTTAACTCTATTTATGTGAAAAACACACAGAATAGTATGAATTTGTGGAAAAAGTTATTTGGTAAACTAAGAATGGGACAGGAAATAAGAACTCCATAGGAAGCCCACACATGGCATATAAAAATTTCCGTTATTAACAGATGCATTCAAAGTAGTCCCTTAGAAACGGTTTAAGAATAGCTGACCCTGTCCTGGGAGAGGAGGATGGACCACAGCGGTGCCTTCTAGCCGTGGTCTCTCTACGGGGCCCTAGAGCTGACAGCAGAAAAAACTTCAAGTGAGGGGGAGTTCGGTGGTTGGTGTGTCTTAGCAAAAGGAGTAGAATCTTCACGAAAGCTGCCTACTTCTACTTGCTCATTAAACTTCTCTACTCAAATGTGTTTTGCTGTACTCAAATACATTAAGCCATTTCATGGTAAGAATTACATGAAATATATTCCTGGGTTGTTTAGTGACTCTATATTGTTGACAGGCTATCCATAGCTTCTTTTGTGTTTTAAATATGTAAAGTAGATACCCCTTAGATGATATAAAAAATGTTTTCAGCTACCAGCTGAAACAAAAGTCATATCTGAGGTACTATATTGAAGAAGAAGAGAACTTTCACTTCCCAAATAGTCAAGATGTTCATGACTTTGTCTTTTATAGTTACATAAATATTTACTGTCGTTGTCATTAAAGTAAGGACTTAACGTCACTGTGTCATCCTTTTGACTCTGTGTGGCACCTTTATAACAGCTTCAGTTATTTCCTGTGCTATACAAAGGTGGGAAGTAGTCACTTATTTTTGATGACGACGGTCTGTCCTTGTTAGGCTACCAGCTGAAGAAAATTTTTTAATAGTTGTCATTCATTATATTAACATCAGGACTATGAAAACTGAAAATACAGTTTGTTTTGAATTTGGTGTCTAATTCTTCAGTCTAAGAATTTTCTTAGAGTCCTTATGGATACACTGCCCTAGAGAGATGGACTAGCATGCTGACTTCAGCCAGTCCCCGTATAAGGTGAAGGCCACTTGCACTCTCCTTAACTTCTTTGTTGGGAATGAAAAGTGAGGAAAACAACTCTTCAACCTTGCCTAGAATCTGCCATGACACTGAGTAACACCTTGCTCCTGGCACAGACAGTACTTTTTTGTGGAGTAACTTTTAATATAATCATTACAAAATCCAGCTCTGAGACCGAGGGAGGTGAAAGTGTACAAATGACTTGGCCCATTACTTTGTGGTATCGCTGCACATCACTACACACCCTTCAGGACTGAAGGGTGGTGTCTACACTGTGCCATATAGTATGGAGCAAAAACCTCTATACTAGCTCCAAGCAGTTCTAATGTAGCCATGTGGCATTACATGCTCCATAAAGTGCTGTAGCTTGCAACGCTGCCCCTGTGCTAAATTGTCCCTACTTTTTAGCACAGTTAATTAACCTAAGCAGAGACCACAGTGTCACAATACTACCTCTTGTCCTAAAGGCAACTGGGTTACAGCTAGCCTGTGGATGTCCAATGGCCATGCGTCAATATATAGTTTATATGGACCTGTATATGGATGTTTTCAAATGTTGTAAATTTTTCAATCCAGTGCCAGTGTGACTTAGCCAGTAGTTTGGGCGATGGAGTCCAACCATATATATGCCATGTGTGGGCTTCCGATGGCGTCGGGAGGCTCCCATAAGTCCAGGGGCAGCCGAAGGCTGGGATACCAGATGAAGGCAACAAAAAGTCACAAAAGAAATAATGTTTTTTCTGCAAATGGGTTTGTTTTCGCCAAGTCAAATGTCTTTGTGGAGAGTAAAACAACTAACTTGCGTATTTTGGCCCATCCCTTTCTCTCCCCTGCGCTACACTGATAACAGTGGACTTTCTATCAGGGTTATGGGACAATGGGAACTGCTGTCTGAGCAGGCGTGCCTGGCCACCATGTGGGAACTGAGTGCCACCTTCAGACTAACACATTTCTTTCCCTTCCACTAGCCCTCCAGTGCAGGGCAGCTGTGCCAGGGTATCCAGAAGAAATGATCTAGGCAAGACAAACCCGGGCCAGTGGCTTCCTTGTGTACTCCAAGGCCAAACTCATCTGCTAAGTTACACATATGTAAGAACACAGTTAAAGAAAATATGCATACTTTGCCCCTGGAAGAGAGATGCAAATATTTTTGATATGATTTTTAAACAGAAAGCATGAGCTGGTAGAGTCCACTAAGGAAAGAGGATTTTCAGTAACAGGAAAGTTTCCAATTAATTATAATTCCAGCCTCTTTTTTTTATTAAACAGCATGTTCAGTGATTTTACAGGGATGATTTATGTTCTAAAATATCTTGGTCTCCTTTAGCCTCCATTGTAGTTAAATTTGAGACATCAGATATTGCTATAGCAACAGTTTGCTTTCAGAAAAACAAAATTTGTCAGGGAATATTTCACTTCCCTACAGAATTAAGGAGTTGGTAAAGACTAAAACAGAAACGTCTGAAATCACAGGTTAGGGAATATAGAAGGATGATGTATTGCAAACTTCTTATTCCAGAGTGTTGCCAATTTTCAAAATTATTTACTAACTGAAAGCCCCAACACTTGGCATCCTTTTATTTGAATATTTTTATTTTTAAATAATTTCAAAAAGCAGTTTGAAGAGAAGATAAATAGATGATCTTTTGTAATGGAATTTGCTGTTTATACGGAAATATTTGCGTAGTTAAGCTACCTGAACAAGAAGCTTGGAAGTACTAGTATGCAATCATGACTACTAAATAAAGGATACGTATAATGTAAACGTGCTTGAGAAACTAAGGGGCTTACTAACGTTGATATGAGAGAAGCTGTAATAATGAATTTCAGTGGTTTATACAAGAACAGACAACTTGAAACATAATTCAGGCATATAAAAAGTTTTACATATTACGTACGGAAGGCTAGTGGGTGTCATGCATATAAAATGCATGCCACAGAGCTGAATAGCTCAACCTCACGCACCTTTCTTCCCCAACAAATAAACACACTGTCTCTGTATCCCATGGTTACTGAAGAATTTTTTTTTTTTCAATTACAAATGTCTATAAACTGAGCACAATGTTAATGTTAGAAAACTGAAGTTTGTAGAAACACCTTTCAGGGCATTGACAAACATAGAATAAAGCACATTTTGGATCTTGACTATATGACACCTGGTAATCAGTTTTTAAAAGCCAGCAATAAAAAAAAAATGACCTTGTCCGAGGAAATGTAGACTGTGAGTGCCAGGGCTACTGCTGAGGACGAGACACGGTAGCAAGTAACACAACACATGAGCAGAACGAGAAGCTAGCACAGGATCTTCACAGACCCCTGTCAGACAGAGAAGGAACAGCCAGCGCTAGCTGGAATCCCATTTAAAAGCACCAGAGTGGTGATGACTCACTGCTGCGATACTGAAACACCCACAACTGTGTTTTAGAAAAAGAACACGGTCAATTCTATGTGTATCTTATATAAAATCTATATATATTTATATCCATATATCTGTATGTTAGGTTTCATATGAGCAGTGACGTTGTGAACAGTTTCTGGTATGTTAGAAAAAAAAAAAGGGAGGAATCGGGTAAAGGAGCTCAGGACAGTGATGCTTATTGAGCCCTATTAAATGCCAGAATGACACCAAGAAAGCCTATGCTGTCACCTTTAGAAAACGGGTATAATTGAAAACTGAAAATCAAATCGGTGTATGGCCCTGACAGGGCATACTTCACATAACTTGTCTAATGTGCCATACAGCACCAATTTTATATCAGTTTTATGTTCAATTTACAATCCGGACACTTGTAATTGATAAAATAGCCTCTGTGTCCACAGATTACAGAGATGTTTCTGTGTATTGTTAGGGGGGAAAAGGAGCAAAGTTTGAGTTATTTGCTGGACTCTGTAACAGCGCAATCAGAGGCTGATGGCTTAGGCGGACTGGCTGGTGTCTAGAAGGCAGATAAAACAAAACAAACCCCCTCTGCTGGAAAAATGGTTGCAAACAGCAGCTGTACCGTGACATGTAGCTACATACAAAGCTATGGAGTCGTAGGCATCTTCTTCATGCCCCAAAAGTGTGGGAGACAGCAAGCACAGACCTGCTGCTGCTCCTGAAGTCTGTGAGGGGGGGAGCAACCACTGCGGGCTGAGCTGGGGGGTGATACAGTCAGAGGAACCAACAAAGAGGAACCAACAAGAGGAACATGGGTTTCTTTGGGGAAACCTGCTGATCAGGCAACAGTTCTGAATTGCGCTGAAACAGTGACTAATTGAATGTGAATTCCTTATCTGGGTTCAAAATTTTGCTTACATAAACATTGCTAGTTAATTTCATTATTGTTCACTTGGAACAGGAAAAAGTAGGTAATTGAGCTTTCGTAGGAGGTAGCTGTTGCGTTAAACAATGCTGATAACAGGGTGGTCATTGGTCTCCTGCTCAGATACTGCGTGAACCAAACCTCTGCTAGGTGGGGTTATGTGTAAACAGCACATTGGAGACGGTCCTTGCATTCTGCTTTCCAGGAAAACAGAGACAGGATGCCACCTACCCCCACATCTACCAAGAAACTGAATCAGTTAATAAACCCCAGTATTTTTAGTACTCTATAAGTTTCAGGTATTAGAGTGCTTTATGCAGAATCTACTCAATCCTATACGCACTTGTGATTTCTCAGAATACCCCTGGAAATTGAGACTGAGGTTGTTTCTTGCAGAGTAAGCTAGACTGTTGGAAGAATCATCTTTTGGATACCCTCAGTGTTACAGCAGGGAGTTGCCTTGGAAACCTAAATTCAAAAGCAGAGAGAAAAGATTCTTAAATGTTACTTAAATCCTGTAGGAAATGTTAGCAGAGTTTTAGCTGACTTCACTACATATTTAACACTAACTTGCTTGTCCCTTAACTGTACTAAATCTTTTAATAGCACTTTTTCAGGACTGGAGCAGTCCAGGAAAATTCCAGCCTTCACTAAGTCTAAGAAAGCCAAGAACAAAACAATCTTTAGAGCAGAAGTATGATAGTAGGCAAAACCTGAAGTGTTCAGACGTTAGGGAAGGATGGATTGATTTTCTCAGAGAACGGGGCAAAGGACAGCTATACACAGGTGCCTCTGGCCTCTGACAATTATATTGGCTCTTCTCAGTTTTCAGGTTTACCTACTTTTTTCATTCATCATCCAAGAATGATGCAAAGACCATACTGCTTTTCTAGAGCACTTGCAAGAAAAAAATACAGAATAAGAATACAGTTAACTTATTCTAGTTATGAATGATGTATTATAGACCCATATTTTTTCTGATTTTTTAACCTTTTTTAGGGTGGAGAGAGAGACCTGCTACCTCATCACTCAAGATTGAAATGACTTACTCAGAATTGCTCTTACGAATCAAAACTTTTCTTTCTAGTCCTCCCAAGAGTCCTCACTTTCAGTTGATTTTACATGAAAAGGGGTCCATGGAGGTAGTTGGTCTTGTAATGACCCAAGTAGAGACCTTTACAAAGTTATGTATATTTGTTTGCCATCGTGAATATAATACCTCCAATCAACTAGATTATATCTTGCCTTCTTGAGTCTGCAGACATCTTGAAACAGTTCTTCTGAAAAATGTACCTGTACAACTAAGATGACCGCATGAGAAATAGCTGGTGGAAGCTTTTATCCATGTTATTATCTCACGCTCTCAAAATTTACCACAGCATTCCCATTACATCAGTTTTCAACATTGGTGCAAGAATCAGGAGGGAAATATAATAATTAAATTTAAATTATTTGGCTATGAAAACATTCAAGCATCTCTATTTACTTTTGTATTCTTTTATTTTCCTCATTTCATGCATTTAAAATGTTTGTAACAAATATATATTGAGACATGTGCATGTCTTTTGAGAATTTATGTGGAAATCTTGGAGAATTTAGTGGTTTTGATAAAGACTTTGGGTACAGTTTACCCCAGTATACACAGGCATTGTGAACAATCCTGTATTTAGTTGCATTTGTAAATTGGTTAGTGGCTTTGTTTTGGATTGCATGTGTTCTGTGGTTTGCTAGCATGACAATGTAGTCTCTAACTTCAAAATCAAATACAGAAAAAATAGATCATTTTAAGCCCCATGCTCCAGACTGTCAAACAGCCTCCAAACTGCTCATTAACTGTCTTTTCTAGTAAGGTCAGGGGAAAGCCTTTTTATAATCTGGGTCATGGTTTTATCTTTTGGGGAAAAGTATTCCTAACTTTTAGAACAAAATGCATCTTTAAAATTTTTAACAATACAGCATATATAAACCAGATACCTTTATCCAAGCTCTCTACTTCTGTTTTGTTCTTTTCTTCTGTGTTTCTTTTCATTAGTTATATATCACTCCTTTAGCTTATGTTTTCTATATCAAAAGATCTGGACAATAAAACCTTGCTATTTACTCTTCTAAATTCTTTGCTTTTCTGGTTTTGACTGCATTGTTTTCACTGCTGGAAAAGATACAGATAAGTGGATCTCCGAAGCCAAGCAACATTTCTTTTTCCTTCATTGTCCTCACATTTTAAGATATGTAATTGATCAGCGGAGGAAGGTGTAGCAGAATAACAGGTGAGGCCAATCTGCTCGTGGTGACAGCAGAGAAAGGTGTGGGGTGGGACGTTCCCAAAAACCCCATCAGTGTGTAGGCACAGAGCCAGGCTGTGACACAGCAGAGACTGAAGCCTCCCACAATGCGATACGGGATCTTCCAAGCTGGGATGGACAGTGAAAGGAGAGAGATGAAGCAGATGGCTTCACTGGAGATGGAGAAGGAAGAAGGGAAGGCATGTCAATAGCAGGGAGCAGATCTTGCTGGAAATGTATGGGGCTTTTCTTGGGTTTCATTTTTAATTTTAAGCTGTTCTACCAAAACACCTCCTGCACACCCCCAGGGAGGAGAGGCTAGTTAGTCTGAATCAACAGTGAGTATTTTGACAGCTATTTGTTGGAGACTCAGACCAGTTTCACTCAGCTCAATCTTTATAAGTATGGAAATTTTTCAAAACCTCTTTATCTTCTGAAATATCTCTTTTCCATCTCATGTTCTTCTGGACTTTCTCACTCCATCATATCCCTCCTCTTCTGTCTGAATTGCCCTTTTATCTTCCATTCCTCTTTTTCTCATGACTTTTTCTCCTGACAGTCTTCTGACTTACCTGGCCTTCATTCACAAATCTCAGATCCTCTTTGTAGAAGACACTTTGATGTAAATAACTTGGAAGATGTGACAGAAGAAAAATCAAGACAAGTTTGGAAAGACCTGTCAGTGCCTCCTCCCATTAATTCTCTTGTTGCAGCAATTATGTCAGGAGGAAGCAGCAGGATATGTTGTCTGGTGGTTTGGTAGGAATTCAAACAAGGTTTTTATAAAAATGGTCTGCTCTGACCTAGAATCTGTGCATCTCTGGATCTTCCCTGGATTATTTTTCCCACACAGAAATACCCTAAGTTTTTGTTGTTTCCTTTTTCTCTCTGCTGCTGTTCAAAGAGTGGGTTTACCTTCTCCTCTTTCCAAAACAGTGCAGGATTTCCATAGTACCAGTCTAACTGATGTGGGCTTTTTTCACTTGCAATGACAGTCCTAGAGATTTCACATTCATGGTTTAATTTCAAACCCACAACATTAAATCAGCTTTGATATTAGGCAGGGAGAGTCTGCCCAGCCAACTGTAAATACATGTAAAATGCTTACACTTATTCCATTACAGCACACATTGGTTATTACATTAAATCCGTAATAAAGTTATATTAAAAGGCTAGTAAGAGTGAGACAGAAACTTCCCACAGAAGGGAAATATTGAGTAAGTATTTCTGCTGTTTCTTTAATTCCTTTTGTCTAGACACCACAACAGCCGTTAGTCTTATCCTGCCAATGTTAATAAAGTCTCTCGAGGATACAGTAAATTAACAAATATAGCAATAAAAGTAATGGGATGAGAATTACCTAGCTATAATAATAATAATACAGCATATATTAATAAAATATACAGACACACACATGCATACAAGTATATGTACTTACAGGCACATATATGCATATGTATAACTTCTGAGCCAAAACCTCCAACTCACATCAAACCATAACAAGCCTGTTTTTTCCACGTAGATTTGTACATGTTCTTCTTTGTGGTTCTTCATGGCAGACGGATCTAATGGTTAGGCCATCACAATCTCTGAGAATAACAACATGTATGCACAATGCCAGATCTATGCACAGGCATAAATGTGCCTGCACAAGCTGCCACAGCCACCCTCCTCTGAGGCAAGTGAGCCCAGGAACCCTCTAACTCTCTAACTGGCGTGGTGGTACCTCATGTTCGTGCTTTCACACACTGCCTGACCTCTGGCTGAGCTCAGATGGCCCGCTAATACCAGATGCCCTCCTTGCAGATGGAGCTGAGCCCACTCAGGATGAGCCTTCTGCCATCTTCTCTGTGGGGCTGGCAATGACGTAGCAGGACACTCAGCTGAGCCCCTGAACATTTTGTGAGCACAGGACACTGGCAGCTCTGGTGGGGTTACCCAGACGCCCCGCCACAGGTGCCCCTGCAAGCAGGCGGCAACAACAGAGTATCTGTGAATCCTCCAGTGTTGGGAGGATGAGGGAATTGCACCGTTTTAGACTGAAATTTTTTTGAGTTAGAAAGAGGACAGAGGCTCTCTCTTCACAAGGAGCCACATGGAGAAGACAAGGGGGGTACAAGTGGTACCAGTATAGATTTCATCATGAACTGAGAAAGACATTTTTTATGGTGAGAACAATCAATCACTGAAACAATCTCCCCAGGGACATAGTGGAGTACCCATCAATGGAGATTTTCATGATACAATTGGACAGGGAGCTAAATAATCTCATCTAGGCTCCCTTTCCCATGAAAGGTTGGACTAGATGATCTTTTGAAGTCCCTTCCAGCCTGGGCTGTGCTGTGGTTCTGTGATTCTGTTGAAAGTCTTCTTGTATTCTCCAGACACTTCCAGGAGGTCCATGAGTTCCACAGCTAACAACAGTTTATCATAATCGTCTTTAACAACAGCCCTCTTCTAAAACGAAACATACTGAGAGAAGAGAAACTCAGCTCCTTTACAGCTGTGCAATGCACAAAACTGTAATCGCAGTTTTTTAGCAGTCACTATAAGTGGTGGAGGGATTGAACAAACATGGCCAAACTTGCCATTCATGAGATCTTTCCTTTAGTTCTTTATTGATCAAACCAAATTAAATAATTTGAGGGAAGAGAACACAATAATCAGTTAGACTGGTACTATGGAAATCCTGCGCTATTTTGAAAAGAAGGTAAACCCACTCTTTGAACAGCAGCAGAGAGAAAAAGGAAACAACAAAAACTTAGGGTATTTCTGTGTGGGAAAAATAATCCAGGGAAGATCCTGATATACAAATCTTCTCCTTACTATATGAACCCTTTCTAAGTAACCTCTTTTTCCCCCCAAGCCCCATCTCCTTCAGCATAGAGCAGACAACGCAGCATCCTTGCACTAAGCTAAACCACAATTTACACTCATCTCATTATCACTGGATTGGATCTGCAGAGCTACACATCACCAAGCTCAAAACTGAAATGGCGACGTGTAAAATATTTTTTCCTCTTTAAAATGAGAAATCTCCACCTTTTCATAGACGGCATGCCCACTATGCCTTTCTTGAAATTGTTAATGTTAGAAAATGAAAGCAGTAATGAAGATAGTAATGACCTTTATTTTTTGTGAGTTTTCAGGGATTTTGTACCTCTCCCTTAAAACAGTGCAATGTTATGTTTATCATACCTGATTTTCCAAACACCCCCACTGAATGTTATAGTTGATTTCAGGTTATAAAGGTATTGTACTGATTTCAGTTTATAAAGGTGTTGTACTGATTTCAGCACTAGATGAACATTATCTACACCAAAAAGCTTAGAGTCTGTCTTCACATACCTCTCCAGAAGACAGTGGGGTTCCACCAACTGTGGTTCAATTTGTTATTAGGGAGAAAAAATCTAGATTTGCTTGAAATAATGGCTATAGATTTTAGTGTCTAAAAAGACTATATGCAAAAAAAGTCTAAAGACTTTGCAAACAGTCTTTGCATACAGTCTAAAGACCAGAAAAATTTACAAGATGTGTGGAACAATTTCTCAGGAGAAGACATAGATGGTCTTGGGATGATATTACATGTTTACTGGAATGGTTGAACCTCCTTTAAAAAGAAAACAAAACAAGAAAGTTTTAAGATTTTAAGCATGGATGCTGTCATTGAACTTCTCCGACCAGTCCTGAAAGAGTTTGTGATTTTTTTCTGTTTGTTGGTCGCTGTCACCACAGCAACTGGTTCTACATGAAGTTAAGGTGCAAGCCAGCAAGGCTGTAATGGAATACATTCCTTAGCGTGAGTCAACGCCTGCCCTGAAGAGGAAGCACACTGTTTTGGAAATGGGGTCTAAAATAGTGTGTTCTGCTGAGAGACTGGAAACAAGAAATTGTCTGGAATCAGACTTGTCCCTTGTCCATATATTTTTAATTATAAATACCTTAGTTATGCTTGGTTTCTGATGGAGTCCTGCTCTTCCAGTGTGACTGCTGCAGTGGAAAGGAGGGAGCCGAAGCTGAGGTTGCTTTGTGCCCTGCAGAGCAGAGAGAGATCTGTATCAGTCACAGCGTAGGCTGGCAACTATTTCCTCTCAGAGTAGCCTTCGGTGCAGTGGTTTTCACACTCTGACCCCACAGACCCCTGGGGATTTGCTGATTGCTGCTGAAATGTCTTCAAAAATGGGACTATCAAAACCAAGAATACTTGTATTATAATTCAGATTTGCTGTCCAGGGATCTGTATTTCTCTTGGAAAACTATGAAAGGTCAACAGCTCCAAAAACATTGAAACTCACTGATATTCACAACGGAATAATACCTACTGTGTAAAGTGAGTCTCATTCTGCCTTCATAAAACCAGCATCAGTCTGGAGAAATTCTGATTGCACTGGGAATTATACTTGTGCAGATGTAGAAAGCCAAAAGTTTTCCCTGGCAAAGCTGCTCTGGCTTGTGTTGTATGAAAAACATTAGACACTGATTAGTAAAGGATCAAATATATTTTGTCATGTGATTTTGGGGGGAAGTTATGGCTCGGTTTTAAGTCATTATAAAGGCAAATTTGAGGAAAAGTAAAATTGAATTGTATCCCAAACAGCAAGTCACAGTAAAGCTTGAAATTAAGTGAATTATTAACAAAGTGTATTTAATAAGATGCATTAGAGGTTACGAGTCTGTGGAAGGAGTTGCATGAATTTTAGATTTCTATTTTAAAACAACATTGCATTGCCCAGGTTCATAAATCAGCAACAGATGAAACCTTAGGGTAGATTATTTTTGCACCAGTCTAATTGTCTATGCAGAGCTACTTCTGATTTTTTTTCTGAGAACAGTATGAGAACTCACTTTGCATCACAGTTATTATGTCATCTGCTTTAAAAAATAAATCTACAATTCTAATCACAGGCAGGTAACCTCAAATGTAACATCACATTTGTCTTAATAAATCCAACACATTCATAATCAGGATTTTAATACTGACTGTGTCTTGGAATTGGTGCTTGGAATATGATTTAATGTTACTTTCCCTCAAACTTTCCTTTCAGACATTTATTATAAATGCCTTCAAATTAAGCCAAAATTTCCTCAAAATAAAACCAGATGACAAAATACATTTGCTCCCTTAACAGTCAAACTTAGTGAAGACTTACTAAAAGGCTTAAGGGAGATATCAGAGTTAGAAATAAATTGGTTTGTAAATATATTATTTTTGTTCTCAGTTTGAAGTAACTGATTGATTGCATTTTCTGACCCCCCCAAAATTATATTTTCACATATCACTCTATAAATCTTGACAGCTGTGAAGCTTATTTTTATCCTACCGCTAATGGGCAAATTGTAACCACAGGAATCTCATGAATATTTTCAAGTGGACTTGCAGGGCCCGCCCTGACAAACTATGATTCATTGAAACTCTTGGTAGAACACTTCCTCAGAAAATGAAATAATGACTTTGCCTTCACTGTTGCAACATAGGGGGACAATACATAAGGCTAAAGAAAAGAAAATAGTTTGTAATTTATCTCTGTCTCTTTGATTAATACTAAAAACAGTATAGAAATCTGCAAGAATGTCCACAGGAATAGCAGAGTTTGGCCAATAAAATCTTGTAGATTGTAAAGTTACTACACCACCAGCCCAATTTCCTGCATAATGTAATCCACGGAATGGCGTCCAGCAACTCATATATTGAGTCTATTAACTTGTGCTCAGCCCTGGAAAACCTTTCAGGCCATTTCAGTTTGAGGATGTAGAACACCATGCTTCTCTTGATAATTTACTTGGGTGTCATTATCAACACTGTTAAAACACACATGCTTTTTTTCTAGTGGAATAATGTAGATCAAATTTTCTGGCCATTGGCTCTGTTTCTGTTTTTCTCGAATAGATAGTCCATACTAAAAGTATCAAGCATGATATTTTACATATGAAATACTTGTTTTGTGTATATAAACAGGTTGTGCTTTTTAAATTTATCACTACAAAATTTGCAAGAGCAACAATTTTGCTGCATAACATGAACAGTACTTCTGAATCTTGACATAAATTTTCCAAATTTCTTTGCTTCTAGGAAGTGGTTAAAAGGTCTGGACTCAAAGCTTTTGATTAACTCCCAAATGTTAGATACTAGAATCATAGAACCAGAGAATGGTTTGGGTTGGGAGGGACCTTAAAGATCATCTAGTTCCAACTCCTTGCAGCAGGCAAGAGCACCTTGCTCTAGACCTGGTTGCTCAAAGCCTCATCCAACCTGGCCTTGAGCACTTCCAGGGATGGGGCCTCCCCAGCTTCTCTGGGCAACCTGTTCCAGTGTTTCACCACCCTCACAGGAAAGAATTTCTTCCCGAGATCTATTCTAAATCTACCCTCTTCCATTTTAAAACCATTACCCCTTGTCCTATCACTATACTCCTTGATAAAGAGTCCCTCCCCATCTTTCCTGTAGGCCCCCTTTAGGTACGGGAAGGCTGCTGTAAGGTCTCCCCGGAACCTTCTCTTCTCCAGGCTGAACAGCCCTGAGTCTCGCAGCCTGTTTCATAGGGGAGGTGCAGCCCTCTCATCATCTTCGTGGCCCTCCTCTGGACCTGCTCCAACAGGTCCATGTCCTTCTTATGCTGGGGGCTCCAGAGCTGGACACAGTGCTCCAGGTGGGGTCTCACAAGAGCGGAGTAGAGCGGCAGAATCACCTTCCTTGACCTGCTGGCCACGCTTCTTTTGATGCAGCCCAGCATGCAGCTGGCTTTCTGGGCTGTGTGTGTGCATTGCTGGCTTATGTTGAGCTTCTCATCCACCAACACCCTGGAGTACTTCTCCTCTGGGCTGCTCTCAGGCCATTCCCCACCCAGTCTGTATTTGTGCATTTTCATCCCACAAGTTCTGCTCAATGTAGCCTGAGGTGATTCTCAAGTCCATTCTGTATCAGCTTCTTAATTTTCTCTTAGAAAAGGCAGGATGTTCCCTGTTCAAAAGGGCAGCTGCCTCTTCTGTGTATCAGCTGTGTCTTGAAAGGGAACACTAAATCATAAGTAGATGTGAGCTCTCCACTTGTACATAACTTTTTTTTCGGACAAGAAGTCCGAAGGTCGGGGGTTCGCTAGAGAATGTTATCTTGTGCCAACTCACATATGTAGAAGAAATAGGACTTCTTGTAGCTGTTGATGAAGTTCATCCTGCTGCAAATTATACCATATGGCACATGAAAGCTCCCTCCAATCCAATTTGTAAATTACACATTGAAGGGGACTGAACCAATTTAGGATTTCCTTTCATCCTGGCTCTATCCTTCCCCACAACTGTGCAATCACTAGACATATGCTCAATTTTACTAAAATGAGCAGACCCTTAATGGGGTCTTCTTTTCTGGTTGTAAAGTTAAGCCTCTGACAAAGCACTTGCAGGATTGTGGCTAATTTGGCTAGCAAGCTAGAGAACTTCACTCGGATTTCCATTATACTTATTATCTACAAGAGGCTGGAAATGTAAAGATTTTTACAAACGGTGTAATCCTCAGTTAAAAAATGCTGGTGGTATAGTTTTGTCATATTGGAAAGCTATTAATCACATATATCCTTATCTCTTGCTTACTGGCCCTCTGTGACTGGAAAGACTTTATTTCACAAAGCACAAGCCTAAGGAATCGAGTCCAGATTGCAAAAAGGAGAGTTACTGTAATAAGAGTGACCCAATGTATTTATTTCAGAGAGGGAAACCTACATGTTGTAAAATGCACTTCAAGAATCTCTCTACTGCAACGGGCAAAATAAAAGTAAGAGGTAGGAGGTAAGTGTAGGCTCTTGCCCTTGGCTACATGGAGAAGAGACTGTTTCAAAAGCAGTGGACAGAAGTCCATGGAACCAAGATTACCTTAGCACAGCCTTCCCATAGATCTGTTTTGCATTGTTGGCTGGAGATGGAGGATAGTTGCAGCAATATTTTTAACAATAATAAAGAATTAACAAGATTTCCGTATGTCTAGTGACTAAGCCAAACTCCTGTGCAAATTTCAATCTATGTAGCATTTGGCAGGGTCAGAGCGTGAAGAGATGGTGAAATTCCCCTTCTTTTTTAGTGTGCTTTGAAAGAACCCACTAGAGGTATCTGTGTTATTCTAGCACTGGCCACACCAAAGAAAAAAAAATGTCCAAAATCCATTGGGAGTGTGATTAGAAAGCTATTGTGGGTTTTGCTTGTTTAACGGGAGCTATGAAAAAGGAAATGAAAATGCTATTTCAAAAAATCTTGAAGGAGGTAAAAGATGGGTATCACCAAATTCCTGGATTCTTTTTGTGCTTCTGTTGCTCCTTAAATAATAATAATAATAAAAAATTAATAACAGCAAAAGCTGTAATATCCTCTGATATTTTAATGAAAACAAATGCACCACTGAAACCCACCTACTAACCTTTCTTTGCTCTGAACTTGCATCTAATCCTAGATGCATAGTTAGCATGCATTGCTTTGCAGTTACGACACTGAAGATATTTGTTTTCATGGTTGAGAGGGTCTCTTTGACATTTTCTGGTTTATTCTACTTAGTACAAACTAACATTTAATTCCTGCCTTTCTTTTCTATCATGATCATGTTACGTGTGATTCTTCGCACCTACATATGGCTGTTTCAAATGAAGTACACATTCTAAGCCAGTGTCTTCTAGACGCCCATTTATTTTACTGGTGATATTTTAGGGTAAAGTGAACCAGTGTGTAGGATTGTTTACCTCTCTTCAGCGACCATGAAGTCTAAATAATGAGCTCAGGCAGCATGCCTTACTCCTGTGTATGAAACTGTGTAAGATGACTCCACTACTTTTCAGGTAAACCTGCGAATCACGTCATTTGGTCTTAGGGTTCTGATTTCTCATTTGCATGATTTTTGTTTCTAATCTTAAATTGTTGTCCTTAAGGAATTTTGAATTTATTTTATATTTCACTCCCATGAACTTTTGCATGAAATCACAGGCTTTTATTGTCCATAGTGGATAGCTATTGTCACAGAATGATCCCCAAGAAAAAAACGTGTCATCGCTGTTAACCTTTTGTCCTTGGAGGTGTTCTCCAATTTCATGCACTGTACTCCCTGTACTCTTCTGTCTGCCAATGCAGCATCTTTGTGTACATGTTTGTGAACACGTTTTGTTCATGTTCCTAATACTGGCATTCTTTCTGTTTTGCATGACAGACATTTATTGGAAGCCTGTTCTCTCTGTGCCTTTGCTCTGACCTGATGCTCTTTGTGGATGGGACCCTGTTCCTGGCTCCTCCTTCGGTTTTTGTGTGCATTAGATTCTTGCCTGAGAAAGTTTGCCTGTAAGAGGTGGAAACTTCTCATTATTTAATTAAGAACATAAATAATGCTACCTTCATACTTCATTTCCCAGAGTGAGATCTGTACTGTTTGTGAACCATTTTATGTACGCACACATGCACGCACAAATACAGCACAGCTGCTGTGCAAAAATGCCTGAACTAGCTCAAATTAGCAAGATAGGGAACCATGTTAGCGCATCTGAATTACTTCTGGCATGTAGATTACTTGATTTAACTTTATCTCAGTAGCTCTACATGATGCTGCTTTTCTGTGACAGAAGAATTTTTTTTTTAAAATCTATTCAAAACATGGATTTTTCTAAATTATTCTGAATGGATCTCCATTTGTGGGAGCAATATAAATTAAGACATGCCAGCATTACCTGGATGCAATTTCATAAGAGTTATTCCCACCAGTTGAAGTCCAAAGCATTTCCCTGACATGAGTGAAGTCTGACTGAGGAGAAACTGCTAAAAGAAATAACATCAAAAAAGGCAGTAATTGCAAAATCAATTTTCATTATGATCTGAGTTTGTTCCCACTCTCTGAAATATATGGATTCAGGTCTGCTGTGTTTAGTCACCCAAGTGACCATTTCTTAGAGGACTAGTCAAATTAGTATCATTAGTCCTTAATTGCAAAGGGACTGTTTGCACATGGATTACTACATAATTATGGGTTCCTGAAACAAGCATGCTTATATTGCTCTTATATAGCTTCTAATGATGTCAAATTTCAGTTTGACAACATCAAATGTTCAAATCCATTAAGAACCTAATCAACTAGCTGCCTAGAGATTTTTCAAATTTCTGCCTTCAGGGCAAGCAGATAGATGCACAGCTTTTTTGCATATAAACATCCCACTGATAACAATGTGGCTCTTCACATGCAAGAAGAGGATGCAAGCCTTTGTTTTCAGAATCAATGTCCTTGCAACAATGGCTTGAAAAGAAGTATTGTCAGAAACTCTCGTTTTTAGGTCCTTCTTTATAGACTCATTATAGTCTTACATTGGTCATCTGATATTACAAAGAGTTACAATAAACTGTGACTTCCTTGATGCTGAATGGTCGTCTTGTTAATAAAAATCTCTCCTCTTGAAGTCCTCATCCACTCAGGGACAGCAGTTTTCCAGCTCCGGAAGGAGTAACAGCCTTGCAAAACCGGGGTCTGGTAAGAAATAATACCAGAGAGTAACAATCTAGATCAGAGAAGGCAGCTGGCAGCTTGTGGGGTGATTTTACTCAGCCTCTAAAAGTTCAGACTTATCCTGCTGTGATTGCACGTGCTCGGGCCCTTTCTTTGATAAGCAATAATCCTGTCTAAGTGAGTTGAGAGAGCAGCACAAATGGACAGCAGACGTGCCCAAAACTGGCATCTGTCCCACTAAACTGTTAAGCAGCCCTGATCTAAGCGGTAATGAGTCTCAGAGGGTGACAGTGTCTTGCCCTGGCTTTCACGGGGCTGATACTCTATTTAAGAAAAAAAGTAAAAAAAGTGGTCTTTAATATAAAATGCTATGGTAAGAGCCTCAAGTGCCCGTTTCAGTGGCATTGTGCGGCTTACATTAATAGTAACATATTAACAAGAAAATTAATTACACTTATGAGAGCAGGACGGCACCTTTAGTGTCAAATATTTAGGCTGATCCAAGGCATATTGTTCTCTGCAACATGTTTTGGTCTTCCTGGTGATACGTCTTCTGCTGGCATGGGCAATCTGCAACAGAGGCATGACTGAATCAAAACTACATGCGCTGGGAGAAATGAAGAAGTTATTCCTATCTACCGTCCAGGAAAAGTCAATCCAGAGGCAAATTGTTGAGTATTTTATTCCGTTCCCTTCCTGGAATAATTTATGCTCTTGAACATTCTTTAACGTATAGCTAACAAGCAAGCTTCAGACTACATGGGCCTTTAGAAGTATTTCGGTTTTATGTAGGCCAAGTGCAGAATATAACTACTAAAATCAGCACCAGATTAAGGCAAACCAGAACAAAAATCAGTTAAATACAATACCCTGAAGCACCACCAGTTTACATTTCCACGTCTGGCCTTTCTTCTGCTGCGCAGGTGGAAAGAAGTGTGCAGGACAAATGAGGGAGCTCTTCGGCTGACCAAATGTACGTGTTCAAAAAGTTTGGAAAAATAACAGGAAAACTCACACTGGCTCAGATTTCCTTTGCTTCTGTTTTCTGATCTGCTCTTTCAGCTAAACTTCTCCTAGAAGAGCTATAAAAAAATCCACACTGGAAATCTACAACATTTACACTGCTTTGAGTCAGCCAGCTGGATCACTTGTCCCAAACACTTTTCCAGCCATTGAGAAATGTTCTATTGCAAATTCTGTTTGTCTGTCTTTCCTTACTGGCTGTTCAAGTGGTTGATGGCCACACTATCATGACCCCACATACCAAATTTGTACAGTAGTCTTGTCTTTCTCTATTTCCACAGCCTCCCCGAGTAAAAACTAGGTAAAAATAATATTCTAATATTGTTTATCTCCTGGTTTCATTGCTGCCTAGTTCTCACAGATAGCCATGGTTACCATCACTGAGTTTTCCCTGTTAGAACTCTCTCAGGACAAACGTTAGTATTGGAAATTGATGTGCGGTCATAATGTGTTCTGAAATGGGCTTACTCAACTCTTTTTTCCAACATAAATCTTCAGATTCTTTAAAGCATTGATTGAGCTGAATAGCTGAACAGCAGACTATATGTTTCAATTAGGATGGCTTAAAATGTTTTTAGGGGTTAAATTCTGGAGGATGCCCCCCTCCCCCCCCACATATAAAAAACATATAAAAAGCAAGAAAGATAAATCCAGCCACCCTGCAAGTCTTAAAAACCTATATTCTAGTCTTTGCGGAAACCAGATGCTCAGTCTGCTTGTCTACTCTCACTGAAAAATTTATGAAAAATTAATGGAAAAAAATGAACCCATTTCACAGGAGACTAAAACAAATTGCTATGAGCCTTGCTGAAAATTACCGTCATGCTGCCATAAAAAAATATAACCTATGAATTTTCTTTGCCTGTACCCACTCCATCCAACTCATATGGTTCCTTTCCTCACTCAAATGTACTTGCTTCAGGTAAACGGGCTAGGAGAATTTTACAAGTTTGTTTTATTTGGCTACTATGTAAATCAAAATAGTTGACTCACTTGAAATTTTAGCTTTGTTTGAGGAAAATGGAGCCACCTGCAAAAAAATGGGAAGTGTTCCAATAAACAGAATTTAAAATAAATGATTGACTATTGAGGTTTCTAATGGGAAAGAAAATTTGCCGTCAGCTGCATTATATGGGACCAACAAGAGAATACTGGAGTCTAGCTGGCGAAGAAACTGGGAGAGCGCTGCTTGTTGCATGAAATAGGAGACAGATGCCTGAAGAAAAAGTAGAGCAAAGGGACACGGTACTGTATAGTAAAACGATACAATGCATAATTGTTGTATAAAGTTTATGGGACTCTAAAGCAGTTGAAGTTAGTCAGACAAATAAATTCTGCTTTATTTGGAAGACACTGTAAAATTAACAAACACTTAAAATAGTTTGTATTTAAACATGAACTCTTCTTCAAGTTTAGTCATTGTTTAAGTACAGCTGCAGTTAATCAAGCCTTCCAAACTCTGAACATAGGACATTCACACAATCTTAAAATCTTTTGATGATTGGCCTGTATTACGTCAGTGCATTACAGGTTTGTATGTTTGACTGCAAATATACACATATTGATGTATTTGAAAGCTAATACACAATGGGTTTGACTGAAAACACAGAAATCAATAGGAAGCTTCTCATTGATTTTGATTGAGTCTGGGGAAAACCTATAATGTGAAAATCAGTATCGTAAATGTTGTTCTCATCAAGATGGTAGATACACAGGTAACGCCTTCCTAGCCTCCATCAGCTGCTTTCTGAAGAGGCATTTCCCTCTTCCTCCCTCTCCTGTGGCTTTACACTGAATTGCTCTTTAGAAAATATTTTTGCAAGCGAGTCTACATTCGCAGCACACCTTGGCCCTTCAGGTAAAGGCTCCTAGGGTTTGTAGGCAAGGGAAACACATTGGGGAGACACACAGCTATTTTTGTGCAGGGTCAACTAGAATCATGGGCAAAGCCGGGATTTACCTAGGACAGGTGACTGCCAGAGGCAGCAAAATCGTCATGGTCCTATTGCCTATTTCGCCTGTTCCAGGGCCCTGGAAAGCCACAATGGTTGCTGCTCCTTGCAGAGAAGTCCATGGAGCAGCAGTGCTGCTCAGGCAGGTCACAGTGTCGGTGTTCCCCATCTCCACCCAGGCCTTGGGAGCCACAAACCCAGCTCCATACAGCTCTCCTTACAGTTTTCTAGCTCTCTCCATTCCTTTCTGCCCCTGGCCCAGGACACAGCTCCAAATATTGCTTGGCAGACTCAGCCTCACCAAAACTGCTGAGAAGCCTTGGGCTAGCGCTGCCTTTGGCTGCTTGTTCAGGACTTGCCAGACTGATAGTCATGCAAGCAAAAATCTAATATATAAATGCAAATCAATAATATAGTAAAAATATTCTGAATTTTTAGGGCAAAATTGTATGGAAGATCCCATTTACTGTTACTGAGAAAATAACATTTAGAAAAAACTGTGTAGCCATTGCCTTGTAATTTTCAGGACCAAGTGACACTGAATTCAGCTCTAACAAAGCTGTACTTAATTTTAAACCTAGGAACAAAGTAATAATATGAGGTTTGTTCTACTCATGCAGAAAGTCACGTGCAGAAGACATTCAAGCAGTTTGGTGAAAGTTAGCCAAGTTCCCTTAACAAATTCTTGCATTTAAATGTTTTTCAACCACCCTCAAGAAAAGAAAAAACCTGAACTGAAAGGTTGTCAGATTGGAGAGATTACTCTTCACCTTTCCGAAAAACAGAAGTCTGTTTTCTTACTGGATTCACTCTCCATGCCCCGTTGCATACTTGTATGCATTTAGAGCAGTTTTAATTACATAATCAAAGATAATTTCGAATGCCCATAATCACGGCAGAAGAAAAGAATTTCTGAAAGTGTGGGATCAGAGAGATGAGTTTTATTCCTGACTCTTCCACAAAGGGGCATGAGTGTATTTTAGTATCAAAGCTCAGGAAGCCAAATTAAAGAACATGCTTAATTCCGTTATTTGTTTGATCTGCTTTCATAAGCGTAGCGTTCTCTCCTATAATTATTTGCACGTTTTCTGCACGTGGCCCCAGACACACACATACGCTAAAGCAAGCAGCCATGTGTCATCACAAAACTGGGGTAAGCAAGGGATGAATCAGAATCCACTGAAGGTTGTCAGAGACAATGTGGCTTGGTGCAAATTAGCGTCAGATCGTTCCAGTCGGGTATGGAACGGTTATGACACATACCTCAGGGTGGGTTTTTTTGTGATATATAACCCTTACTGTATACCATAGGACTAGCTTGGATTTTGCAGAGGTTCAAAAAAGCTTTGCAGAGTACAGCTGGGGTTNTCAAATTTATGAGCTTCATTAAAACCAGATAAACATCAAAATGACCGAAGGACAAATCCCAACCAGGGAAGGATTTCCCCCGAGGGAGTCGGGAACTGGGGGGCGACGGCAACAGATTGGGTACTAAAACACCCCCTTCTTGCACTCGGCGAAGGTACAACCGGGGAAGCCATACCCAGCAGTCACACCCTCCCCAATGCAACCAGTTTATTTTCAGTTTGTTCCCTTAATATTGCTCTAAGGTCGCTTTCTCAGGTAGCCCAGCAACCTCCCGTGCCCTGCCGCTCGGCCGGCCCGAGGCAGCGCCGGGACCCCGCGCCGCCCGTTTTGGGCCGGTGCTGGTGGCCGGGGGCAGCGCGGCGGCGCTCCCAGCCCGGGGCTGCACCGCCCCCTGGCGGCACGCCCGCCCCCCAAAAAACGGCTCCCAAAAACCCGCACTCAAAAGAATCGTCATCCAGGATTCTACCGGTAACGGAATTCTGACGAAATCTTCCTTTGTCCCTGTACTATTCTTTTTTCTTTTTTTCTTAGTAGCAGGGACAAAGAAATAATCTCCCATTTAGTCCGGGGGGGACGTAAAACCCAGGGGGGGCTGCGAGCGCTCCGGAGCGGAGGGTTAGAACTCAAGGGTCATTTGTACAATTGGAAGAGCCGTCTGAAGGACAGGATGTGAATCGGGGCTTTCTACCTGAAGCGGAAAGCAGAACCCAGCAATGGGGAGCCATGGGGCTGGCAACGACCCCGCGGACAAGAATTTGGAATTGTAGTGGGTCACGAGTGAGTGTCTGTCAAAAATATTACGCCCCCGGTGTTACGCAGAGCTATGTCAATACCAACGTTATCCATAAGATGCTGAGAAATAGAACACAGCAGAATAAGCATGCCCGTGTAAAAAGCATGAAGTACAAACAGTAGGATTCTTAAAAAGCCTTCTATGTACACTAAGGTTTCACAAAATGTTTGTTTAGAGCACTTGTTCGAGCCTTGCAGGGACAAAGTCTTAAACCGTGACTTTGGATAAAACTATAACTTTGCATATACCTGAAAGACATCTATTATCTCAAAATGCAGAAGGACTGAACTGAATCCCAGACAGAACATTTTGGTTCTCATATCTACGAGATCCAGCAACAGCAGAAAATACGTGTTTTCTTTTCTTCCCTGTTTTCAAACTGATCAACATTACATTCAAATAACTCCACAGTAGTTCGGCTTACCCGCCAGAGTAAAATAACATCTCTTTTCCCCCAGGAGTTTACTATGTAAATGAATACAGCCTTTTCTACAGCAGTGCTTCTCTGGATGTTGTAATACTAATTACTCCTGGGACTGAAAAAAAAAAGTAACATAATGGGAAGCACAGAGAGGAACGGCATAAAAGGATAAATAATTCAAACATGAAAAATGTCATTATAACTTCATTGGCATCTTGCTCCTTCAATGTTTTCCAAATAATAATGCAGGAAAGCAATCACAACAGCAAACAGAAATCGCACTGTTTTCTCTGTCACTGCTAGAAGCAAAACATCTGGAAGATCCTAGAAAACTACTTCTCTTCCAAACTCCAACAACTCCAAAGGAAACAAATCATCTGAAGGATTTTGACAGTGTAATTAATTGTTCTAGTTCCCCCATCAGTGTCAATTGCATGTGTGTCAGTATTAAAATGTATGTCAGTGCTGCTGTCTAAAGCAGGAACTGCTAGAAAATGCAGGACAGAATGGAAATCCTGTGGGAGGCAAAACAGCAAAATAGAGAGAGACGTCTTGTGAGAGATGCAGGTGAGCAATGTGGAGCTGAGAAAAGTACGAGAGAAATAGTGACAAAAGAAACATTTGGGCAAGAAAATCAAATGAGATGTAGGAGGACAGGAAGAAAAATGGGAGAGAAAACAAAGGAAAACTCAAGGAATAATGAGAGAAAAAAGATTGTTCCTGCTGGGCAGTTTCAAACAGAGTGCAATGTATTTACAGCTGGAGGATGCACCTGGAGTGAAGCTGGTGATTCAGGTTTTAAAGATGGAAAAGGAACTAAGGCTACATCTGCTCTGTTTGATAACTTAATTCTTCGGTTCGGTCCCAGGATCTGGTCCCCAGTCATTCACATCTGTGAATACGCTGTGTGCTCTCCTTTGGAGCTAACTGACCACTTCCCCCTAGGAAGAAGCCAGGGCACAGTCCTGAAGGCCTCACGGTCCTGTGACAAGCATGGATGAGGCTGTGCCACCATCCTTCCCAGCCAATCCCAACATGGAGCCAGCTCACCATGCCACCAGGTTCCCACACCACTGATCACGCAGCGCAGTCCCACTGTGCAATGCCATTCAGATGCCACTCAGAAGGGCTGCTGTGTGGCCTCAGTTTACTTCAAGCATTTGCAACTAAATAAACACAATGAATAGTTATTATGATTTAAGGGGCCACCATATGGCGCCGCACACCTTCCAAGCACTCCATGGTGTGGATGCCCTTAATAGAGAAAGCAAGGCTGAAGCGATGTGACTGCCAGCTGTCCTGTGGCAGCCGTCCTGGCAGCTGCAGGTGTGTCCCCCATGTTACTGCCTTCTGCAAGGTAGATCTACGGTGGCACGGGAAGAAGAAAAATCAGGCAGCAAGCTTCTGACTCCTGAAATGAGGCGAGGAATGATTTCACCCTAATGGAGATAATCGGCAAGCTGGGGTAAGTCCCGAACGCTGGATGCTCCCCTCCATCTTTAACCTAACGGCAGACATTGGTAACAGCAGCTGCAATCTGAAAAATTATAACGTTGCAGGATCACACCCAGAAGAATAGAAAACAATGAGTTCTGGCTAACGGCCACGCAACACACCCTTGATGTGGTAATACTAGTCACGCATGGCAAGGTGCTGCATTATGATATATTACATAATCATCTTTCATTAAATTATTTTCTAGTCTCATCCTCTGGTTATGATTTTGTTATGTTTTCCTTTTCATTGTTTACCTCATTCATGAATTAGCTTTCTGCATTAGTTTTTTAATGGAGAAAATGTATGAATATTAATGAAATACTATGAAAAGTAAAGTTGCAGAGCTAATTGTTGTGGTTTAACTCCAGCCAACAGCTAGAACCATGTAGCTGCTCACTCACTCCTCACCACATTGCAATGGGGGAGAGAATCAGAAGAGTAAAAGTGAGGAAAACCTCATGGGTCGAGATAAAGACAGTTTAACAGGCAGAGCAAAAGCTGTGCATGCGGGCAAAGCAAAACAAGGAATTCATTCACTGCTTCCCATGGACAGGCAGGTGTTCAGCCATCTCCAGGAAAGCAGGGTTCCATCACGCACAACAGTTACTTGGGAAGACAAACGCCATCACTCTGAACACCTTCCTCCTTCCTCCTTCTTCCCCCAGCTTTATATGCTGAACATGATGTCATATGGCATGGAACATCCCTTTGGTCAGCTGGGGTCAGTTGTCCCAGATGTGTCCCCTCCCAACATCTTGTGCACCCCCAGCCTACTCGCTGGTGGGGTGGTGTGAAGAGCAGAAAAGGCCTTGCTATCATACCATTCCCATCCCAAATCCAAACATAGCACTATACAGCTGCTAGCAAGAAAGTTAACTAAATCCCAGCTGAAACCATGACAGTAATGTAGATAAATGCTTTACTATATTTCCAGGAGGGACAAAAATGGATCCTTTCCCATCAAAAATAACTATTTCCTGTGACTACTAGAAGCGTTAAAAACGTTATCAGTCTATAAATGAGTAATTATAAAAATTGTTCTTTTTTCTTTCATGTGGAGAAAGAATGGGTAGATGACACTGAACTTGAAATAAGCTTGACTGCATTATTCTGTAATAATAATGTAATTTTTTTCTTTGAGCGGGACCCTGTACACAGTTAGCAGTTGTTCATAGATCTCTTGAAATCTCTTCATAGTGTTGTTTAGTAAAGAAGTAGCACGTGAGTTTACCACAAGTTTTGTGTCTCATGTACAGATAGTAGTACACTTCATTTTCTTGAGCTAAAGCAGATGAACGCCATCTACAGAATGCTAAAACTACAGAATAAAGTGGTGAATCCTTGTTCTGCCATGTATTGCAGGAAATACTGACAGCCTCACCATCCTCCCCAGTGCAAGCTACCTACGTTGCACATCCCCCCAGCTCTGACCAGAGGCTAATTTTCCAAATGAGAGATGCTAAAAAAATATGGATTAATGAGAATAAAGGTTGGGTACAAAGGAGGTGGTAGAAGAGGTGAAAATGTTACACAGCGTTAGTAGAATGGAGAGGACACGACAAGGAACAGCTTGTTAAAAATGACAAAGAGGGAAGAAACAGCACTGGGAGCCCCAGGGAGAGGAAGCAGAGAATTTTGCTCTCAATAGGAAGAAGATAATATATGGGGAAGCTGAACAAGGCCCAGGGACAAGAGATGGCATGAGCAGCAGGAAGACTGAGCCATAGGCACAAAGCATCATGTTCAGAGGCGCTCTTCTCCTCGTCAGTCATTGTTCCCTCTGCACAGGAAAGCACCTGGGAGAGAAGAGAGGAGCTACACTTGCTGCTGGGGATTTTGGTCCCTCTGAGGTCTTGTCGTGGTTTGGGCTGAACTGGCCATTGAAACGAAGGACAGGTGCTCTCCCCAACCTCTCCCTGAAGGGAGAGGAGGAAGAGAGAGAAAGGGACTTATGAGTTTAAAGAGCAACTAAACTACTTTAATTAAAATATTAATAAAATAATAAAAATAAAATAATGAAATATATGCAACATGTACAAAACACAGGAATCCATCAGTAATCGCCCTGTGCAGTACTGATTGATTGAAGTGCGGGTTGCAAACTTTCAGGTAGAGATGGCTACGCCATTTAGAAGTGGCCTGGGACCTCTCGAGCTGGCGCAGTACCTTGGAAGCCCTGGGCAAAGCCCCACACACATCTTTGGGATAATGCTTTCTCTAGTTGCAGAACCACTCCCTGCCTGCAGAGCAACATCTCCAGCAAGTCTGTGCTTGCTTTCCAAGCAGGGAAGTGCTACAGACCAAAGATACTCTAGGAAAAATGCCTTCTGAAGCAACTTATCAACCTTTTCATATTGCTCTCTTGGAGGCCAGCTGCTGTTCTTGCTCTTGCTGTTTCATGAACAACACCTAAAGCTGCTTAGTAGTGCAGAGCTGACTTGCAAAATCCAAACTTCCTACAAGCTGCATGCCAGAAATGACTCCATGAGAAACCTCTGTGTAGACTTGCCTTTAGCAGTGTGTTACCAAGAACTGCTTTGACCCTAGCGACAACTGAAAACCGCACTATCTTTCTACTCACAGATGGATTTTGTGATAGCAAAAGTGACATTATTTTCATATTTTTTAACGCTTTCATTCCTTAGATGTGAAAAGAGATAGCTTTATATTGCTTCTTTTATACATCTCAGCCTGTGCCGAGGCACAGCGTACCTCAGAGTACCTGCAGGGTGGCAGGACAGAGCTAGGATGCTGAGCCAATGCTCTACGCTGCCACCTGAACGTAGAGCTGAAGAAGGTTTGGTAATTTTCTGTCTTCCAGCAAGGTGATACCGAGCCTGGGTTTGCTTTTCCAATCGACAACTACCCAAATACATAAAGAGTCAGGCTTCCTCCCGACATCGGTCTGCAGAGATGTCCACCCGTCTTTCTGCTTTGTGTTACAGAGAAGATGAGGAAGAAATCACATTGGCCACGAGTGTCGTGTGTAACGGAACAGATGGACAGCCAAGGAAGGAGGTGGACAGTGCAGTGGGGATCCACATGAAGCTGTATTTTGGAAACAGACGCCCACTTTCTGTCCCCTCTGATGGAGGCTGAGGGCGTAGTTGAGGAGCACATTTTCAGTGCCAATTAGGCCTTAAACATTTACTGCTTGTGCTGCAGATGTCCTGAGCTCTGTGCAAGCCTCGGCACACAGAAGCATTTGCAATGCCAACAGGTGAACACAATTTACTTTCAGTTGGTTTTGTTTGGGGTTTGGTTTTGTTTTGGGGTGATTTTTTTTGGGGGGTGGGGTGGGGGGGCAGGTGCTACCTTTCAGCTGAATCAGGTCAGTGTTCAGCCGCAGGGTGGCGCAGGCGCCGATGCCAGCACTGCTCAAGGATGCAGAGCAGGATGGGAACACACGGCCAGGTGCGGAGCCAGGACGAGCCAGGCAAGTGGTTAACCTGGTTTGGGCACTCCGCTGCAATCCAGTGCGCAGCCTCGGCCTGGAAGTGGGTAGGAAGAAGAAAGGGGAGGCTGGCTGGAGAGATCCACAGATGCCGTGCGGCAAGGGGACTCGTCAACATTTAGTTAAATCTTAACTTTACTGCACGTTTCCCAGGGGTAGGATGCCCGTGAAAGGAAAAGATACCGGTTTAATACTTTAGCTACTTTATGCATATAAAAATCAGTCAGGGAAGACTCCCACAAGGACCAAGTCACGCGTAGCAGAGGTGGGTCGGTGCCCCGCCCCGTGCTGGCCGGGGGAGAGGTGGCATGTCCCAAACTCCCCTTTTAGCACCAGACCGGCCGAGCTCCGCATCCACCCACCCGCGCTTCCCTCGCTCCCAGTTTTTGAACAAATTCATCCCGTCCTTCCGCGGCCGAGCCCTGCGCATGCGCGCGGGGGGTGGGGGGTGNGGCGGGCGCGGGGCGTGGCCAGCGCCGTCACTCCGGGGAGCGCGTCGGTTGGCCGGTGGGCCGGGCGGTTGGCGGTCGCGGCCGGGGCGACGGCTGAAGGAGACTCGAGGACGGGGACCCGCGCCTGGCACTGCCGCC